>LR812531.1:0-352500 GCA_903798195.1 Danio kyathit | reverse complement strand
CTACTCTGGCCTTCAGTGGCCTGCGCTCGCTCCGCCTGCTGTATGTATCACTGCACACACACACTCAACTCACACACACTTACAAATTCTCTATTCCACATTTCCTATTATGTATTTCGTCTGGAGAGACTCTTCTTTTAATTTGGCTGGAATCATTTTTTATATAAAAAACTGCTCTGGTCAATATTATTAGCCCCTTCAGCAATATTATTGTTGGATTGTCTCCAGAATAAACCACTGTTATACAATGACTTGCCTAATTACCCTAACTTTACCCTAATTAACCTAGTGAAGCCTTTAAATGTCACTTTAAGCTGAATAGAAGTGTCTTGAAGAATATCTAGTCTAATATTATTTACTGTCATCATGACAAAGAGAAAATAAATCAGTTATTAGAGATGAGTTATTAAAACTATTATGATTAGAAATGTGTTGAGGAAATCTGCTCTCTGTTAAACAGAAATCTGGAAATATTTTAAAAAACAATTTAAATAAACAACAAATTTGCTTAAACTGTAGAAGCAAGAAAAAGCAAAGGAACAAAGAGAGAATCACATCTGTTTCATGCTCATCTATTTGTCTTTGTGTCGCAGCCCAGATCAGCTCCGGGTCATGTTTGAGGTCATGTTTAGGGTCAGGGTCGCTGTATAATCGCTGTATATTATTCAAACACACGGGATGCTTTTACAAAAATATACACACTCATTCACACACACACTCATACACTACGGCCAGTTTAGTTGATCAATTCCCCTATAGCGCATGTGTTTGGACTGTGGGGGAAACCGGAGCACCGGGAGGAAACCCACACCAACACGGGGAGAACATGCAAACACACACTGACCCAGCCGGGACTCGAACCAGTGACCTTCTTGCTGTGAGGCGACAGTGCCACCCACTGACAGCACATGATGATTTAGTGTCGTCTCCTCCTCATTGTGATCTCGTCTCGTTGTGAAGCAGAGTAACAGTGCTTTGGTTTTCCTCCCTGTTCATTTGTGTGTTCAGTAACCAAACACCGGCCTCCCAGAATTCCTCAGCAGCTCACAGAGAACATGGACATGGAAAATAGATAAAGCCAAGCCAAGCAGAGAAACAGAGCTGTGTGTGTGTGTGTGCGTGTGTGTATGAGATGCTGCAGCATGAGAAACACGATGCCTTCAACTAACATATGTAGGCTAGCTTATGTACTTGTGTTTTACACCGTGGGGCTGTTGAATGCTTGATTCTGATCGGCTGATGAGCAAACTAAGGCATGCTGTCATTTTCAGATAAACACACAGATAAAGTAGTTCCGGCAGGTTCTGAGCACATTACAGATCAACCCCTGCCGGAACTACTTTATCATATCATTTCTTTTCTCTTTGTCATGATGACAGCACATAATATTAGACTAGATATTCTTCAAGACACTAGTGTTCAGCTTAAAGTGACATTTAAAGGCTTAACTAGGGTAATTAGGGTAAAGTTAGGGTAATTAGGCAAGTCATTGTATAACAGTGGTTTGTTCTGGAAAGTCAGAATTATTTATTTATTCTGTTTAACGGAGAGGAGGATTTCCTCAACACATTTCTAATCATAATAGTGTTAATAACTCATCTGATTTCTTTTCTCTTCACCATGATGACAGCACATAATATTAGACTAGATATTCTTCAAGACACTAGTGTTCAGCTTAAAGTCACATTTAAAGGCTTCACTAGGGTAATTAGGGTAAAGTTAGGGTAATTAGGCAAGTCGGACTAAAAGAAATAAGACTTGCTCCAGAAGTAAACATGATAGGAAATATTGTGAACATTTTAACATCACTTGGAAATGATTTGAAAAAGATTAAACGTTTGAGTGGAGGGCTGATATTTGTGTCCTCAGTGGAGATTGTGCTGTTTTCGATCATGTTTCTGACGTTTCTCAGATCTCTGCATGGGAATGATATCTCTGAGCTGCCGGACGGGATCTTCACTGACGCTCAGTCACTGTCGCATCTGTGAGTACAGCAAACACATCTTTCTGTTTCCATCTAAATGTGTGAGTTAGATTTATGCCCAAACTGTAATATCACAGAAAACATTAGTGAATAAAGCAGCGTGTCCATCAGTGAGGAACAGTAGAGCATCACCTCCTCAGCTCCTGCACAGATCTCACTGAGAGAAGTGGAGTCTGCTGCACTGGTGGGATTCTCCACTGTGGTGTTTGTTCTCCTCTAATAAATGAGCTGTGCCTCAGAAGACCAAGACCAAACACAATGAATGAGGTGAAAACGTTGATATGATTTACCTACAATACAGTTTGTAAAGTAATAATTTCCGTCTTTTAGTAGATATATGGTAGAGATATTAAATAAGAGACTTGCTTTGTTTACCAAATAAGTGGATCTAATTAGATGTGCATCGCAAACATTAAATACAAGTTAAAAATGTATAATTTTTTATTTAACATATTAAGTTTTTAGTTACAATACACCCAATATTATACAATATTCTGAACAGAAATCACATCAAATTCTGTCTGGCTCTAGTCAGATATCAGCACTGGAACATTATAGACAACAGGGTTTGGGTTATTTATTTTAGGTTATTTTATTCTATTAAAGATAGTCAAATCTCTTTTATTTTCACTTATATTCACTTATTAAAGTGGATCGTCATAGCCTAGCAATCCTAGCAACTACATAAACACATGAATTAAGCCAATTCTGTATTGTAGCTGTGGCGAACCCCACTCATGTATTTTTCAGAAAGCTTCGATATCAAAAAATGGCATTAGAGTCACTCTGACAGATTTAAGGATGCAGTTCAGAACAAAAACATATCAGGATAATTATCTGCATTTCATTTAATTATCTGAAAAAGCCTCAGTCCTCCGTCAGTCCGTCATCACAGTGCTTCAGTATTCTTCTTCATCTATTATTATTCCCTCCAGAACTGTCTTGATCATCTGTCTACTAAAAGACGGAAATTATTACTTGACAAACTGTATTGTAGGTAAATCATATCAACGTTTTCATATTAGTCAGTAACATTACTGAAATTAATTAAAAAACCCAATAAATATTAATTTACACACATTTACACACAACTAAATAAATAGACTCAATGATGGGCTGAAAATCTGCATAAATCTGCGGATTTCTGTGCATATAGATTCCGTGTGGGCCTAGATATGACTTGTTAATGTTGTTATATGGTTGCTAGGGTGCTATAAGTGGTTGCTAAGGAGTGGCTACAAATTTGTTATATCTCTACATAATACCTCCTTGATAGTCTGAGTAAAACGAGCCCACCCACAATTCTCTGTGACTCTCTAAAATAAAGAATTGGATTCACATATTGTGTGCCAATGTTTAGTCAATGGGGATTTTTGGGATTTTTTCTTGCCCCTCATTGGGTCAGTTTACCCCCGACCTCTTTAAAAAGTCATAGCACAGCTCTATCCAAGAAACTGGTCGATTTGACACCTCATTCATCAGTCTGCGATAAACGCTACAGAACGAGTTTAGATATTTTGTATTTGAGGCATAGCGCCATCTAGTGCTGAAGATGGAGGAATACAGTGAACACATCGGCCTGTCTGAACACTTTCTCTGAGATATTAAAGGGATAGTTCACCCAGAAATGCACAGTTACTCACTATTTAGTCTTCCTCAAGAGCTTCCACGGGGTCTTAAAAGTATTAAAAGTTAGTAAATCAATTTAGAGAAATGTAAGGCCCTTAAAATTAAGAAATCTTGAAAGCTATTTTAAATATGTGTGTTGCACATTTTTGTGGATCAGGATGTCAGTGCAATTGTTGCCTCTAATTTTATTTCACTTCAAAATAGTTCAGCCTGTGATGCAATTTGTAGAATTACAATTGTATATGTTACATATATAACATATATTTCCTAAATGTGAAATCCAAATGTGAACTTATGTGTGTCATTTATTCAGTTTGCATATATTCAAGGTTTCTATATGGAGCAAGACAATATTTGGCTGAGATGCAACTATCTGAGGGCTCAAAAATACAAAATACTGAGAAAATCATCTTTAAAGTTGAACAAATGAAGCTCTTAGCAATGCAGATTACTAATAAAAAATTCAGTTTTGATATATCTACAAAACATCTTTGTGGAACATGAACTGGATATCCACATGATTGTTTTTGTCATATAATAATCATGAATGTGTGTGTTTGTCAGGGCGATCGGGGCCAATCCTCTGCACTGTGACTGCGGGCTCCGCTGGCTCTCAGACTGGGTGAAGACCGGCTATAAGGAGCCCGGCATCGCCCGCTGCGCCGGCCCGCATGGCATGGAGGGAAAACTGCTGCTCACCACGCCTGCAAAGAGGTTCGAGTGCCAAGGTAAACACATCAGAGAGAGCACTGGAGATTCATTCAGTCAGCAGTGATGCTTTTTCTTATTGCATATTTATGTCGCATCTCTTCAGCTATTGCAAAACAA
Source organism: Danio kyathit (assembly GCA_903798195.1). Taxonomy (NCBI): domain Eukaryota; kingdom Metazoa; phylum Chordata; class Actinopteri; order Cypriniformes; family Danionidae; genus Danio; species Danio kyathit. Next base: position 348,059 of record LR812531.1, on the reverse strand, counting down.
AAACTGTTCCTCATAATTTACTCACACATGTATATATATATATATATATATATATATATATATATATATATATATATATATATATATATATATATATATATATATATATATATATATATATATATATATATATATATATATATATATATATATATATATATATATATATATATATTAGGGCTGTCAAATATTTAATTGCAATGTTTGTGATATATATATATATATATATATATATATATATATATATATATATATATATATATATATATATATATATATATATATATATATATATATATATATATGTATGTAATTAAAAAATATATAACATAAAAAATATATATACACATTTACAGACATTTATATTTATATTGATATATAATTTGTATCAGATGATAATATTCAATTTATAATTATAAATTATATTTATATATGTATTTATATGTATATATATTTATATTTATATTAATATATTTATATATATTTATATTTATATATTTGTATTTATATTGTTTATATTTATATATATATATTTATATTTATTTATATATATATTTATAGTTATATATATTTTTTATATTTAAATATTTATATTTATATTTGTTTATATTTATATGTATATATATATATATATATATTTATATTTATATATATTTTTATATTTATATTTAGCTATTTATTTATATTTATAAACGCGATTTATCTTTTGACAGCACTAATATATATATTTTGTGTGCGTGTGGATGTGTGTGTATGTGTGTGTGTATGTGTGTGTAACTGTGTGCAAATGGGTGCATGTGTGCGTGTGCATGTGTCTGTGTATGCATATGTGTGTGCGTGCGTGCCTGCGTGTGTGTGTGTTCAGGTGAGGTGGACTCTGCTATCCTAGCGAAGTGTAACCCGTGTGCGTCCGGGCCGTGTCTGCATCAGGGTGTGTGTGAGGCGGATCAGACAGACGGCTACAGGTGTAGGTGTGCAGATGGATTCAAGGTGAGCGCAGTAAACACACACCTGATGGAGAATCACAGTTATAACCAAAGTCTGAGAAAAGAAGTCAGAGTTGATGATTATGATTATGGTGAGTTCTGCAGTGCACTCAATTCATTTGCTGTCCTTCATGAACAGGGTAAGAACTGTGAGACGGTGGTGAACGTGTGTGTCAGTGAGCCGTGTAAGAACGGAGGGACATGTCGCGTGTCCACAGATGAGGATGAAGGATACAGGTGAGAGCATCTCAGCATCGTCGTGCTCTAATGTGTGAATCAGCTTCAAACTATTAGTACACAAGGGGCCGTTCAGATGGAATGTGAATGTGTTCTATGGACTGCTTTTCCCATGTTTTTCTGTGGGTGCGTCTCAATCACCACCCTTGTTCACTAGTCAGTGCACTGACCGGAGTGTGAAGTCACAATCACTGAATTTAATATACTGAAACGTGCCCTAAAAAGTCCAACAATGCACTGTGAAAATCAGGCATTGATACACTCTATATATGCACCCTTAACGGAAGTTTGGAAGCGCAAAATATATGAATCATGTTACCCAAATCAGAACGCAACAACAAACGAGAGAGGTTTTTCTAAACAAACTCTGTTGTATATTTATTTTTACTATGAATAAACTTGGTTACACAGGTTAGAAGCAGTCTAGCAGATGTTTATAATAGTTTAATGATTGAAATGTTGCTGATAAATATGAAACAATCTAATTATTTAGCAGTAATGTACTTTAAAAACATAATAAAATCAATATATGAGAATGATTAGCTGTGCTGGTGTTTATAAAGTCCAATATTGATGATGTACAATGAGGATGCTCTCATGTCACACTCAGTATAGTGAAGCGAGATCATCAGTGCCCATAGCAAGCATTTTTTGTTTTTAAAAGATGTCTAATAGATGCCTAATAGACGTCTAAACATAGTCGTCTTGGCCAAATTTGGGCTGTCAGTGAAAATCTAAGAATAGGCCAAAACTAGACTAGTCCTCAAACAATCAGAAATGATGGACTACACATATAAAGTCTGTCTAATTGACGACTAGTCTAGTTTTGGCCTATTCTTAGATTTTCACTCCCGTATTTAGCCTTGTTTTAGCCTATGTTTAGACGTCTATTAGACATCTATGAGAGCATGTCTATTAGATTTTTACTGACAGCCCAAGTTTTGCCTTGTTTTAGCCAAGCTGTCTACGTTTAGATGTCTATCAGATGTCTATTAAACACAAAATTGTTTGCTGGGCCCTTACTAGTGCACTAATTCATCCTACTGTTAATGACCTCGGGAGCTAGGGTGCTGATTAAGGCCCCGTTTACACTAATGCGTTTTCGTTTTAAAACGCATAAGTTTTGCTACGGTTACGTCATCCGTCCACACTACGCCGGAGTTTTCGAGCCCCGAAAACGGAGCGTTTTGAAAACGCTGGAGAGGTTGTTTTCATTCTGAAACGCTGCTGCTCCGTCTCAGTGTGGATGGGGAAAACGGAGACCTCTGAAAACGAAGGCGTGGCTGCTGAGATTCGCTACCTGATTGGGGCTTTTGGGTCATTGCGTATCCTTCCCTTATTTGTCAAGCCCCTATCACATGACTATAACGCTACCGGAAGACGGCAGACCAGCCTTCACTGTAAACAACAACATGGACACAGAAATGGGAGCGTTGTTTGCACTATTGTCCGTTTTAGGCGCCATTGTGCAGTTAAACTCTGCCTTTTTTACTACAGCAGCTGCATATATTCACAAGAGGCAAGCTATTGTTCGAGCATTCGCTAATCGCTCGCTTTCATCGTTCAACCGGCGTTTGTTGACTAACAATAACCAAATGCCGAGCGAGACACATGCTTCCTGTTTATACTTGAACGCGCATGCCCAGAGTGCGCGAATGGTCACGTGATGTACGTTTTGGTGGAGTGGTGTGGACGGAGATAAGTTTAGAAACGCTAGATGAAATGCTAGTGTGGACGCAGATCGTTTTTGATCTAAAACGCCGTTTCAAGATGAAAACGCATCAGTGTAAACGGGGCCTCAAAGGCATTCTTGTTTCTTTTGCAGCTCTTCACACATGACTGCCATTTTTTTACAGGAACACTCCACTTGTTTTGAAGATCTCCTCATTTTACTGCTTTTCTAGAGTTAAACATTTAAGATTCACCATTATTTAATCCAGGAATCACCAAACTTGTTCCTGGAGGGCCGGTGTCCTGCAGATTTTAGCTCCAACCCTAATCAAACACACCTGAACAAGCTAATCAAGGTCTTACTAGGTATACTTGAAACATCCAGGCAGGTGTGTTGAGGTGAGTTGGAGCTAAACCCTGCAGGGACACCGGCCCTCCAGGACTGAGATTGGTGACCCCTGATCTAATCCATTCAGCCGATCTCTGGGTCTTAGCTTAGCTAAGCATAGATCATTGAATCAGATTAGACCATTAGCATCTTACTCAAAAGTGACTAGAGTTTCAATCATTCTCCAATTAAAGCACTGTTATTCTGTAGTGTCATTGTGTACTAAGACTGACAGAAAATTAAAAGTTGCTGATGTGGTTAAAAATAACTCTCATTTCAGTGTAATAATCAAGTAACTATGCTACTGTACCATGCATGTCTTAAATCTCGCATGCCTCACGTCATTCTGGACTAAACTATGATCTGAAAGTTTTAATGCCCTCACACACTGCATAAATATCCCAATCCCTATTTAACGCAATGCATGTGTGTTTCCTCAGCTGTTCGTGTGCTGCTGGTTTTGAAGGTCCCTCGTGTGAGGTGGACACTGACGAGTGTAGAGATAATGACTGTCAGAACGGAGCCACCTGCATAGATGGCATCAACAACTACACATGTCTGTGTGCCCCGTTTTACACAGGTACACATGTGAACACCTGATTAAAGGGATAGTTCACACAAAAATGAAAATCTTCTGTTAATGTACACACCCTCAGGTCATCCGAGATGTAGGAGACTTTCTTTCTTCAGTACAGGGTGGGCCATTTATATGGATACACCTTAATAAAATGGCAATGGTTTCCTGAATACAGTTTCCTGAGAAGTGGATTGGTCGTCGTGGGCCAGTTGAATGGCCCCAAAGGTCTCCCGATCTGACCCCTTTAGACTTTTATCTTTGGGGTCATCTGAAGGCAATAGTCTATGTATTTATTAAGGTGTATTCATATAAATGGCCCACCCTGTAGATCATTAAAGCAGATTTAGAGCTGTTGTTCTTGTTGCTTCATATAATGGGAGTGAATGGTGACAGGTTTATTAGATTATAAATAAACACATACAAACTAGTCGAAATCAATAGCAGTGGCCCCTGATGACACACTGAGGTCTTAACAAGGCTCTGTGTAACTACACAGACTACAGTCACACATGCATCGAGATCTGTTGGACCAGGCTGTGGATTAAAGCTATTAATATAGTAAATAATGTTCAATTTCTGAGGGCGGCGCAGTGGGTAGCACTGTGGCCTCACAGCAAGAAGATCACTGGTTTGAGTCCCGGCTGGGTCAGTTGGTGTTTCTGTGTGGAGTTTGCATGTTCTCCCCGTGTTGGCGTGGGTTTCCTCCGGGTGCTCAGGTTTCCCCCACAGTCCAAACACATGCGCTATAGGGGAACTGATCAACTAAACTGGCCGTAGTGTATGAGTGTGTATGGGTGTGTGTATGGGTGTTTTCCAGTACTGGGTATGTGATATCCACATATGCTGGATAAGCTGGTGGTTCATTCCACTGTGGTGACCCCTGATTAATAAAAGGACTAAGCTAAAAGAAAATGAATGAATGTCCAATTTCTTACACGGAGCCTTGTTAAGACTTCTGTGTGTCATTTGTGTGTGTTCATTTTTACTCTTATAAACCTGTCACCATTCACTGCCATTATATGAAGCAACAGCAACTAGATTCAGCTCAAATCTGCTTTACTGTAAATCTTGGATGACCTGTGGGTGAGTAAATCAACAGGATATGTATATTTTTGGGTGAACTATCCCTTTAAATGTCCCTGACTTTTGTAAGTAGATTAAGAGCATTTTTACACTAAGATGCCCCTGTTTTTTTCTGTGTGTGTGTGTGTGTGTGTGTGTGTGTGTAGGGGAGATGTGTGAGGATTTGGAGGACATGTGCTCATCTGCACGCAGCCCCTGTAAACAGCAGTCCACCTGCTTCATCACAGTCACCGGACCAAAGTAAAAACTCTTCTGTCAGACTTATTATTATTATTATTATTTTTATTTTTATTATTATTATTATTATTATTGTTATTATTATTATTATTATTATTATCATGTGTTTGTGAAGAGTCCTCTCGGAGAGCTCCTCCTAATTCAGCTAGGAGTTTACTGTTTTAACTGTTTACTTTTCATTCTTGTTCTGAAGTGCATGGGTTTTCTTATGGATACACATGATTTGATTTAAGAATTAAACTGGAAATAAGACAGAAACTCTTCAGAAAAGCATCTTCTTTTTTAATTTAAAGGAGAAACGACAATGTTTTAGGGTTTTTTTTCTTTTTCGAGAATCGTGTAATGATAAGTGTGTGTGTCTGTCTGTGTGTGTGTGTGTATGTGCAGGTGTATCTGTGCTGCTGGTTATGTGGGTGAGGACTGCAGTGTGAATTATGACGACTGTAAGGATCACCGCTGTCAGAATGGAGCTCAGTGTGTGGACGAGATCAACGGATACTCCTGCGTCTGCCAGAAGGGATACAGGTCTGTGCTGCACTTCTACACAGCAAATTAGTATCAAACAACACAAAATATAATACAATAAATCACTGTAGTGTCAAAAACCTTTAACCATTCACTTCATCTGTTTCCTAACAGTAATGTTGTGGTGATTCTTTAGTTGCTTTGGTAACATAACAACTACAGTAATTGATGTGTTGTGGTCATTCTACAGTTGCTATGGTAACACAACAACTACAGTAATTTATATGCTGTGGTGATTCTACAGTTGCTATGGTAACACAAAAACTACAGTAATTGATGTTGTAGTAATTCTACAGTTGCTATGGTAACACAAAAACTACAGTAATTGATGTGCTGTGGTCATTCTACAGTTGCTATGGTAACACAACAACTACAGTAATTTATATGCTGTGGTGATTCTACAGTTGCTATGGTAACACAACAACTACAGTAATTGATGTGCTATGGTGATTCTACAGTTGCTATGGTAACACAACAACTACAGTAATTGATGTGCTATGGTGATTCTACAGTTGCTATGGTAATGGAACAACTTCAATAATAATAATAAGCCAGTAGTTAACACCATGACCTAAACTGAAGTGATACCCAGTCCTCTGTGTGAGTGAGCTCTGTGTAGAGAGATGATCTGCTGTTGTTTTCAGTGGTCAGCTTTGTGAAGTGGCGCCTTCTCCTCGTTCTCCGTGTGAGCGGGCCGACTGCCAAAATAATGCCCCATGTGTGGAGCGCGCTGGGCACCCGCTGTGCCAGTGTCTGGAGGGCTTCGGTGGGCCGCGCTGTGAAAAGCTGGTCAGCGTCAACTTTGTGGACCGAGACTCGTATCTGCTGCTGAGCGACCCGAAGAACTGGCCACAGGCTAACATCACGCTACAGGTATTCAACAAAGATCCAACAAAGTATTCAAGAAAACAACTCCCTCTCTGCTTTTACAGTTGATGTCCAAAAATGTTCAATGGGGTATATGCACAGGGACTTTTAATTTGTACTAAAAACATATTACCGTATATTGAATTGGCTCTATCACTGTCTCTTCACTCCACCAATAGCTGGTGTGTGGTGAGCGCACTGGCGCCGTTGTCCTGTGGCTGCCGTCGCATCATCCAAGTGGATGCTGCACACTGGTGGTGGTGTGGAGAGACCCCCCTCATGATTGTGAAGCGCTTTGGGTGTATGGCCATACACAATAAATGCGCTATATAAATTCACATTACATTACATATTAATAGGCTATACGCATAGGGACTTTTAATTTATACTTTAAAAAAATATTACCGCATACTAATAGGCTAGGCGTCATGGTGGCGCAGTGGGTAGCACAATCGCCTCGCAGCAAGAAGGTCGCTGGTTCGAGTCCCGGCTGGGTCAGGCTGGCATTTCTGTGTGGAGTTTGCATGTTCTCCCCGTGTTGGTGTGGGTTTTCTCTGGGTGCTCCGATTTCCCCCACAGTCCAAACACATGCAGGTATAGGTGAATTGGATAAGCTAAAATTGGCCGCAGTGTATGAGTGTGAATGAGTGTGTATGGGGTTTTTCCAGTGATGGGTTGCAGCTGGAAGGGCATCTGCTGTGTAAAACATATGCTGGATAAGTTGGCGGTTCGTTCTGCTGTGGCAACCTAGATTAATAAAGGGAAAGAAAATGAATGAATGAATGAATGAATAGGCTATATGCATAGGGACTTTTAATTTGTACTTAAAAACTTATTACCATATATTAATAGGCTGTACGACTTTTAATTTGTAAAACTATCTTCTTGCCATTGGACACTAGTGTGTGTGAGTGTGTGTGTGTTAGTGTGTGTGTGTGCGTGCGTGCATGCGTGTTCTAATGTGTTGTGTTGATCTGCTCTTCAGGTGTCCACAGCTGAGGATAATGGCATTCTTCTGTACAATGGAGACAATGATCATATTGCAGTGGAGATTCATGAAGGTCATGTTAAAGTCAGCTACGACCCCGGCAGCCAGCAAAGCCACGCCATCTACAGGTGAGCACTGAAAACTGACCGCTGCTGTTTATCAGGAGCATTTATTCACTACTGACCTGTCAAACTATATTATGAGAGAGGAGCAGGAGCAGATAATAAGTTTGTCTGTTCATCATTTTCCCCCTCAGCAGCTAAAGAGACAGCTGTAAACTCTCTTTATATATAATTAGCTATTCCTTTGGTGTTTGTTTTGCACGCAGCACTGAGACGGTCAATGATGGCCAGTTCCACACTGTAGAGCTGGTGACCTTCGACCAGATGGTGAATCTGTCTATAGACGGCGGCAGCCCCACCACCATGGACAGCTTCGGGAAAGTGCAGCCGCTGAGGGGAGAAGCTCCGCTGTATGTAGGAGGTAAGAGGGAAGATCTCTGCATCTGTTTATATACAACACATACTTTACAATGAGGGTTAAAGCATTAGTGAACAGTGAACAACACATCTGTTAAAGAGCTCCTATTTTACCCCTTTTACAAGATGTAAGATCAGTCTTTGGGGATGTGTCTGTGAAGTTTCAGCTCAAAATACCCATCAGATCATTTTAAAAGGATGAATATTGTGTTTAACACACATTTATTCAGTTTAAATCTACAGTCATCCTCTAAATAACCCTCCATAAACATGTTCTCTGTGTTTTAGGCACATTTAATCTGTTTAAATCTACAATCGAGCCTTGAATAATCCTCCATATACCTTCTCTGTGTGTTTTAAGGATGTTTTAATCTACAGTCGAGCTCTAAATAATCCTCCACAAACATGTTCTCTGTGTTTTAAGCACGTTTAATCTACAATCGAGCCTTATAGGGTCTTCCATATACATGTTCTCTGTGTTTTAAGCAGGTTTAATTAGTGTAAATCTACAATTGAGCTCTAAATAATCCTCCATATACATTCTCTGTGTGTTTTAAACATGTTTTAATCTACAGTCAACCCTTAAATAATCCTCCATAAAAATGTTCTCTGTGTTTTAAACATGTTTTAATCTACAGTCGACCCTTAAATAATCCTCCATAAAAATGTTCTCTGTGTTTTAAACATGTTTTAATCTACAGTCAACCCTTAAATAATCCTCCATAAAAATGTTCTCTGTGTTTTAAACATGTTTTAATCTACAGTCGACCCTTAAATAATCCTCCATAAACATGTTCTCTGTGTTTAAGCACGTTTAATTAGTGTAAATGTACAATTGAGCTCTAAATAATACTCTAAATGCACGTTCTCTGTGTTTTAAACATGATTTAATCTACAGTCGTCCTCTAAATAATCCTCCATATGCATGTTTTGTGTGTCTTATGTACATTTAATCAGTTTAAATATACAATTGAGCTCTAAATAATCTTCCATATACATATTCTCTGTGTTTAAGCACGTTTAATCAGTTTAAATCCATAGCTCTAACTAAAAACCAAATAATAAATAATCTCAGTTATGAAACATAATATGAATGAAATAATGTTTGTGTGTGTGTTCAGGCATGCCGGTGAGCGTTCACCCCACAGCGCCGCGGGTCTGGCAGATCCAGAACAGCTCCAGCTTCCACGGCTGCATCCAGAACCTGTACATCAACAATGAGCTGCAGGATTTCACCAAAACGCAGATGAAGCCGGGGGTGGTGCCCGGATGTGAGCCCTGCAGAAAGATATACTGCCTGCATGGCATCTGCCAGCCCAACACTGCCACCGGGCCCGTGTGCCACTGCCAGCCGGGCTGGAGCGGGCAGCACTGTGACCAGCCGCTGGCAAACCCCTGCATGGGCAGCAAGTCAGTTCTGCTGACAATACAGTGTCACATTGCACAACACATTATGATAATAGAATCTAGTTTTAGTCATATTCTATTCTGAATTCACTATAGTGGTAACACTTTACTTGAAGGGGTGTTCATAAGACTGACATAAAGCCTTTATAATCATGACATTACACATCATAAATGTGAATGAGACTTTATGCATGGTTATGACAACTCTTATTAAGTGTTGTTCGACAATAACGATTGCCTCACAGCAAGAAGGTCGCTGGTTTGAGCCTCGGCTGAATCAGTGTGTGTTTCTGTGTGGAGTTTGCATGTTCTCCCCGTGTTTGCGTGGGTTTCCTCCAGGTGCTCCGGTTTCCCCCACAGTCCAAACACATGCGCTATAGGGGAATTGATCAACTAAATTGGCCGTACTGTATGAGTGTGTGTGTGAATGAGTGTGTATGTGCCAGCTGGAAGGGCATCTGCTGTGTAAAACATATGCTGGATAAGTTGGCGGTTCATTCCACTGTGGCGACCCCTGATAAATAAAGAGACTAAGCCGAAAAGAAAATGAATGAATGTTTAAAATGACATAACTGAGCTAATGACGCTTAATAACAGTTGTTATAAGCATGCATACAATCTTACTGACATTCATGTGTAATGTCATGACTATAAAGGATTCATGACAGCCTTATGAACACCCCTTTAATTAAAGTGTTACCAATGTGGTTTTAGTAGAGTCATTTTCATTTGCCCTCAGACTGAGCTGTCACTGATGTTCTCCACAGGTGTGTTCATGGGAGGTGTATACCGATGGACATGCAGTCGTACCGCTGCGAGTGCCAGGAGGGTTTTCATGGTGCACTGTGCAACCAACATGAAGAACTGTTCAACCCATGCCGAAAACTGCAGTGCAAACACGGCCACTGTCAGATCTCTGATACAGGAGACGCTTATTGCCACTGTGAGCCGGGCTACAGCGGAGACCTGTGTGACCGCGGTGAGAAAACGACACAAAACACATCAGTTATAGTGTGGAGGTTACATCTAATAAAGCATTACCAGTTTGATATGCACTGGTTCAAAACAATGATCTGTGAAGACTTCAGAGCTTCATATAGCGAGTTTATAAAGCATCCGTCCCACATAGAAACTGACACATGGAAATATATGCAAATTACACACAAGATTAATCAAAATTAATCTTATTTGTTTTATTTCAGCTAGAATAAAAGCAGTTTTTAATCATTTTAAAGCCATGTTAAGGTCAATATTATTAGCCCCCTTCAGCAATATTAGTTTAGGATTGTCTCCAGAACAAACCCCTGTTATACAATGACTTGCCTAATTAGTGAGATCCACCACAAGACTTCTGTCAGGTGGTGTATTTAGACCCCGAAACCAAGGTAAGTACCGAACCTTGCCTCCACTATACACCCCTAGAGTCGTGTGAAAGGGTCTATCAGCACTTCTTGTGCATATTGCCTCTTCTTGTTGACTTGCTGAATGCCTTGGACAAAGGCGTCTGCTAAACGCAGTGTGTTGTGTGTTGTAGAATCGGAGTGCCGTGGGGAGCCGGTGCGGGACTTCTACCAGGTGCAGCGTGGTTACTCCATCTGCCAGACCACACGCATGGTGTCGTGGGTGGAGTGCAGCGGTGTGTGTGAGTCCGGCTCCTGCTGCGCCAGCCAGCGGATGAAGCGCCGGAAATACAGCTTCGAGTGCAGCGACGGGACGTCCTTCAGCGAGGAGGTGGAGAAAACCATCAAGTGTGGCTGCGTGGGGTGCATGTAGGACACGACCAGCAGTACACCGTCATCACAGCCGCAAAACACACCATCTCCCATTGGGTATTCAGAGACGACAACCCGTAACAACACCCGGATAAATTCAGCCTCTTTTTGTGCTTGGGCTCGTTTCAGCAGGACAGAAAAATCACGTCTTTTTGTTGTTGTTTTTTAGTGACTCTCTCTGGACGTGTATCTGAGCAGATAACGGCGATGCAAGAACGGAGCTTCCACATTTGCGAGCACAAAACAAGCTAAATGTAATATATATATAAATATATATCTGTGAAATGGAGCGTGCGATGATGGAGCGACATGCTGTCGAGACAGATATTTTCAGTGATTTTGTGATTATGCGGGGCACACAGGACGCTTCTGCGAGTCCTAAATCCACAGTGCACGTGATTAATAGATGATGCATCAGACAAAAATACATGCTCCTTACACAGTTATCATTGGAGCTGCTTTACAATATCTCGACTTTTGGTAGAAAACAAAGTCAAACTAAATCAAATAGACAACATAGCAGACAAAAATACCATTCGACGCTCCTTATACAGCTACCAAAGGAGCTTCTTACAATATCTGGACTTATAGTAGAAAGCAAAAGTCAAACTAAATCCAATAGATGGTATGGCGGACAAAAATACCCATGCAAAGCTCCGTATAGTTTCCAAAGGAGCTGCTTTACAATATCTCGACTTTTAGTGGAAAGTGAAAGTAAAACTAAATCAAATAGTCGACACAGCGGACAAAAATACCCATTCGATGCTCCTCATATAGTTACCAAAGGAGCTTCTTTACCATATCTGGACTTTTAATAGAAAACAAAGGTCAAACTAAGTCAAATACACGACATGGCGCTCCTCATGGAGTCACCAAAGGAGCTTCTTTACAATATCTCGACTATTGATAGAAAACTAAATGGAAAACTAAATCTAATAGTCGTCACGGTGGATAAAAATACCCATTCAACGCTCCTTATATAATCACCAAAAGAGTTTCTTTACAATATCTCAACTTTTAATAGAAAACAAAAGTCAAACTAATTCAAATAGTGTAAGTTTGACGCTCCTCATATAGTTGCCAAAGGAGCTTCTTTACAATATCTGGACTTTTAGAGGAAAACGAGGGTCAACCTAAATCAAATAGTCGACACAGCGGACAAAAATACCCATTCAACACTCCTTATATATTTACCAAAGGAGCTTCTTTACAATATCTCGACTTTTGGTTAAAAATGAATCTATTCCACATAGTGTTTTGTCATTCCATTACCTCAAAGGGAAACCCGACAGAATGTAAGGGAGAGCAGAAATCAAGCGCTAGATAGATCTCATCACTGTTTCTAAGATGCATGCTCATCGTCATGTGGTGTCTGGATTGTGGTTAATATTAGCACTGCTGAGCAGAAAATAGAGCAATGCTTTACTTCTAGAGGTGTTCATAGGACTGTCATGAAGCCTTTATAATTGTGACATGACTTAAGATTGTATGCATGCTTATGACAACTGTCATTAAGTGTCATTCGCTCAGTTATGTCACTTTAAATGCAAAGATGACATTGTTTGTTATGGCAAATTGGCATAAACAAATGCATCACAACCTGCTTTTTGTCTGTCATGACAACTTGATGTTACCAAGTCAAAAAAACCTGTCATAAATCTGTCATAAACATGACTGGCATGAGGCATTATAACTGTCATGAATAATTTTCACTGTATTTGTCATAAAAATGTCTCGTTAAAAGTGTCTACTCAGATTATTTTTAAGAGCGTCATTAATATTTAATGACATTTTAATGACAAATTCAGCTTGTAGCACTGTAGTTGAGGTCAAATAAAATATTACTGATGCTTTTATTTATGTTTATGACAGATTTATGAGGTCAAGTTGTCATGACAAAGATAAAAACAGGCTGTGATGTATTTGTTTATGTTAAATAGTCATAACAAACAAATGCTGCATCCCAATTAATATATGATCTGTCCTAAATGGTATTGAAAATTTAAAGTTAATTAAAATTTGTGAAATTAGAAGGAAATTAGTGTGTGAAAAACTGTATTATGTTGATAAGAGTGTGCCAAAGGCTCTAAGTATACTATTTCTGGTAGAAATGTGAAGTGTAGAACCGTCTGCACCTAACTGCTAATCAATACATTGGGCGCTGGACGTGAATTCGATAAGAACTACAAATGCGGGTAAACAGTGTAAACAAACTACAAACATGGCGGACGCGCGAGACCAACCGTCAACTAGAGAGGCTTCGGTAAAGTCGTTTGAATGACTGTTTATTAATATCTAGCCAAATGGAAAATACATAAATCAGGTTTTCCGTGTTATATTTCATCTACACCGGCAATGTGGACTTCTATAAAGACGTGTTTGGTCATTAACTTCTGAATGAATCACCTGAGGAGATTTCTCTGCATGACAGACTCGCGAACGGAAGATTAACCTGCTGCTGCTGCTGCTAAATCTACAATAATGAAGGTAATTACATATGAAAGAAATGTGGATGATGTGTGGAGATGATAGTTAAGCAACAGAACGCTCCGTTAATGAGGAAATAGTTTCTCCCAAAGATTAAACACTCAAGCTATGCGAATTGGGACGCAGCAAATGTCATCTTTGCTTTTAAAATGACATAACTAAACGAATGACACTTAATAACAGTCATAAGCATTGATAAAATCTGATTATAAAGGTTTCATGACAGTCTTATGAACACCAATTTAAGTAAAGTGTTAGCTAAAATAGACCATCGCTTATCGAAACACTGCTAACCCTGCAACGCCACTGCAGAGTGTTTATATGTGGGTCAGTGTTGAAGCTGTACTATATGACTGTACGGTGTTATGACCACAACACTTTAATATACCACTAATATTAACAATTTCCCAGCTGTTCTCTTTTCGATTGGTACAGTATTACCTCTGCAAGCGTGTGTGTTCGTGAACGTTTGCAGATCGCCATGAATCGTCGTCCAACATGTGCAGTTTGGCTAATTTTCGTTTGTTTTGTTTGGTGGGTGTTTGTTTTTCGCTTTGATTTCCTTTTCCTAACTCCCTAGACCTTCACTTTATACAGAAATGCTTAACAGATTCTAATATATATTTGTATTTCATTTTGGTATAGTATTTTTATATGTTAAAGAATAAATTTGTGTTTTCAGGACTTTACTATCGAGCCGCAGGTGTGAAATTTGGTGTTTCATTCGGTCGTTTGCTTATAAAGGCTACACTGGCCCAAAACATAGATGATTATTAGCTGATATTATTAGCCTCATTGTAATAGAATTGTTTTTTTTTTTTTTTAAATATCGTAGCCTAAATGTTGTCTTCCATGTGAATACCACATTTAATTCCTTCAAAGTTTCTTTGTGCTTGGTTTTGTGCTTATTTATTTTAAAGACCTCTCCGGATAGAAAGCTGAATCTTCATTTATGAGTATGATGATTTTTGTTGAGTTGTGAATAAATTCAGGTGATTGACATTTAATAGTGAAGTTACCGTCCAGATCTGATCGCTACTAACATTTCAAGCGCAGACCAAAAGAGAAAGTAAAACGCTTACGCCGCCATATTTTTAGTTGCGAGACCATTCAAGAACTTTACAGTAATGGAACCATACGTTCATTATTTTTGACCACTCGGTTGGTGTTGTCCAGAAGGCCGGCCTGTTTTGTTACACTACTGTGGAAACGTATTGCTCTTATTGTACATGGAGGTTTTGGGAACGAACGTTATCGTCAATGTTTTCGCAGTGCTTCAGTGCAGACGGATCATCGGAAAGGGTTACGGACTCTTCCTGTAGATTTCATTGATCCGATCTAACCCCGTGCCAGACACAACCATCGCATCATGAACTCAAGAATCTTTATTGTGAAAGATACCGTCGCTGTTGCATATAGAACATGTAAGAGCTCTTGCTGTTTATTCTTCTGATGTTACTTTGATAGTTACGTTGACTAACTGCAGTTACTCCGAATGTAAGTAGCACCACCAAAATGTTTACTGAACTTCCTCCTTTTTCATTCATTAAAATGTGTGATTATGAGCGTCTACGTCTGCTTTATACTAAACAGCTTTCAGCAGCAAGCAAGTATATTTGGTTTATTCATGTTCTGCTCAGACACAGATTGTAATTATATGTGTGTTTGTGTGTGTAAATATATGTAAATGTATCCTTGTAAACATCCCAGAGAGGCAGAGATGTGATGTCAAACTCCAACCATTACATCTAGAGAGGCGGGGGTTGATGAAGTCAAACTCCAACCATTACATTCAAAGATGTGAAGCTAGAGGTTGCATCTAAAGAGGCGGGGCTTGATAGTCAAACTCCACCCATTACATCTAGTGAGGCGGGGCTTGATGAAGTCAAACTCCAACCATTACATTCAAAGATGAGAAGCTAGAGGGTCAAACCCCACCCATTAAATTCAGAGAGGCGGAGCAGGATAATGTAAGACTCCACTCATTATATCTAAAGAGGCGGGGCTTGATAGTCAAACTCCAACCATTACATTCAAAGATGTGAAGCTAGAGGTTGCATCTAAAGAGGCGGGGCTTGATAGTCAAACTCCACCCATTACATCTAGTGAGGCGGGGCTTGATGAAGTCAAACTCCAACCATTACATTCAAAGATGTGAAGCTAGAGGGTCAAACCCCACCCATTAAATTCAGAGAGGCGGAGCAGGATAATGTAAGACTCCACCCATTATATCTAAAGAGGCAGGGCTTGATAGTCAAACTCCACCCATTACATCTAGTGAGGCGGGGCTTGAAGTCAAAAGGTGCGTTCGACATGAAGCACAGCTGCAGCCGGTGATCAACGAGATAAGCCGAGCGCAGGCGGAGTTGAAAACGGAGCCGTCAAGCCGGACACTTCGGGGCTCAAAATTGCTGCTGTCAAGATGACCGATCACATGGCGTGATCATTTATTTATTTGTTTATTTATTGCAATAACAACAAAAGATTTACACTACACATAAAACAGAATACAGTCACTACAAACTATAGTTTATCTTTAAACAAGGGAATTATGAATTAAAAGTAGCCTATATAACAAACGCATGAGAAATAAGGGGAACACGAGAGAGCACATAAGCAAATAAATATCAAAGAATAGGCCTATTAAACAAAACAATAAGCACAAATTCTTGGAGTTTAAGCATCAGTCTTTAGGCTACTAGATGTTTAATGGTGTGTCAATACTGTTCCAGAGCTTGTTTGAAAATGCTAAAAAGGGTTTACATTTATTTACATTCATAAATATAAAACTTTCCAATATATATTAGTGTAAAACCCAAAAACAAGGTGTTTTGATTAAGTCTTAAACAATGATTATTTTGGATAATAAAAACATTTTTTAAAAAGCACTTTAATCCAAAAAGATTAAACAAAAGGAGCAAAATAAATGAGCTACACTAAATAGAAAATTCCCAGAAAGAGCAGCTACATCAGTGACACTTTTAACATTTCTGCATAAGCGGCTTCACAGGAAATAAAATATTTTATAATCATATATTTTTATATTTAATAAAATATTTTTTTACTTAATTTGTTAAGAAATCTTCATAGGGGTGTCAGGATCAATGATGATAATTATTTTATTACAAGTCTGTAAGACTTATTCGAGTTAATATTTAGGTTATTTTCTAATATATATCATTTAAATTGTTTATGGAGGCGAATACAGCAGTCTGTATAAAAAGGCCGACTAAACCTGTGCAAACAAACTAGACATTATGAACAAATTATTTAACAAAAGATGATGCTGCAGTAAAACATGTAGTCTTTTAATAAGCATGATGTGTTCAAGATAGAGAGGGTATAAAAAGTTCATTGTTTGTTTTGAAATTTGTGAGACCGAAATTGTCCAATAATAAATGCGAAACACACGTGGTTGTTGTCATGCTGTGAACTCGGCCAATCGTGTAACATCAGTGTCGTCATCGCAGTTCCAGCAGTCGCTCTACAGATGCTGTGCGGGCTGAATCAGTCGTCTGATCTCGGAGCACTATCGCAGTACTTTGATGCCACATGTGAAAGTCACATAGCGTCGGCGCAGCATCTATCCAGCCAAAATTTCTAACCGGCATGAACCGCTTTAAGACAGATTTCGATCGATCTGTGCAGCGCTGCATGAAGTCGAACGCACCCAAACTCCAACCATTACATCCAAAGATGTGAAGCTAGATGGTCAAACCCCACCCATTAAATTCAGAGAGGCAGGGCAGAATAATGTAAGACTCCACCCATTATATCTAGAGAGGCGGGGCTTGATAAAGTCAAACTCCACCCATTACATCTAGAGAGGCAGGGCTTGATGAAGTCAAACTCCACCCATTAGATTCAAAGAGGTGGAAATAGATAATCAAACTTTACCCATTAAATTCATAGAGGCGGATACTGTCAGACTTTACCCATTACACTTAGAGATGCAGAGCTATATAAGGTCAAACTCCATCCATTTTATATAGAGAGGCGGGGCTTGATAAAGTCAAACTCCACCCATTACATCTAGAGAGGTGGGGCTGGATGAAGTAAAACTTCACCCATTAGATTCAAAGAGGTGGAAAAAGATGAAGTTAGACTCCACCCATTACATCCAAAGAGGTGAAGCTAGATGGTCAAACCCCACCCATTAAATTTAGAGAGGCGAAGCAGGATTAAGCTGCGGTCACACTAGAGTTTGAGCTTGCGAAATTCTGTCGTACGGCGCTGCGAAAAGGGGCAGGATTAAACAAGATGATTAGACATTAATAAAGCGAGAGATTGCTCCATGTTTTAAATTTCTGTCCAGAGAGGTCATGCTTTGATCCTGAATTGGTCTCACGCAGTGAAGTGATGCGATTGCGCAGGTCAGAGTTCACCAAGTTTGAACTTTGCACCGTAGCAACCTGCGTAATCTGACGCATTACCCTGCGTTTCCGTTCTGACACATTCGAGTGCGTATAAATGGAAGTCTATGGAGGCAAAAGTCCAGTGTGACCGCGGCTTAATGTGAGATTCCACCTATTTAACCCAGAGAGGCATTCAGAGGCGGAGCTTGATTGCCAAACTCCACCCATTATTTCAGAAAGGCAGAGATAAAGTCAAACTTCACCCATTAAATTCAGAGGCGGAGCTTGATTGCCAAACTCCACCCATTATTTCAGAAAGGCAGAGATAAGGTCAAACTCTACTCATTAAATTCAGAGGCAGAGATTGATTGTTAAACTCCACCCATTAAGTCAGAGAGGAGGAGCTGGATAAGGTCAAACTCCGCCCATTAAATTAAAAAAGGTGAAAATAGATGGTCAAACCCCACCCATTAAATTTAGAGATGTGGAGCTGGATAAGGTCAAACTCCACCCATTACATTCAGAGGCGGAGCTTGATTGCCAAACTCCACCCATTATTTCAGAAAGGCATAGATAAGGTCAAACTTCACCCATTAAATTTAGAGGCAGAGGTTGATTGTTAAACTCCATCCATTAATTTAGATAGGTGGAGCTGAATAAGGTCAAACTCCACTCATTAAATTCAGAGGGGGAGCTTGATTGCCAAACTCCACCCGTTTATTCAGAAATGCGAAGCTGGATAGTCAAACTCCACTCATTAAATTCAGAGGGGGAGCTTGATTGTCAAACTACAACCATTAAGTCAGAGAGGCGGAGCTGGATAAGGTAAAACTCCACACATTAATTCAGAGAGGCGGGGCTAGATGATGTCACACTCCACCTTAAGCTGCGGTCACACTGGAGTTTGAGCTTGCGAAATTCTGTCGTACGTCGCTGCGAAAAGGGGCGGGATTAAACAAGATGATTAGACATTAATAAAGCGAGCGATTGCTCCATGTTTTAAATTTCTGTTCAGAGAGGTCATGTTTTGATCCTGGATTGGTCTCACGCAGTCAAGGGATGCGATTACGCAGGTCAGAGTTCACCAAGCTTGAACTTTGCACCGCAGCAACCTGAGAAACTCGACGCATGACCCTGCATTTACGGTCTGACGCATTCGTGTGCGTATGAATGGAAGTTTATGGGGAGAAAAGTCCAGTGTGACCGCAGCTTAATTACATCCAGAGCGAAGCTTGATGGTCAAACCCCACCCATTAAATTCAGAGAGGTGGTGCAGGATAATGTGGGACTCCACCCATTTCACCCTGAGAAGCAGAGCTTCATGAGGTCAAACTCTACCAATTAAAGGTGCTGTATGTAAGTTTTTTTACTCTTCTAAAGCATAAAATTACCATAATATGTGTGCAGATATTTAAGAAACATCCTAAGTGAACATACTTGTTTAACTGAAAAACAATGCTGAAGTCAGATATTCTGCTTTGAAAATGTTTTTTCCGTGCCGGAACGCTCTCTTTGTTTAGGTAATTTTCACATGCACATGCCAGTTTAGCCAATTATAATTCAGCACCCCGGGTTGCCATGTTGGGAAACAGCATACTTCATACATTCATTCAGAAAGGCTCTGAAAGCATGCGTCCGTGACCGAAAAGGACAGTATGGGAGACAGATTCAGTTCCACATGAGGTTATTAATTAGCAAATGACATAAATATTACGAACGTCAACATTAGGTGAGCAGGTTACATTGTAACCGCGTGTCCTAACAACACGTTGTGACGAGAGAGGCAGTGATGAGCTATTTGGCTGTTTGCACCAGATCAAACACGGCAGAAATTTAAACACAGCCTTTCAGAAGCACAGAATATGCACTCACTCATGAAATGGTAAAGTTTAGAATCTGTTTAATACATGTTAACCCACGTTAACATCATTAAATGTAAAATGGCATTCAAACTCATATTGTTAGCATTTAGCATTGAATAAAGCACACGAGATTTACCTGAGCTGATCACTGTCATAGGTTTCACAAGTTCAGCTGTTAGAAATAGAAGCCGTTTCTAATAAATTCAATTCGAGGTGTTGGTTAGGACAAAAACTCCCTTTAATATGGAGAATATTCCCTCTATCGCGTGTCGTCGCTTTTTTTTAGAACAGTTTAAATCACTCGCTTCTCTGGCATCCCACGCATGCTATTGTTTTGATCCAGGAGTGCAACACCAAGTTTAACCACTAGGTGTCAAACTTACATACTGCACCTTTAAATAAAAAAAGATGGTAATAGTCATCCAGTTTATTCAGAGGCGGGCCAGATTAAGTCAAACTCCACCTATTAAATTTAGAAAGGCGGAGTAGGTTGTGAGATTCCACCCATTTCTCCCAGAGAGGTGGAGCTATATGACATTCAGAGAGGCAGAGTTTGAAGTCCCCATTTATTAAATTCAGAAAAGAGGAGCAGGATAATGTGAGACTCCACCCATTTCACCCTGAGAGGGGGGCTTTATGAGGTCAAACTCCACCCATTAAATTCAGAGAGGCGGAGATGGATGATGTCAAACTACAGATATAAATTTACTTGCAATGACTGCTTAAGTTTTGAAATAAAAAAATTAAACATTTTGAAGCATCAACAAACAACAAGAGACAACACACATGAAGGTCAAACTAAATTCATTCACATTTTTATCATTTCCCTCACTTCCACAAACCATATAAATGGGGTAAGGTCTTCAAGACAGGTAAATGATCTTAAGTGTAAACCACATTGAAGATGATTTATTTGACGTCAGTGTTTCTAAACAGAAAAACAATGCATTTCTATTCCACCTGAATGATTCACAAACTAGATAAATTAGAGCAGAAAAATGTCATATAAAACCTGTACACTTGCATAGCTTCCGTCATAAATACAGCTGTGTTTGAAAGTGTGAGACCATAATGCATACTCGTTAATCTACTTAAGAAACCAGCAATAGAAACTACTGTTTGTACAAATCATCATCATCAACGTGACACGGACAGACTAGATGAAACTACACATTTAAACTTCAGTGCTCTAACAAGAAAAAACTAAATCAGGAATACCAGAGGGGGGGAAAAAGTCATTTAAAAAAGAAAGTCGTAAGAATTTTGGGACAAATCTCTTTCTTTATCTATGTGCAAAAATAATGAGGCTTTATTTCTAGAGGCATCCTCTATTATAAATACAGATAAGAAAAAAGGCACATTATTCAGGGTACAAAGCCACATTAATTAGCTAAAACTACTGTTGTAAAAGTGTGGATTATTCCTTAAATAATATCTGGTTCAATTTTACAAGTGTTTGTAACAATAAGCTGTACAACGATCAAACAAAGAAGTGAATTACAGTTAATTTCATGTTCCATGTTTAAAATGCCCCATGCATGGGAATCCAAACCTTTATTCAGTTTGTTTTCTTTTTTTTTTCCTGTAATGGACCGATCAATAGGGGAAAATGACAAACAAATAATTTCTTAAAGCATATTTGGACAAATCTGATGCTGAAAAAGAAAAACTTCTTTGACCAAACTAGCAAAGACAAATCTCTCTCATCTGACGATACATACAAAACTCTGAAAATGCACTGCCAAGCTTAAAAAAATAGCTTCAAAAATAAATCTGTCCTTCCATTTTGAACGGCATCAGCACTCTGTATTCTTGTAAAACACTGCAACTTAAGTTTCTAGAGAGATACTGTACATAATTCATGGTTTTGAGGTCCTTGTACGTTTTGTTGGAGTGACCAGTGGCTCTAAGCCTCGCTTAATGGCAGATTTCGGAGAGGCGGTCTGCGCAGGAGCACCTTCCATCTTTCTTTGAGACCTAGTCAACACTTGGTCCTCTGAAGACTTATTGTCCACATCTAAAGACTGTGGTTCTGGAGGGGTTTTCTGGAGCGCTGATTTCTTTGAGTCAACTTTAATCGTTTTTACTCGCTGTGCTTTATCAGTTCTGATCAGTTTTTTGCTCAATTTGTTTGCGGCGGCATGCACACCAATGACTTTTGTTATTTTTTTGAGTCCCTGCAACCTCTTTGTAGAGGAGCCATCTTTACTCTTCAAAACCCGCCCTTTCAGGACAGAGTTTGCCTTCGCGGTCTTGCTCAAAGAGGAGATACTTTTAACAACCACAGATTTTGGGCCTTTTTCAATCTGTGGTTTCTCTGTGTCGTCTTTCTTTGGAATAACCATCGCTTTCAAACGAGCATTTTTTAATGCTTTCTCTTTGCATTTCTTGTTTTGCTGAACCTGTAGTTTCTCACGCATGTTCGAGTATTTCCGAAGTATTCTAGCACTTGCTGGATTCTTCGCACTGCCTGCTGTCGCACTGATGCTCTCAGGAACCTGCACTGGTGTAACTCCAGCAAGACTCTGCGCTTTCGTACAGATCCGAGTGGCTGTCGTAGGTTTGGGCTTTTCTTTACTCTTCATCACGGAGATACCCTGACCTAGAGCTTTTGAGATAAGCCTTTGATTCTTGGGGTTACTCTTCACCGGCGATGCAATGGCAAACTTTTTCAGATGTTTCTTCAATCGTTCTGCTTGGAGGCTTGGGAATATCCCGTTAGCAGACCCCGCTCCTGCTGACGAAGAGTGGAAACACAACTGCGTTTCAGAGGGAAGTCTGGTGTTCACCTTTTTCACAATCACTAGGGATTTAGTTTCAGTCGACTGCAGGAACCACTGGCAGATACTAGTCAAGTCAAAGGGCTTCATAAAGAGCATTTGCACAGGGGAAAACTTTTGCTGCTCTAACGGTCTTGACTTTCGTACTCTGCGCTTGCTTTTCCAGATTTCTTTAAGCCTGTCTGCTTTGTTTTTATGTTTTGGTGCAGGCTGACCCTCCTTGTCCATCTGAACCCAACCTTTCTGCATCTTATCAAACTTTGCGTTTAAATTTGAAATTAATTGCTGGTGTTCTTCTCCTCTGAGGGCCTCCAAAAATTTGGATGGATTACAAACAACCGATTGAGACCTCTGAAGACTAGGTAAATGGAAGGATTCATCAGAGCCTTTTATCTGGGACTCCGTATGCTTTTTATTTTGTATTTCGAGTTTTGAACTGGATGGGATCTCTTCGGCATCCCCGCTTGAGGATGCCGAAACCTTGTGTATCCTCGAAGGACGTTTATTTGTAGTAGGGGGTGTTGTTGAGCCACAAGGCTTTTCTGTATTTGATGTGTTCCCTCTTCTTAAAGACATACGCCCAGGGCTCTCTAATGCAGATTTGTCATTGCAGGGTTGTTCTGCCGTTATGCCGGCACTGCTTCTTAAAGGCATGTGCCCATTGGCCTCGGTTTTCTTACTGGAGGGTGAACTAACAGGTTCACTTTTAATGGAACCCTTAACAGGAGATTCTCTGGTAACAGTTTGTTTATTAGTGCTAATAGTCCTGCTTCTTAGAGGCATACGAGTTATGCTCTCTGAAGGTGTACACAAACCTCCAATACTCCCTTCATCACTTGCAGAACTGATTCCTCTTAAAGGAGTCTGCCCTTGCGTCTCTGAATGGCCTTCAGTCAGACTGTTTAATTTACTACCAGCAAGTTTTTCAGTGTTACTTCTGCTTCTCAAAAGCATATTTTCAGTGCTATGTGGAGACTTTTTGTTGGGAAAACAGTCTTCACTAACTGACAGTTCAATATGACTACTTTTACTTCTAAGTGTCAAGTTTTCAGAGGCTTGACTGTTCATTTTGTGTTGTTTTTCACTCTCTGTAGTATTGAAAGAAGTGCTTATAGTCTCTGGAAGTACTTCAGAAGGCAAAACACTCGGTAGCTCATTCATTTCAACTTTTGGACTTTGTTGCTTAGCTTTCCCACCTTTTGATTTTGGTGTAGTTTTGACTGCATTATCTATAACTTGATGGTTGGGTTTCTCTATAGGAATCTCTACAGGCTCAGAATTATGCTCTTCCCCAGTACAAACGTTAGTTTCAGCAGACTGAGTCTTTGTGTTTGCATCATTGGCATGATCAACAGGTTCAGACGCACCATGCTTCACAGAGTCTTTCACTATGTCAACACTGCCTTTTGAAACTCTACTGCGCAAACATCTATCTGAAGCCACTGTATGTTTTGTATTCAAAACTTTTGGAGTATTAAAATCGGTGTCCTTCTTACAATTTGCAAGTTGTTGAACAGTTGAAACTTCTGCAATTTTAGACCCTGATAAATCCTCTTCCTTTTTCTCTGGTAGCATTTGGAGATTATTTTCAACATCCCCCAATGTTTGCTCTTGAGCATTTCTGTCATCCTCAGTGTTTGCGTTCACTTCTGATGCCTCTGATGGTTCTTGGACATCTGCAGTATGAGTCTCAGCATCTGTAGGGCTCGTAGATTCCCTCTCATTACTCTGTTCAACACTAATTTCAATAGTAGAAGACTCTGGGTCCATGTTATGGGATGCAGGGCTCAATGATGACTCCAAAGACGGATCTTCACACTCAGCCTTACTTTCAGTACCACAGTCCACCTCTTTCTCAATAGATACAACTGAGGGATTACACTGTTCTTCTTCAATAGGTACAACTGGGGGATCACACTGTTCTTCTCCAATAGGTACAACTGGGGGATCACACTGTTCTTCTTCAATAGGTACAACTGGGGAAGCACACTGTTCTTCTCCAATAGGTACAACTGGGGGATCACACTGTTCTGTCTCTACAGCCAGTTCTGTTGTTTCTGTGGACTCTTTGGCTTCTACCGCGTCCATGTTTTCTTCTTGCTCTACTGCATTTGAAGTACAACTCACAGTTTCTAAACTCACATCTATCTGCATACTTGCTTCACTCTCCTTACATGAAGGCTCATGGGAAATTTGGCTATTTGTTTCAGTTTTATCAGTGTGACTGGTTTCAACCATCAGACTTATACCGGTAACTTTTACCACATCTCCTGGCATTTCCTCCTCCACTATCTGCTCCGATGATAACTTCTGAATAATGTTTTTCATGCAGTCCCCTGTAAAAGGCGCATTGACCAGAGGAACACTTCCAGAAAGAGTCTGCCTCTGAGTAACTGAAGTTTGCAAGTCTGCCAAAAGCATGGGACAATTCCCAACAGAATCATGTATAGGTTTACGTGCTAGCGTACGGACGGTTTTTAGCTCCAAATACTCCTCAACGTACTTGTGGCCTCTTGTGCTCTTTCGGGCATTCAGTCGTGGATGAAGTCGATTACGAGACTGAGGCTGACATTCTATTATTGATTTTTTTATATAAACCAAGTCGCAGTGGCTATCAGGATCACTAATAATACAGCTTAAAGAGCTATTCCTTGGCCTTAGGCATGACCCTTTTCTGCTTTTCCTGGCTGTTCTTGGAGAAACTGATAAAACAACATTAGATGTTTTGTGAACTGTGGAGGGGTTTATAACGGCGTCCTCATTTTGAGCAACCGAGGACTTGTCTGTGTGTTTTGATAGCAGGTCTTCTTGATCAGATGCCGCAGTACATGTACATCGCTCAGCACTGCACAGACATTTCTTTACAGAATCACCATGTTTAACTTGTTGAAGGCTTGAACCTAAAGACTTTTTAATTTCCTGATGATCAGTAGTCGTCTTTGTCACTGGAGAACTTGCATTTCCCGGCTCAACAACTGTTTCACAAGATGATGAAGATGACAAACCTTCCTTCTTACAAAGGTCAACTGTTTTTTCACTTGCAATACTGCTAACATCAGCGTTTAAATCCTCTACAGTAGTTTTTTGACTTCTAGCAACAGATTGAGTCTTAATGCTCAAAGCAGCATCCACAGAGCAAGTTCTTTCAGGCCGCTGAACCTCGGACATACTTTCAGAAGACACATTACTGCTGCTGGTTGTTGCTTGCTTCTCGAACAAGGTTGAAATGGGTGCTTGGAAATGGTTGGACACGGTCTTGACTTCGCTTTGTAAGAACCCTAATGCGTCAACTATCTGATGCTGATGATGCAAACACAGCTTAGACATGAACTGTTCCAAAGTGGAGGTCGACTGTAGATCCCCCACTTGGGCAAGACTCAGGTCGATGGAGTCCCTGAAAGACCGAGCAAAAAAGTTATGATAAATATCTGGGTAATACTGAAATGCATGGGGCACACTTTACAGGTTTATCAGTAAAAGGAATACCCAGTGTTTTTGGAAATAGGGTAAATTTACAACTCTGTAAAGTTAAACTGTTGAGTTTTACCATTGTTGAATCCATTCAGCCGATCTCCAGGTCTGGTGGGAACACTTCAGAATAGATCATTAGAATCATGCTCAAAAATTACCATAGAGTTTCAATAATTTCCTCATTTATAGTTAGACTCTTCTGCAATTACATCATGTACCAAGTCTGACAAATAATGAGGTCATTTTTGAACAAGTTGCTAATGGTCTAGGACGAGTCAATGATTGATGCTAAGCTAAGCTAAAAGTGTTCCTGCCAGATTCGGAGATTGGCTGAATGGATTCAACAATGGTAAAACTCAACTTTATAACTCTAGGGGAGTTGTAAAATAAGCCTATTTTTTCTTTAAACCTTTATCAAAGAACCATACATGATAACTTCATTGACATTGATTACAATAGAAGTGTTTTAAGTCATAAAAGCTTAAAATAAATTCTGTAATAACCCCCAGCAACACTCCAGGGTTTTTCCCCAAAGAGTATTTCAATGTGTTAATTTAAGTTAATGTATTTACTAACATGACTAAGTATGAACAATACTTGTACAGCATTTATTAATCATAGTTCAGCAGTAACTACTGCATTATTAAAATCCACAGTTGTGCTTGTAAACATTAGGTAACGCACTGTGAGTTAACAAGAACTAATAATAAACTAGTCTATTTTCATTAATGGTAACGAATGAAATACCGTAATAAGTGTATTATTCATTATTTGTTATGATAGTAAATTCATAAACTAACATCAACTAATGGAACCTTATTGTATGCATGCATGCACATGATGAGAAAACAAGACTAATGAACTTGGTCATAATCTGATTTCTATTACCTTTTGACCAAATGTGCTTCCGGACTGACGTGGACATGAGAATTCTTTAAACACAAATGGTCGTTGCTTAAATTCTTCTTAGTTGAAAGGTCAAGAACTCCATCTATAGGAACAACATAGATCATTTAAAATACCATTTCTTTACTAGCAGTTTATATGCAGTTGAATTTTTAGCCCCCTGTATATTTTTTTCCCAATTTCTGTTTAACAGAGAGATTAATCAGCACATTTCTAATAATAATAGTTTTAATAACTCATTTCTAAAAACTGATGTATTTTCTCTTCTCCATGATGACAGCACATAATATTAGACTAGATATTCTTCAAGACACTAGTGTTCAGTTTAAAGTGACATTTAAAGGCTTCACTAGGGTAATTAAGGTAAAGTTAGGGTAATTAGGCAAGTCATTGTATAACATTTCTGGTGGTAAGTATTTAAAAATCACATGAGGACTAATAATTTTAACTTCAGCTGTATATATATCCATAACTGTATTCTCTACCTTGCTGGATGTCTTCTACTTTGATCTTTTTCACAGAGAGGTCCAGCGGGGCGTCTTGGTCCACCATGATGAACTTATTCTGAGCAGATGCTGCACCGACAGCAGCAGACGAAGAGACTCGGCTGGTTTTCACAAGGCTTTGGTCCTTTTTTCCATTGTTTTGAAGGGAGTCCTGAGAGCAGCTGTTTCTCGAGGTATAATATGTGGTTAACTTGTTGAGCATCTGCTGCATGACACCACAAGCCACCACAGGGATGTGCGGGTCGGGAATTCTTGGTGTGTATTCTGCATTAACAGTACAATTGGACATGCTGTAGTTAAAAGGACTGCAAAACAATCAGCAGCATGAGAAATGTGTAATAAGTGAAGGATAAAGTACTTCCAGCTGGTTGTTATTGGGGAATAAAAGGTTTATCAGCAGCTGTTGGGTAAGATTGAAGGGTTTATTCTGAGATAACAACCGGCTGGATGTACTTTATCCTGATTATTACATGGTTGCTGGCCACAAAATGAAACTATTAGACACAAAACATTGTTCTGAGACATAATAGTACATTAATTCTTTAAATAAACACAAAGACAGAAATGACGACAGCTGAATGGAGCATACACTAACCTACATATTATTCAGTCACAAGATTCAGTAGCGAAGAAAGACAAGGATATAACCATACACTTATGCAGATGATGCATTTACATTTAATTTTCTCTTTGACTAGAGTAAATATTTCTGTCATTTCAATCAGTTTAAGATTTAAGTGAGGTTTATTTCATCATCTGAAAGCTGAATCAATAAGCTTTCCATTGATGTGCAGTTTGTTATGGACAATATTTGGTCAAGACACAACGATTTGAAAATCTGGAATCTGAGGGACCAAAAATTAAATAAATACTGAGAAAATCCCCTTTTAAATTGTGCAAATTAAAATCTTAATGCATATTACTAATCAAAAGTTCCAAATATTTATAAGAAACATACAAAATGTCTTCATGATAGATGATATTTACTTAATATTCAAAATATTTTTGGCATTACACAAAAAATACATATAGTTTTGACTGGTTTTGTCATCTAAGGTCACATTTATTATCACATCATCATCATATATTTTTATTTAATGCCACGTCAGCAACAATGGCTATTTTCATGACAAAACATTTCATTATTAAATATACAATTAAAAACCCACAAATTAATGCATAAATTAGATAATATGTTTGTTACAAATTCTAATTTTTTTTCCTGGTAACATTTTGCTGAATGCAAAAACTACTCATTAAAAATATGCACAATTAAAAACCACAAACAAATTAATACATGAATTAGATATGATGGCTGCCTCCGAAACTGCCTACTACTCAGTAGGTACTGCATTTCAATTTAAACGTACAACTCAGCCATTAGAAAAGTACGTTCTATACAGCGTGAATGGATCTCGAACGTACTACATCCGCCATTTTGTCATGATCACGTGACCTACCCACATGAGTTGCATCGCTTTATTCCCATTCATGAATTCTCTCGCAGTGCATCATGGGATAGTGCAGCGTGCATGGGATGTACACGTCAGAATCTCGCCGGAAGTAGTAAGTCATCCTGGTACTTCTCGCATACTGTTTTTCGAATTCTATGAATTCGGACATACTACTCGACTTGCATACTGATTTTGGCTTACTATATAGTATGGAAGTGGGGTTGTCACGATACCATATATTTAGGCCACGATACTATACCAGCTGAAGTATCACGATACCAAGTAGTGTCGTGATACTGTATTAATTCATAAATCAAATCTACAAAATAAAGCAAATTTTCACAAATATTATATTTTATATGTTAGATTACAAAAAAAAATATTACTATTGAAAACCTGTTATTTGTACAGATATTCTGTTTTATTTGTATACTGTGACTGTTTTGTTGCTATTGCAATAATAATAATACTAATTTAAAAAATCTAAATCAATCGATCATTGACCACACCATATGATCTGTCACGCACTACAGAAAACTATGACCCGTCTGAATCAACATTGTTTAAATTCGCCCCGCCTATGCTCGGCTAATCTCACTGACCACCGGCTGTAGCTGTGGCTCAAGTCGAATGCATCTAGAAATAGAAAGTGTTCGAGTGAGGAAAGATAAGAGTCACTGAGGATTCAGCCTTGTGAAAGAAAGAAAAATTTTCGCGCATGTGTGCTGTGAGACATAACTTGCAAGACCATCTGTCGGGCCCACAGGAGATGGTTTAACAAGCTCGCAGGCTCCCATTTCATTGCATCTAGGTTCAGTTGTGCAGTTATCCTCTTGCAGATCACTGCACCATAAACATCACCAGTGCACTCGGTTCTTTTTGGCGTAATGATGATACTACCGTTTACAAACTACAGAGGCACCGCCAGTATTTTGGAGTCATAGTATCACGGTGCTACCGAAGTCAACCATGCAACTCTATATGGAAGCATGCAATTTTGGACGCAGCTCATATGCCTTTAACATTAATCTATGATACAAATTATAAACATTACTGTACATACACACAGTGACTTTTTTAATGTATGTTCCTGTAAGAAAAACATTGCAAATAATTGGAAATCCGGCACCCACAATAATCAAACCCTTGGGAACAACTGTGGTCGGAACGAAAGTTCACAGTGACTGTGCTCTCTGGACTCCTCTCAAGTGGTGGACTTCTACATTCCGATTACTTGCCGCCGAACCGCATCATAGCTCATTACCATAAAGTTGACTTGAATTCAACTCTCCTCGATGCCCACATCGGCGAAGACGCACCGCGCTGCTCCTCGCCGCCTATTGCTGCTTATCGCCGCCGGCTCCCATTGAAAATGAATGACTTCCGGCTACTTTGACGCTCTCGCCGCTTTCGGTGTGAACGTACAGTTAGAATGCTGGTACAATTTGCTGAATCCCTCTTTGAGCGAGTTCCAAAGCTTTTTGCAGTCATGAAAAGCAGCACAGTTCTATAGAATACATATTATCACTAAAATGCCAGCGATACTCACCATTTCTGTGTAACACTGCATTGAGAAATTCCTCTGACTGCCACTCAAGCCTGCTGATATTAGAAGGGTCTTTACCTAGTAAAGGTTTTCCTCCACTTTCCACAATCTGTTTGTTGAGTGCAGTTATATGCTCCTGTCGATGAGGGGAAAACAAGATAACAATGGCGGAGATGTGTTCTCCTACATACACACATGCAACATGTACTGAAATGTATTCATTAAGCATGGAGAATGAAATTAACATACAAATTAACATCCATAGCATAGCTAGTGCAAGAAAAACAGAAGGTAAATCAAAACGGTTCTGCCAAGGTGTCTTGACATATCAGGAAAGAAGGGGGGAAATGTAAATGAACAAAAAAAACTACCTTCACTTTTTCTCGTCTTAAGCAGCAGAAAAGACATTTTTCATCATATGATGAATTTGACACACTTGCAGGCTTACAATCTGTGGATCCAAAAGAAGAGGCAGAATTCAACCGTGTGTGCAGGGACGGGAAGATACTGTACTGTACCCAATACTGCTACTTCAGTGCACACTACTGCAGGATTTACACACTAACTAGTGCTCCCTTTCTGGGCATGAAAACAGTCAATCAGTCAAAGCTTCTGCACATCAGCATAATTACTAGTGGTGTAACAATGCATTGCTATACATCAGGACATTGGGATACAAAAATGTGACTAAGAATTGATGTAAACAATACGTTTGTGATATATAGTTTTATTCAAGTATGTATAAGGGAAAGTAAATGAAGAAACGAGTGACTAAAGTGTCAAATTTTGAATAAAATTGCCAAATTTGCTTAAAAATGTTAATGCGAATAATCTGAGAATAAACTCTGACAAAGCAAATATTACATCCACGCGCACCCCTCAAAAAAATTTAACTACACGTCGCAACGACGCGTAGGTCAAGCTCTGTGATTGGTCGGCTTGAAAGCTCTGACCGGTGTGCCTGCTGACACTGACACAAGGAGTCATGGTTTTTTAATGACAGCAGTAAATAACGGAGCAACTATGTAAATTATACATTAACATTTATTTTAGATCTTTTTTATTCACAAACTGCAGCTTTTGTCACTGCAATGTTTATGGGCTTCTAAAAGAACATTTCCTGAGCCTCTTGGTAAGGAAAGTCAGAAATGTCTAGCCCATTTATTTAGACATTTATTAAACATGTCTCTTATAAAAATGTAGATGTGAATGTCATGTCATGGCCAGAAGCAGAAAATAATTAATCCATTCATTACTTCAGCTTAGTGCCTTATTTATCAGCGGTCACCACAGCAGAATGAACCGCCACAGAAAAATGACAAACAATGAAATTTGGAAATATTGCAAATGATGAAAGATGAAAATTAGTTAAAATGCACATCTATAAATCTAATACTTGTTTACTAAAAGGAAAGAGGCCCATAAACTACTTCTTATAGGAATAAGTGTATTACAAGAAGTTATATTATTAAATATTTATGTTAAAAAAAGTTTTATCTAATAATTCCAGCCCGCTTTTAATGAATTTGTAATATTGTCAAAAACACAGAACTTTCAGTTGTTCTTTGTAAAAAAGGCCTAAATACATGCAGGACCATTCCAATATTTTGCTCGTCTCCAACTATTGACAGCAGATCTCTCAATGAGAGAGAGAGAGGGATTTACACTCACTATATCTTTACTGCTCCATTCATTTAACCTATCAAATGTAATGTTTAGACCATCACTGTGCCTCTCGAGATCTGTTCACTTGCTCATTCACTCTCGTCACCATGATTTTTGGTTGTTTTAATTTATTTTAGGGGATCACGGAGCCGTTATGAATTTGACCTCCGGGAGAGGTCATAACTAGACACTAAATAGAGAAGATAGCTCCGCTCGCATCACAGATCACAGTATGGGATGTGCTCGACGTATCTGACGAGCGGGGAGGGATGCGGGACGTATTTGAAAACTTCCTTATATAATGGTAGGGGAAACACTGACGTTTGTATATTGCATTCACATTGAGTTCAGTATTGCGATATAGAACTGTGACTTGACTGTATCGTTACACCACTAGTAATTATTTTTATTCAGATCCTCAAGTTACACCAGCTGAAAGTCAGACTGTCATTTTAGCGTTAAAGTCCACATGAACCAGAAGTTCATGTCAGATGCTCAGACTTTGATTAAAGATTACTAAAACTATTTTTTAAAGTGAATAAACTTGCGCAGATTACATGTTTACCAAAAGCAGCATTTCTCATTAATGGTCCTGTTTTACATTTAGAATCATTCATATTCTAAAGAGTTTCAAAATCTGTTTAATAAAACATTAATCGCTCATTAACGATATATCGATCTGCCCTATGTAAACTCAACAGTTTCATTTTAAAACGCTTGATTCAGCCTGTGTGGACAGACTCGCCTTTAAAGGTCCCATGAAATTAAAATAAAGTTATTTAGACGTTAGTCTTGAGGAAATCTATACTCCAGTGTGCTCCAAAACAGAGACAACATTCACGTTTAGAAGATCCAAAGTTTGCAGTTTGTCATTTTCACCTAAATTGATCAAAAATTTTTTTGCCGTCCCTCATACTTCATTTCTCATCAAATCTTCTGACCAATCAAATGCTCTCTAGTGTCTGACATGCCCCACCCCCTTCTTCTCATTGGCTGTTTATTTGATGTGTTTGAGCTCAACCACTCTCACGGGCAGAGCTGTGAGAAAAAGACGCTATTGGCTGCTTTTAAAAAAAAAAAGCATCTAAGAAAGATCATTCCAGAGCTGAAGCAGACGGGCAGATTTTGATTAAAGATTACCAAACAGTTTAACAGATTAATTGTTCACTTCAAGACTAGTGAAAACATTTTGTAAATTTTGATTTCATGTTAGCTTTAAATATACAGAGTAACTAACTGTGCATTCATTAGAAATAAATGTTAATTATTTAAATATTTAGCTCAATCTGTAACAAACACCATATAAAAACACGAGGTTTCTGCAGTCAGCCTTTAGGACTACACACCGTGTTTTAAACGGTGGGCATTTGATCAGTGATCAGTGACAAAGAGTTTGAACATCTCCATGGTGAAAAACAAAGACAAAAGAGCACTGAATGCAGGAGTGCGCATGGAAACGGTTGCTAGGCAGCACACTGTACTTCACCAGAGACACGGAGGCTGACGTTTCAATACCTTTGAATAAGAATCTTTGTCTGCGCTCACAATGATAACAGCTAGAATTATAATAACTTTAACAAAGACTTTAATACAGTAAACACCTTTTGACTGCAGGTCTGCCATGTATGAGATGTGAGCATGTTGTGTTTAAGAACTGTGACGTAATCATAACGCTTTCAAATCTGATAAAACACAACGCAGCAATACCAGAAAGGCTCATGAATAAGTATAACGCACTAATTTAGATTTATTCATCCAAGTTAATATATTTAATGATATTTAATGATTCTGTCTGCGTCGTCCCCATCCTTGAAACCTCTGAATACTGCAGTAAAAATGACCACAATAAACAATCCACAACAACAGGGAAAGAAAACCGCAGATCAACTCCTATTCTTCACACAATGCTAACAAACACACCATCAGCATCAACTAATTTGCATGTAATTCTTTTTAAATCCTGTCTAGCAGTGCAGTCCAGTAAATATGTCTGATGAACAGTGGAGAAATACATGAATGAGGCTCTTCTGAATGATCACAACACACTGAACTCATGGATGACATGCAGAGCAAATAAAGAGGTAAATACTGAAGCAATATGAGCCTTCAATTAAAGCAAACATGCTTGTTCTTTCTGTTATGTGAACAAATGGACTGAGAAACTTACCGTTCAAAAGCCTGAGATCAGCCAGAATTGGTGTCCTAAGAAGCAAATCTGAGATTCTGTCAAGACCTGTACAGAGAAAGACAAGCGTTCACATTCAGTTCCTCACAGTGATTTATGCTTTTAGAGAAGCAAAACATCAAATAAAAAACTTTCAAAAAAAAATATTCATAATAATCGCCAAAATAATCGAATCCAATACATCTTTATTAAAGTTACAAATGGTACAAATGCTTGTGCCTGAATACTATAAACTCTCTTGAAACTGCAAATAATAAACTTCCACCAAGCTAAGCAGGGCTGAGCCTGGTCAGTACCTGGACGGGAGACCACATGGGAAAAACTAGGTTGCTGTTGAAAGTGGTGTTAGAGAGGCCAGCAGGAGGCGCTCAACTTGTGGTCTATGCGAGTCCTAATGCCCCAGTAAAAGTGAAGGGGACACTACACTGTCAGTGGGCGCCGTCTTTCGGATGAGACGTTAAACCGAGGTCCTGACTCTCTGTGGTCATTAATAATCCCATGGCACTTCTCGTAAAGAGTAGGGGTGTAACCCCAGTGTCCTGGCCAAAGTCCCTCAATCGGCACTTACCCATCATGGCCTCCTAATAATCCCCATCTACTGAATTGGCTCTATCACGGTCTCTTCACTCCACCTATAGCTGGTGTGTGGTGAGCGCACTGGCGCCGTTGTCCTGTGGCTGCCGTCGCATCATCCAAGTGGATGCTGCACACTGGTGGTGGTGTGCAGAGACCCCCCTCATGATTGTGAAGCGCTTTGGGTGTATGGCCATACACAATAAATGCGCTATATAAATACACATTACATTACCAAGTAAGAGTTGTTAATATACATTACAATCATGGAATAATCAAAGGGCTATAAAATAGTATCTTGTACAACATTGCTGAAGTCCCATCAGCTCCAGTGTGAAGCCTGAATACCATTTAAATGATCCTCCACGAGGGGCGGTTGAGTTGTTTTTGTTAGTTGATTTATTTTGTGTATGTTCTACCACAGTCTTCTTTGTAATCTTCTTTTTTTTCAGTATGTGTTTTCTAATCACCAATGATACTGACGGCTACAAACCCTGCATCATACGCTGTAGGCAGTAGGGCTGAGCGATTAATCGCGATTTGAAGCGTTGCAATTAGCTAAATCGCAAGAGGCTGCGATATGAAATATATATATGGATTAGGGATGCTCAAAATAACTGATTAACCGTTAACTGTAAGGGTGCGTTTGTAACCGATTAAGGATATCAGTTAAACGATAAAGAATATTATTTTATGTATTTTGAAAGTTTGGCTGCATAAGGGGCCGATCACCAAACGCGCTTTTTGCATTGAGAAGTTTTTGCATTTTTAAAATGGTTTATTAACTGTTTTGGCGCTGCTTCTGCGCCCTGCGTGCCTCACGTTATGCTGTTGCACGCCGTGTGCTCGCAGTTAAAATAAAACTCAACCCTGAGCGGAATAGTGCGTTACGTCAGTCGCGTCTTTTTTATTCTTCAATCAAATGAAAGCAGAGCAGGGTTTCTGTTTAGGTGCCTGCAGTGTTTGTGTTGTCAGGACGACGGATATTTTTTTAATGATGGAGGAGAAACTTGTGGTCGCAGTTTCAAGTTCAGAGCTGTAGGCATATTACTATACAAATCATGGATATCACAATGTTATTCTGTATATTACAATTATAACAACATGGACAGCAACACTCGTGCACAATAGACCAGCTGATTCAGTCATTTCCTATAGTGACATAAGAAAGAGCACCGCGCTTCTTTTTTCTTGTCAACATAAAGGCAGTGTGGTGCGGTGCACCTCGCATTTTTGGAACGGAAAAGCGTGTTCGCTGTGATCGGCCTCTGATGTGCAACAAATATTTGTTAACTTGCGGGACGGTAACACGTGCAACCACACGTGCCTACAGACGTATTTTGTCAAAGAAGCAAAATGAAAGAAGAATATTTCACAGTTTGACAGACGAGTTGACACAAACCAGCGCTGATGCTGATTGCGAATGAGATGGAGGAAATAAGTCATTATGACATAATCTTTAAACTAATGACTTCTATTATAATGTTGAAAGAGGTTTTGTGACATAATAACAACGAAGCATTAATCAAATGCATATTTTCAGTGGAGCAATCAATTTAATAGCCTGATATTTTTATATGACGGACGAAAAAAAACATGATTGGAAAAATCAGCAAATGCCGGCTCTTAAAAAGGATTCATTTTGTAATTTCATTCGTTTTGTAATCTAAATTGGACATTTAGGTTAAACATATCTAGGGCAGGCCTGTTTATTTTAGTATTTTTATTTACTTTATTCTTTTTTTCTATGTTGTCGGAAACTCTGCAGGTGCGTGAAGATGTTCTGTTATGTTCTGTGTGCTGCTGTTCTCATGCTAAAATAAATCAGTATTTTAAAATATTTAATGTGTCACAAAATAGAAACCTCAATTATTTTTTTTATTAAATAATATTTTAATATTTATCTGTTAACGGTTAATATTCGGTTAACGAGCTGCGGTTGTCGGTTGGTAGAATAAACCGAAATGAGCATCCCTAATATGGATTATATAATTTCCCCCACCCAGAGCAAATGCGTGACCGCAGTCTGTGCGTGACAGTCTTACTATCCAATTGAGTGAGCACACTTTTCTTCTGTCCAATCAGAATTGCGCAACCGAACTATGTGGAAATCCCACAACAAAACAACGAACAGGAAAGTGCGGACAAGTGGGATGATGGCGTCTGCTGCTTCAAAAGCATTAATAGCCAAATTCATATAAAAAATAAAAATACAGGACATCGGTAATATGGGAATATCTTGGTTTCAAAGTCACAAACACTGAACAAAAGCGGGTCATTTGTAAGAGCTGTTGCAGAATTGTTGCCACAGCACGAGGAAATACAACAACCAGCACCTAAAAAAGCACCACAGGCTTATGAGGATATGAGGAGTGTCTTGCTAAAAAGTCAACTACAAGTATTGCTAGTGACACTCAGTCTAGTAGCTAGCGACAGCACAGTACAATTTCAGAGTTGTTTGCAGCTGTTACACCATATGAAAAAACATCACGAAGGCACCAGGAGAAAACTGCAGCCATAACTCACTTCTGTTTGCTCTAGAGAAAGTATTAGTGTTTAATTTTGGAATATTTATAAACAAATTTGAAAAAAAGTTGGAGTTAATATCTTTTCAGCTCCTTTTTTTAACTAACACTCACTGCATTTTAGCAGGTAGAAGCTACAATACAGAATATTGAGCTGAAGCTTTAATTATTTTAATGAAATCACAAATCAAATCGAAATTGCAATATCTGTCAAAAATAAAATCGCAATGAGATATTTTCCCCAAATCGCACAGCCCTAGTAGGCAGTATGGGGATGCTGCAATACTCTGTATAATATTGAAGCGTTTGATTTTGCAATTGTAAAAATGTATTTTGCATTTCTCCATTGCTTTAATTACTCTCTGAACTGGCTGTGTGCATGTTAGAATGTGTGTCCATGTGCTGAAACAACGCTCTCAGCGAGTAAACGACCAGTTATGATGCACAAATAAGCCTTGCTCAGTACGGTAACACTCAATTATGATCAATAATTGACGGGCACAGCTCAGTAATGGTTAACCTTTGTTTAAATGATACAGTGAGGATTAATATATAGTGTTATTTGATTAGATTCTTCAGTTCATGTAGCTGAAAACTGCTGTTAGATACATGAAAATCCTGAAAAGCAGTGTTTATTTTAGTATCATCACTGCTATATTGTACTCATTTTGTATTGTGCGCATGCATTTCTGATTCTGGTTGTATTTTGCTTGTAGAGTATTTTTATTTTATTTGACAGTGCTTCTTCACTGAGCATATCATAAACTGTGACCAAAAAACAAATCGAATCGTGTGAAGTCTATATTATTATTATTAAGTCTTCTATTGCCATCCAGTATGTCAGTTCTCTTTCAACTTCAAAACCACTACGGTTGAAACTTGACTTCCTCCTCCTGCGTTTTCAGAAACTGACACTAGCAGCACTACAGACTCTCTCTGCTTTATACCGTCATCATGTTTAGACACAGCCAGTCCTCTGTCATCCAGGACAGTTTCAATCCACTCATTTTTATTAATGGACTCTGCAGTAATGTTGAGGGGCCATTCATATATGACCTCTTTTTTTGCAGTCAGATGACCAAATTGTGGCCAGAACTACAGTGTAAATTGGGCTTTACGCAGAAAATAATAGAAAAGCAAAAACACTGTAGTTGTTTTTCCTCATAAAACATGTTATGTTAACAAATTGCTGTCGTATTTACAACAGTGAACCGATAAACAGTAAGAAATACTGTAGTTTGTATTACATTAACTAAACTGTGGGTGTATTGTGGTATAATATAATATATTTATATATATATATATATATGGTGTTTATATTCATATAGCTGTTGTGTTCCCACAGTAGATTAAATATTATAGTATAATATATATATATATATATATATATATATATATATATTAGGGATGCTCCGATCGATCGGCCAGAGATCGGTATCGGCCGATAATCACATTTTATGACTCGATCGGTACTCGCCAATCTGGCCAATCTCATGAACCGATCACAGGTGTCTGTTTACGAGTTTATATGCAGAGGAACCAGACATGCTAGTTGGAGAGCAAAATATTGGAATGGTCTTAGACCTTTTTACATATATAAGAACTGAGAGTTCTGTGTTTTTGACATTTTTACAAGTTCCCTAAAACCTGGCTGAAATGCAATTAAAAAAAATTTTATTGAATATTTCATAATATACCTTTTTGTAATATACTTACTGCAATAAACAAATGTATATATTTATAGATGTGCATTTTAACATCTTATGCATCAAATATGTACTTTTTCTTGATTGAGACATGTCGAATTCTTCTTCCATCATTTGCAATGTTTCCAAATTGCTTTGTTAGTTGTTTTTCTTACCATTTTTTTGTATCTGTTTTATCTATTATTTTCTGTAAAGTTGCTTCTGACCATGACATGTCCACACTAAATGGTTATAAGAGACATGTTTGAGGGATTATATGCAACATTCTTCACTTATTCTCTGAGGTGTAAGGCAAGATCTCCACTTAATTATCATACTTAGGGGGAAAATGTGCTTCATGTATTATAAAGCTTGAAGCATCAGAATCGGTACTCAGTATTGGCCGATCACCATCACAAAGAATCGGTACTTGGTATCGGCTGCAAAAATCCTGATCGGAGCATCCCTAATATATATATATATATATATTATATTATAATATTATATTTACAATAGCAACTGTATGATCACAACATACAGATTCATTCAAATACTTGACTATAGTTCGGCTCAAAAACACTATAAATAAATACAGATCCACCCTGCCTTACGCATTTCTTCTCATTTTTGCCCATCACAAGTCTTTACAATAGTCAAAAGCTTTAAAATGTTAATAATAAAAGCGTCAGACAGGATTATTATGTTAGAAAACAACCTTCCCTCTCATCTTCACGTTGACAGCTCAATGCAGACTGACGTCATTCCAGATGCGTGACATCACAGGGGAGCAAAGAGCGACAATTCTCACTTTCTTTCATCTACTTTCACAATTATTCATCATCTCCTGAATGTAGGCCGACTAAACAAGAGCGCGCTTTAAAAACAATAACAACTTCGGTCGACCGTGAGCGCGCACAGCCCGGCCAGTCCACAGAACTGAAGATTAATTACAAAACCTTGACAAAATATAGACTAAATTCACAGCAGATGATCTTGTTTATGATCTGTAGAGATTACTCGATTGCTAAAGATCAAATATTGAACGTGGTTTGGTCCGATCCTGACGGTTAGCCTTATTAGCAAGTTAGCTGCAGGAATTAGTGCCCAGATTTCAATGAAACCAACGTGAAGAATCAGTAAAATCAGAGAGCAGGTGTTGTGTGTGAAGTGCGCTGCTCTTACCCACACTGCGAATGAGTTTAGACCTCCAGCAATCCGAGTCCTGGCGAACTGTAAACCTCTCGTTCGTGCAGAGCCGCTTCGTGCACAAATTCGCCATTTTCTCCAGTGAGCGAGCACAGAGGAGCGCGCACGCTCACTGATAGCATTGGCATGTGACGTCATGGCGCACGCACCTTTTGTTTCTGCGGGCTACACTGTCACCTACTGTACGATCTGCACATTATGATATACACTTTATTTGGTACACCTCACTAGTACCTGGTTGGACCCCTTTTGCCTTCAGATCTGCATTAATCCTTCATGGCAGAGATTCAACAAGCTACTGGAAATATTCCTCAGAGATTTTGCTCCATATTGTCATGATAGCATCACACAGTTGCTGCAGATTTGTCGGCTGCACATCCATGATGCCAATCTCCCGTTCCACCACATCCCAAAGGTGCTCTATTGGATTGAGCTCTGGGGACTGTGGAGGCCATTTGAGTACAGTGAACTCATCGTCATGTTCAAGAAACCAGTCTGAGATGATTGGCACTTTATGACATGGTGCGTTATCCTGCTGGAAGTAGCCATCAGAAGATGGAGACACTGTGCTCAGAAAGGGATGGACATGGTCAGCAACAATACTCAGGTAGGCTGTGGCGTTGACACCATGCTCAATTGGTACTAATGGACCCAAAGTGTGCCAAGAAAATCTCCCCCACACCATTACACCACCACCACCATCCTGGCAGTGGTCAAGGCAGGATGATCCATGCTTTCATGTTGTTGAGGCCAAATTCTGAGCCGACCATCCGAATGTGGCAGCAGAAATGGAGACTCATCAGGCCAGGCAACGTTTCTCCAATCTTCTCTTGTCCAGTTTTGGTGAGCCTGTGTGAATTGTAGCCTCAGTTTCCTGTTCTTAGCTGACAGGAGTGGCACCCGGTGTGGTCTTCTGCTGCTGTAGCCCATCCGCCTCAAGGTTGGACGTGTTGTGTGTTCAGAGATGCTCTTCTGCAGACCTCGGTTGTAACGAGTGCTTATTTGAGTTACTGTTGCCTTTCTATCAGCTGGAACCAATATTGACACATATATCTATATATTAATTGTATTAGATATAAATATTTATTTATTAAATAAACATTTTCTCAAATATATACTGTATGTGTGTATTTATATATAACATTTATTTTGGATGCAATTAATCACTGATAATCTTCTGACAGCACTGATATATACACATGATAAATGATCAGAAATAGTATATCAGTTAATATCATCAGTTATTTCAAGTTAAATTGATTACTGTAGTTTTTATTAGTAACCTACTCTATAATAATATCTCTGGCTCTCTGCATTATGTTCACCGGTTTGCTGTAATCTATTATAAATATTAAATGCTCTTGGAAAATGTTGTCTATATGTTTCTTAATGCAGTTGTATTTTCACGTTTTAGTGTTGTGATGTCAAATTACCCAAACGGAAGTCACATAGATTGAAAATATGAGTAATGAATGCATTTTCTGTGTATTTAAATTTGTCAAAAACTTATTTAAATATTTGATTTTAGCCCCTTTGTCACACAATATTTTTTTCTTTTTCTTTCTGGTGCTCATGAATTTGTGTCACATTTCATATCTTGTATAATATTTTATAGACTTAAATGACATGAAACATGAAATATGCTGTCACATATATATGTACATATATTTACACATGCAACATGAAGAAAAAGATTTAGCTAGGAATGCTACACATTTGGAAAAAGAAAAAAAAAATATTTCAATATATTCAGCAATGAATTTATTACACTTCTGGGTTGTTACGGGCATAGTCACATTATATTATCATATTATTATGTAAGTATCAATTATTCATTTTCTTTTCGGCTTAGTCCCTTTATTAATTAGGGGTCGTTTTACACAGCGGATGCCCTTCCAGCCGCAACCCAGTACTGGGAAACACAAACACCCATACACGCTCATTCTCACACACACACTCATACACTACGGGCAATTTAGTTGATCAATTCCCCTATAGCGCATGTGTTTGGACTGTGGGGGAAACCGGAGCACCCGGAGGAAACCCACACCAACACGGGGAGAACATGCAAACTCCACACAGAAACACCAACTGACCCAGCCGAGACTCAAACCAGAGACCTTCTTACTGTG
This sequence comes from Danio kyathit, assembly GCA_903798195.1. Lineage (NCBI taxonomy): Eukaryota > Metazoa > Chordata > Actinopteri > Cypriniformes > Danionidae > Danio > Danio kyathit. Next base: position 305,504 of record LR812531.1, on the reverse strand, counting down.
AGGTGACAGGTATACCCACTGCGCCATCGCGCCAGCTATAAGTATTAATTATATATTTATAATATTTACTTATATATTAGATATATATATATATATATTTTATACATAATAAAGTCAAAGTATTTGTTCAAATTTTAATAAAAGCCACAATGATGACTGCTGTACATTGTCTTATTACCTTTTGGGAGAATGATAATAATTATTGTCATTTTTGGTCAAATGATTTTGTCCCGGGGTATGAATAATATCGGGCTTGGCTGTAAACATGTGCTGTAAATATGACATTGTTTATTATATTTGTAGTCTCCGGGCCGGCAGGGGGAGCGCGTGTGTTCTGCAGCGGCAGATCAGCAGCGTGTGTTGTTCAGTTCAGCACATGTACAGCAGCAGCAAGATGCTAAAGAGGAAAATATAAACTTGCGCTGCTCTTCCTCCTCATTTTAGGGGTTTATTTGTGAAAATAATAGCAATAGTAGCAACTCCTGCTGTCGAGACTCCTCCGCGAGGGATGAGCCATGAAGAACCGCGGCGGTTATAACATTGACCCGAGACTCAAACACAGAGTCCATCAGGTAAAGTACAGCTTTAATATACTATAGAGGATTATAGTGTTTTTCTACCGTACTTATAGTAATGCGAATATATTATAATATTTACAGCTTTTAATTTCTGAATGCTTCATACTGTAGTATTAACTATAGTGATAAACTGTATTAAATACTGTAGTATACATTAGTGTTTACTGCAGTAAGCTGTGGTGTATTGTACTATAATATACCCTACATTTGTTGAAAACTACATGCCCAGTTGTTTATGTTACTGTAGTTGTTGTGCTACCATAACAGCTGACTATTACCTTCACATATTAAATCAATATGGTTTAAACACTATAGTATATTTACTGTAAATGACTGTGGTATTTTTGAATGTGGTGTGCTAATTGTATAATAAGTTTGAAGATTAATGTTAAGACCTAAAATACAGAAGAGTAAACATGTAACTGATGTAATAATGCTCACATACAGTGAATGTATTAAAGTATAATAAAAGGACTGTGATTCAAATCATCTGAGTATACACTTAAGTATACTACAGTATTTATCAGTTCACTATAGTCCATACTACAGTATGCTGCAGCATTCATTAATAAAGAGTTGTAGATACAATACATGTACATACAAATCTAGCATTTACACTAAATTACTACGGATGTGATCTTGATGTGGGCAGTATTTAAGAATCAGATCTTGGCCTCAAGTTGCACATCAATAGTCATCTGAAATCTTTATTTCTTTACCACTGTTTTATCTTTTTAAACCATTATAACGTTTAAAAAGGGGGCCACACGGTGGCTCAGTGGGTAGCACTGTCGTCTCACAGCAAGATAGTCGCTGGTTCGAGTCCCGGCTGGGTCAGTTGGCGTTTCTGTGTGGAGTTTGCATGTTCTCCCTGTGTTGGCGTGGGTTTCCTCCGGGTGCTCCGGTTTCCCCCACAGTCCAAACACATGCGCTATAGGGGAATTGATCAACTAAGCTGACCGTAGTGTATGAGTGTGTGTGTGTGAATGAGTGTGTATGGGCGTTTCCCAGTACTGGGTTGCAGCTGAAAGGGTATCTGCTGTGTGACTGTAAAACATATGCTGGATAAGTTGGTGGTTCATTCCGCTGTGGCGACCCCTGATGAATAAGGGACCAAGCTGAAGGAAAATGAATGAATGAACAATTAAATGTACTATGATCTCTTTATTCTTTGATTGATTTTATAATAAGCTTTATATTAATAATTACGTTATGTAATATAATATACATACATCAATAATATTTCATGTAATATATTGTTTATGTTTTGCATATAAAATTACTTTTGTAAAAAAATTTTTAAAAGTGTGATTTCATTTTTTTTTTTTTTTTTTTGTAAATTTAATTTAACATGGATTTTCTTTTTTATATATTTTATTAGCTGGTGAAAATGTTATAAGAGTTTGGCATTTATCATAAAAAAGCCATGACTGTTATGCACATTTAGATTTTTCATTCATTTCTCTGTTTACTCTATGATGGTGTTTATTTTGTCTTCCAGTACCTGAAAACACGTAATGATCAGTATGTGGACGTTTCAGCGATGGCATCTGAGCTTCAGCAGCAGTTCCGGTGGGTTTCCTTCATTCTCATTCTGTATGACCTTTCTATAATTTTATCTACACTGCCTGACAAAAGTCTTGTTGTGGATCACAGTTGTAAGAGCAACACATAATAACTTGACTTCTAGTTGGAGAAGGTGGATTTCTCTGGTGAATCATCTGTTGATCTGCATCAATCATCACCAATACTGCAGAAGACCTACTGGAACCAGCATGGAGCCAAGATTCTCAGAGAAATCAGTCAAGTTTGGTGAAGGAAAACTCATGGTTTGGGCTTCTATTCAGTATGGGGGCGTGCGAGAGATCTGCAACATCAACAGCCTGAGGTATCAAGACATTTGTGCTGCCCATTACATTACAAACCACAGGAGAGGGACAATTCTCCAGCAGGATAGCGCTCCTTCTCATACTTCAGCCTCCACATCAAAGCTCCTGAAAGCAAAGAAGGTCAAGGGGCTGCAGGATTGGCCTGCCCAGTGACCAGATGTGAATATTATTGAGCACGTCTGGGGTAAGATGAAGGAGGAGGCGTTGAAGATGAACACAAAGACTCTTGATGAACTCTGGGAGTCCTGCAGGAACGCTTTCTTCTCCATTCCAGATGACTTTATTAATGCGTGATTTGAGTCATTCAGAGATGTATGATGCAGTCCTCCAAGCTCATGATGGAGTCAGACACAATATTCATTCTGTTTCCACTGCAGCATGACTTTATATTCTATACTGGACATTATTGAAGGTTCAGTGATGAGACTTTAGTCTAAGCAGAGTCAGACCTTACTGTCCTAATGAAATCATTCAACATCAACACATGATCAGATTTTATTGAGCTCAAATAAGCTAAATCTAGAGGCCTTTGCCTTTCATAGAGACACTTCTGACACCAAATGACCAGCTAGAAGTCAGCTTATTATTTGCTCTTCCTAAATCTTGGATAGGCCACAGGACTTTTGTCAGGTAGTGTAACTATTCACTTATTTAAAAAGTTGATTAAGACCCATTTATTTAAGCTTGTATTTAACTGCTGGTTTGTTTTGTCCTGTTTTTGTATCATTAATTTATGTGTTTAATATCTTCTATTGTAGTGCTTTGAGTTTAAGAAAAGCATATTACGAATAAAATGCATTATTATTATTATTATTATAACACAAACATAATCGCCGTCAGCAGCTCAGTGTGTTGTGTGTTGTTTTGAGCAGGATTGAGTACGGCCGGAGGAACAGGACGGCTTTCAGGATTCAGGTGGAGAAAGGTCTGGATGATTTGCATGAAACTTGTGCTTTAGAGTGAAATCTTTTACAGTTACACTTCAGTTCCTCTTCAGAATCAGACGCTTAAAGAATTTGTTGTAGATTTAAAGAGCTGCATGCATGCATATCAACATCAGAGGACAGAAAAATAAGATGTAAGATTGAGAAATGCAATAAAAATAAGGTATATAATGTATACAGTTGAAGTCAGAATTATTCACCCTCCTGTGAACATTTTTTCTGAGCACCTTCTGTCCACTATAAGCACAGGAGAAGTCTCTCTCCACTGCTATAATGTTGAACAGATTCAGGAATTGTTCACAGTATTTCCTCTAATATTTGTTCTTCTGGAGAAAGTCTTATTTGTTTTATTTGGGCTAGAATAAAAGCAGTTTTTAATAGTTTTAAAGCCATGTTAAGGTCAATATTATTAGCCCCTTCAGCAATATTAGTGTTGGATTGTCTCCAGAACAAACCACTGTTATACAATGACTTGCCTAATTACCCTAACTTTACCCTAATTACCCTAGTGAAGCCTTTAAATGTCACTTTAAGCTGAATACTAGTGTCTTGAAGAATATCTAGTCTAACATTATGTGCTGTCATCATGGAGAAGAGAAAAGACATCAGTTATTATTTTGTGTATATATACACCCCTCTGGGATATAAATAAGACCTTGATGAACGTAGTGTTGATGTGCCGTCTGTGCAGTGTTTGCGGTGATATGCAGCGAGTCTGATTCTGAATTCTCTACTCTGGAAAACAAACATCTAGCCAAAAGAGCGAGACGCAGCCCAGAGGACGGGTAAACACACACACACAGTTTCCACATCCATCAGCTCCACTGTATTATTACTCTGCTGTTTACTCTCTTCATTTGGTGCTGATGTTTTCCAGCGATGGCAGCCACGTCACAGGATCCAGCACAGACAGCGAAGACGATATTCCTGAACATGAAGTAAAACAGCCATTTTAACTTCTTAACAAATATCTGATGTTAATTATTGGCACAGTATGCACGGTTTTACTTAATGGACGTGTTCATAACCTTTATAGTAATATATGGGTTCTTATGCATGCTTATGAAAACTGTCAGTTGTGTCATTTTAAATGCAAAGGTGACATTGTTTTTGTTATGACAGCTTGATGTTACCAAGACAACATAACTTGTCATAAATCTGTCATAAACTTGATATAGTTGTGTCATCAATTTTATAACAGCGTCATTAATATTTTTCTTTTCTGTAATTACAGTGGCACAATTTAATTTGTCGTTAAAATATCGTTAAATATTAATGATGCTGTTATAGTACTATAATAATAAAGTTATAGTACTATTGACACTTCTAATGAGACCTTTTTAATGACAGATTCAGTTTGCTTTACTAAAAAAAGCAATAAAAAATATTCATGACTATTCTAAAAAAATTCCCAGTACTGGGTTGCAGCTGGAAGGGCATCCGCTGTGTAAAACATATGGTGGAATAGTTGGCGGTTCATTCCGCTGTGGCAACCCCTGATAAATAAGGGACTAAGCTGATGTAAAATAATGAATGAAATATGACATTTCTGTCATCAGTTACTCGCACTTCACTTATCACAAACCTGTTTAAATTTGTTTCTGATGAACACAAAAGAAGATATTTTGAAGAATGTTGGAAAACCTGTAACCATTGACTTCCATAGTGTCTGTTTTTTCTTCTGTGGAAGTCAACGGTTATCGGTTTCCAACATTCTTCATAATAAAGAAGCTCATAAAGGTTGATAACCACTTGAGTGTGAGTAAATAATGAGTAAATGTGGATTTTTGTGTGAACTGACCCCTTATTTAATTTTTCCAGCACACGAATCACATGAACAGTTCTCTGACGTCGCTGTATCAGAGAGGAGCAGCAAACGCCGGTAGCAGCTCGACTCCTCAGAGGAGCCTCAGCGATGAATGGATCATCGATAAAGCTGGCGATCGAGGACAGGAGAGCATCCTCATCGATCTGTGTGAGGAAGAGTCTTCCAGCACCACGGTACATATCAGCTCTCTGTGTTTTACCTGCTGTTGACAGCTCAAATCAGTAGGAGAATTCTTGTCTGCACGCCTGAGGTGGTTTATTAAAGCGTCATTCATTCATTCACTCATGCATTCATTCATTCATTAACATATTCATTTATTGTTGCATTTATCCATTCACTTCAGTGTTAATTGATGCATTGATTTATTCACTTTAAATTAAGGCATAAATTGCATTCATTCATTCATGGGTTTATTCATGCATTTATTCATTCACACATTCATTCATTGATGCAATTTATGCATTCATTCATGCTTTGACACATTTAATCACTCATGCATTCATTCATGCATTCGTTTATTCATTCGTTCACCCATGCATTTATTTACTTATGCATTCATTTGTGCATTTAGTCATTAATTGATGCATTCATTCATGTGTTCATTCACTCATTCATTTATTGATTCATTAACATACAGTTATTCATTCATTCACTCATGCATTCATTCATTCTATTAATTTTTTATTCATTCATTCACTTAAACATTCATTAATTTATTTGTGCATTGACACATTCATTCACACATTCATTCATTGACACATTCATTGATGCATTTATTGATCCAATAACACATCCATAAACTCATGCATTCATTCACTAATTCACTCATGCATTCATTTATTTATTTGTGCATTGACACATTCACTCATTTATTAATTTATTGACCCATGCATGCATGCATTCATTCATTGACACGTTTATTCACTCATGCATTCATTTGTGCATTTATTCATTAATTTATGCATTCATTCATGCATTTATTCATTCATTCATGCGTTCATTCTTTCCTCATTAAATATTCATAAAGGGTCTACTATTAATTTGCCTCATACTGTACATAAAAAAGGTCCGAATGTTCAATACCATAGTCAGTAAGTGAGTACAGTAAGTCTTATATCGTTGTGTGTTTTCAGAATCAGCGAGATTCATCAAAGCTGGAGAAGGAAAAGAAGAGTGTAAAGCAGAAGAGGCAGAAGAAGAACAAACTGGAGGAGGATTCAGAAACCAGTGCTGGAGTACCAGCTAAAAAGAGTGAGTGATCACCACACATGACATGAGAGTTCTGCTCTAGCAGTCTTAAAGGCCACCTATTATGCAGAAATCACTTTTATAAGGGCTTTAAACCCAGTTGTGTGTCAGCAGTGTGTGAGTATCTCCAGCCTCTAATGGTAAACATGAATGAATTGTGTTTGTTATAATCAGACTTGATGCAGAAACACTTTGATTGACATTCTCCCTTTGTACATGTCATCGGAGGGGGAAAGCCCCGCCCACTAGTGCCCATCTCTCCATCTCATTAGCATAAGCACTGAATCTAGTCTTGTTTTCAGAAATAATTGCATAATTGTAAATATATTTGAACCAGAAACAAGACACAAACTCTGCGTATGAGAAGTGTTGTTGTTGCAGTGTAATAACGGATGATTGTTCTGCTGTTCAGGTAAGGCGAAGGGGTTCGAGCTTCAGTTCTCCTCAGTGAAGTTTGAGGATTTCGGTGGCAGTGATGAAACTCTGGAGGTTTGAGCTCTTCTGTTGTGTGTTTCTCCGTCTGTCCTGCTATCGCACATGTGCACGTGTTTGTGTGTGTCTTTGTGTTTGTGTCACTGTGTTTGGGTCTGTGTGTGTTTTCGCTGTATGTGTTTGTGTCTGTGTGTTTATTTGTCTATGTGTGTGTGCGTGTGCGTGTGTGTTGCCGCATGCATGCGTCTCTGTCATTGTGTGTGTGTCACTGTTTTTGTGTCTCTCTCATGATGTGTGTGTGTGTGTGTTGTCCAGGAGGTGTGTAAGCTGCTCATCCACATGAGGCACCCAGAGGTGTACCAGCGGCTCGGTGTGGTTCCTCCACGAGGGTTCCTGCTGCACGGTCCACCCGGATGCGGGAAAACACTGCTGGCTCAGGCTGTGGCTGGAGTGAGTGACCACACAGATCACAAACACGCACACACATATATACAGAGACAAACACACACATGCACATACATACACAGCAAGAGAGACACACACACAGGGTTGTGGAGTAAAGGCTTGTGTGATGATTTTTGCTTGTGATTATCTAAACAAATGCCACTACTGTGAGTGTTCACACTGATGTGCAAACCGTACTGTTTTTGTCTAGTTTCTAATATCTGCAGATTCTTTCTAGACGAGCAAAAAAAAAAACAAGTTTTCAGAAATAATGAGTCAAAATGAAGTGTTTTTCCTTAAAAACAAGCAAAATAATCTCATGTCAAAACTAAAACAAGATTTTGTGTGTGTGCTCGCTGTGTCTTTCTCAGTTCAATTTAATTCAATAATTACTTCATTGGCATGTCAAATGTTATGAATGTATTGCCAAAGCATTTAGAAAGTTTACATTAAAAAAAGAGCATACGTATATTACATAGTAAACACAGTAAATAGTGTGTGTATATATATATAATTAAATAAAAATATATAAATAATATATCATATTATTCAATATATCATTGTTGTTCAGTATATCATATTATTCATATATATATATCAATAAAAAATAATAATAGATCAGAATAATTCTATTCCATTCTATTATAAAACAGTAATAAACCAACAATACTCAGTATATCTACAATGATTGATTTATAATAATCTCTTATAATAATCCTCTTTGTCTCTCTGCCTGGCTGCGTGTAGGAGACCGCTCTGCCTCTGCTGAAGGTCTCTGCTCCAGAGCTGGTGTCTGGAGTGTCAGGAGAGTCTGAGCAGAAGCTGCGGGAGCTGTTCGAGCAGGCCATCGTAAGAGAAACACACACCACATTTACAGTGCTACAATCATTCAGTTCAATTCAATTAAAGTTTACTTGTAGAGATTTTTTCACAAGGATCATCGCTTCAAAGCGGCTTCACTAAAGCTGCACATCATTGCATCACAGTCACAACCTGAAAGGGGAAAGAGTTGTGGCAGTATATCAACATAATTAACCTGCAGTTATACAGTGTCTTTCCAAAAGAAATAATATTTACATGTAGTTGTATTAATAATAATAATAATGCATGTTCAATGGGATGTGTTTGTGTATTACCCCTTATGCTGTTGGGTCATTTTCATCCACTTTAAGCTGATTTTGAGTCTTAATTTGACCACAATGTCTCTGTGTTTCAGCAAATGTGATGATTTTTGCTGACAAATGCTTTGAATATTTCAAAAACTCAACAACACTCTGTTCAGATTGACTCCCCTTTGGTGCTGTTTTTTTTCAGGAAGCTCTACAATATTATATTAGTGCATGTACATTAGATTAGTCAGCACTGAAGCCAAATCTGGAGCTTATCTAACAAAATAACGTACCATAACCCTACTCAAACTAGTACAGCCACATTTATATGTTATAGAAAAATATTAAATACAAATTTAACAGAGGAAAAATCAAGAGAAGCAAAAAATGGAAAAAATTTAGTTGAAATTTTGTAGGTTGTAATTTATTTTTGCAATATTTAGCTTGAATTTAATTGTATTATCTTTCATTTTCTCAGTATGTTTGTGACTAAAATGTTATTGTAATAAATATATCTGTTTAATAAATACGTCTTGTTTAAATGCACCAAAATACACTGACTATATTCACTGAGAAATGCATATTCATTTGCAAAATGGGCTGTACTCAATCATGCTGAGCACCAGCGTCTGCACGCATTCAGAGGGAAATGAAAGATGATGAAAAAGAGTTACAGAGAACATCCACAATATTTACAAACATTATGCATGCACATTTACCTTAGAAATGGACTCATTTAACCCTTGTGTGCTGTTCAGACTGACTCCCCTTTGGTGATGTTGCTGCTGTTTTTGCTCCATTGACTTCCATTATAATCACATTTATTGACTGTGAAGCCATGACAGCAGATAATCCTGCATTACTGAGTGTTGCTGGTTTTCCCTGTGGGGATTAAGAGGGACAATCTGTTAATTAATTAATTATTTTAATTGTAATTTTTAAAGTAGATTTTTTATTGGTGTGTTTTGTTGTTTGTTGAACTGTGTGTGTGTGTGTGTTCTGCAGAGCTGCGCGCCCTGCATACTCTTCATCGATGAGATCGACGCCATCACACCCAAACGAGAGACGGCGTCTAAAGACATGGAGCGGAGGATCGTGGCGCAGCTGCTCACCTGCATGGATGGTGTGTGTCTGTGTGTGTGTGTGTGTGTCTATTATCTGACATACCCCGCCTGTGTTTGTGTGTGTGTGTGTAGTAAATATCTAGTCAAATATAATGTGCCGTCATCATAGCAAAGATAAAGACATTTATCATTAAAAATGAGTTATTAAACTAATATGATTGGAAATGTGTTGAAGAAAATCTATACAGGAGGGCGAATAATTCTGACTCCAGCTGTATATATCTAGATTTATAGTTCTCATGCTTGTTGTGATCAACTCTTTACCTTGTTTGTGTGTTTGTTTGTTTGTTTGTTTTCATTCTTCAGACCTGAACTCGATGTTGGAGCCGGCTCAGGTGCTGGTCATCGGAGCCACGAACCGTCCGGACTCATTGGATCCGGCTCTGCGGCGCGCCGGCAGGTTTGATCGTGAAATCTGTCTGGGGATTCCTGATGAGGGCGCGCGGATGAAGTACGAACTCAACACACATCACTATACACAACACTGACTGATGAAGCAAGGGTTCACTCAATGATTGTAATTTCTGACGGCAGGATCCTGAAGACTCTGTGCCGTAAAATCAGGCTGCCGGAGGACTTCGACTTCAGACATCTGGCGCGGCTCACTCCGGGGTATGTGGGAGCAGATTTGATGGCGTTGTGTCGAGAAGCAGCGATGAACGCCGTCAACAGAATACTGCTGGAGCCCACCGCTGAAGACCAGACCACACCGGTACACACACTCACACACACACACACCTCAACAAATGGCCTCGGGGGCCGGGTTCGGCCCGTGGGCCGCCAATTGAATAGCCCTGCTGTACCCTATTACAGTATACTATACCCTACCCTACTGCACTATACTATACCCTACTATACTGTACCCTACTATACTATTCTATACCTTACTGTTTTATACTGTACCCTACTACACTATACTATACCATACCCTACTATACTGTACCCTACTATACTGTACCCTACTATACTATACCCTACTATACTATACCCTACTATACTATACCCTACTATACTGTACCCTACTATACTGTACCCTACTATACTATACCCTACTATACTGTACCCTACTATACTATACCCTACTATACTGTACCCTACTATACTGTACCCTACTATACTATACCCTACTATACTATACCCTACTATACTATACCCTACTATACTATACCCTACTATACTGTACCCTACTGTACTGTACCCTACTGTACTATACCCTACTATACTATACCCTACTATACTGTACCCTACTATACTGTACCCTACTATACTGTACCCTACTATACTATTCTATACCTTACTGTAATATACTGTACCCTACTACACTATACTATACCATATACCTTACTATACTATACTTTACTATACTGTACCCTACTATACTGTACCCTACTATACTATACCCTACTATACTGTACCCTACTATACTGTACCCTACTATACTGTACCCTACTATACTGTACCCTACTATACTGTACCCTACTGTACTATACCCTACTATACTATACCCTACTATACTATTCTATACCTTACTGTAATATACTGTACCCTACTACACTATACTATACCATATACCTTACTATACTATACTTTACTATACTGTACCCTACTATACTGTACTATACAATACTATATCTTACTATGCTGTACCCTACTATACCATACCATACTATACCCTACTATGCTGTACCCTACTATACCATACCAAAGTACAGTATACTATACCATACCCTACTGTACTGTACCCTACTTCACTATACTATACCCTACTAAACTGTACCATACTAAACCCTACTATGCTGTACCCTACTATACCATACTACACAATACTATACCCTACTATCATGTACTATACTATAAGAAAGAACAGCTGATATAAAGTGTGTAAATATGTAATTAGTCACACTTATAAGCACTGTAATAGTTTGAAAGTGGCTCTGCAAAGGGCTTAGATGTAACTGTGAGAAGCGTGTGTGTGTTCAGTGTATGCATCAGTGGTGTTCCTAACAGCTGATTGTTTGCATGTGTCCGTCAGACATTAGCTCTGGCTCGTCTGCTGGATCTCCTAAAGAGCAGTGTTACTCTGAGTGAGGATCAGCTGACGGCTCTCTGCGTCCTCATGTCAGACTTCAGCTCTTCATTAGCCAGAGTCCAGCCGTCCGCTAAGCGCGAGGGGTTCACTACAGTGCCGGATGTCACCTGGGCGGATGTCGGAGCGCTGCAGGACGTCCGCGAGGAGCTCCACATGGCCATCATGGTGCAGCTTTACTGCAGATATTCACAATACTGCCGTTTCAGCTAGTATTGTCACTGGAATTCAGTACCAATCAGTACTGACATTTTAAAAACCTCCATTTCCCGCTAACATTTGAGTGCTGTTGAGCGCGTTCTTAAACAGCGCTGATTTGCCATTGAGTTTACATGCTCAACAGAAATGACTGTGATAGGCTGTGAAGGTCATCAGTTCACCGAACTCACCGCTGTTTACTGAGTGTAAGCACAGATAGAGGGACACTGGAGCGTTTTAAAGCCATAATTCATTAGTGAATCGCTCATATGTCAGTTTATAGACAAACCAGCTGATCGACATGACTTTAAAACGCTCCAGTGTCCCTGTATCTGTGCTTACATTCAGTAAACAGCGGTGAGTTCGGTGAACTGATGACCTTCACAGCCAATCACAGTCATGTCTGTTGAGCATGTGAACACAATAGCCAATCAGCGCTGTTTAAGAACACACTCAACAGCGCTCAAATATTAGCGGGAAATGGATATTTTTAAAATTTCAGCATCAACTGATTCCAGTATCGTGATAACACTAGTTTCAGCAGGATCTTACTTTTACTCAAATAACTTTCACTTTTATTCACATGAGATTGAGAAAACTCCAGTTGCAAAAGTCATGCTGAAATCCTAAAACGTGCATCGAGAGCATATACAACAATTTATTATTTAAGATTTTTAATGAATATTAATTACAGCAAATTATTTGTAACATTTCACTGCATGTTTGTGTAATATATATACTGTATACACACACAGTCGTCAACATTTGTATTGATCATCATCAGCTTTCATCAGAATTGTCCTAAATCTATTGAACATCGCCCAGTCTTGGTTCTAGTTTATTTCACTTTTTTAATCCACTGTAAATGTTGGCAGAGTGAGGACATTTTTCAGTGTATCCTGCTGTACTTTCATTCTGAAGAAAGTCTGATTTTTTTTTGTCTGGCTGGAATAAAACAAAAATATGTTTTTTAAATGATTATATATGCTGTGCTCAATATTATTCGCCCCCTACTACACTATACCATACCGTACTATACCCTACTCTACATTCTCAGTACAATGTTGATCAGCTTTTTAAATTGGCTTTAAGTGTAGGTTGAGCTAGGGCATTTCCACAGTATTTATTGTTGTATCTTTAGTCTGGAGAAACTCTGATTTATTTTAGTCTGATATATATATATATATATATAATATAATCATATTTTGAAAAACATTCTCAGATCTGCTGTGGTTGATATTATTATTATTTTTTAATTGGCTGATGATGATGATGATGGATGTTCATGATGAGGATTATAATAATGATGCTGTTTTATGTCTGCAGGCTCCAATCCAAAACCCGGAGCAGTTCAAGGCTCTGGGTCTGAGCGCTCCTGCTGGACTCCTGCTGGCTGGACCCCCCGGATGCGGAAAGACCCTGTTAGCCAAAGTCAGTCCACCTTCAGTTTAACTTTATCTTAATCTCACCCAAAGCAGACGTGGAGCAAACCTGAGTCTGCTCCATCATGTTAGTGTGTGGAAGCAGCTCCAGCAGCCTATAATCCCGTCATGTGGAGGTTTATGGAGGAGAGCGGAATATATTTACCCTTTTCTTTTAGTTTCCCTTGGCTTTGGGATTATTGCAGATGGTTATCTCTGTGGGTTACAGAAGGTTATGATTCATACAGTTTTATTCATTCAGTTGTTATGATTCATATTTATGTTCATCTGGAAATGTAAGCCACTAACACTTTGGTAACACTTTGTTTTGGTGTGTGTGTTAAATGCAACTGACCTGAATAAGTGTACATAATAATTATTACTGTGTATTATTATTATTATTATTACTCAGTGCTTAAATGTAAAGTAACATTGTGTGAAGTACAGTATAAATAATAAAGCGTAACCCACCAGTCTAACATTGCTTTACAAAGGCTAAATGTAGGTTATAAACAGGATGCATGACTTAACATCACCATTAGGGACTTGAAGATAATTCTGAAAATGATTAATAGTAATGATGTGTTTGCATGTTGACTAGCGAGTGGAGGAGTTGACATGTTAGCACAGCCTCTGTAGCGTACTCTGTAGTCAGTTGCTTTGGGAACAGTGTAATAATGGTGTAATAATGTGGTCAGTTTGCTGGCGGTACTCTTCATCAGTCTCTCTGTGTCTCGTTACAGGCCGTCGCTAATGAATCCGGCTTAAACTTCATCTCTGTCAAGGGTCCAGAGCTGCTGAACATGGTGAGTGTGTGTGTGTGTGTGTGCGTTACAGTTTAAACCTGAGAAAATTCACAATCCAAATATATTGAATGGGTGGCGCGGTGGCGCAGTGGGTAGCACGTTCGCCTCACAGTAAGAAGGTCGCTGGTTCGAGTCTCGGCTGGGTCAGTTGGTGTTTCTGTGTGGAGTTTGCATGTTCTCCCCGTGTTGGTGTGGGTTTCCTCCGGGTGCTCCGGTTTCCCCCACAGTCCAAACACATGCGCTATAGGGGAATTGGGTAGGCTAAAATTGACCGTAGTGTTTGTGTGTGTATGAGTGTTTCCCAGGGCTGGGTTGCAGCTGGAAGGGCATCCGCTGTGTAAAACATATGCTGGATAAGTTGGTGGTTCATTCCGCTGTGGCGACCCCAGATTAATAAAGGGACTAAGACGAAAAGAAAATGAATGAATATATTTAATAATGCCATATAATAAAATACACCCAGGCGTAGCTGAATAACGAGTTCAGTATATGCAAATGAGCGGAGCGTGAGCCTCACACACTATTGTTTCAGTGTAAAATCAGGGTGAAAAACAGGCCAATCAGTGAAGGATCTGTGTGTTCATTTGCATATGCAGATTTACATGTGTTTATCTATTCTTCTTATCAGTTATTGTTAATTATTATAATCCAACATTATTCTGATCCATATTTTCCTGGTTTTTAGTTAATATGCATGAGACTCTTCATTTGACAAAGGGAGATGCAGGAAGACTAACCCCAGCTGTGGTGGTCCGTCTTTGTGTTTGTGTGTTGTGCAGTATGTGGGCGAGAGCGAGCGCGCCGTGCGGCAGGTCTTCCAGAGAGGCAGAAACTCAGCGCCCTGCGTCATCTTCTTCGACGAGATCGACGCTCTCTGTCCTCGCCGCTCCGAGCACGAGGTGAGAAAACACGGACCATACTGCAGCTTAATGCACACTTTAAAGAGCTATTTGTGTGTGTGTGTGTGTGTGTGTGTGTGTATATGTGCATATTTGTGTGGCTTTTGAGGACGTGCATGATGTCCTTGTAATGTAAAACACTTGAAGATCACACTTAACAAGCTTTTTGACTTTCAGTTTGTCCTCAGGTGTGCTGTGAGGCTTGGGTTAGGGAGAGGGTCATACATACCATATAAAATACATTACACCTATGGAGGGTCCTCAGAACTCACTAAATAAACCTGTGTGTGTGTGTGTCAGTCAGGAGCCAGTGTCCGTGTGGTCAACCAGTTGCTCACAGAGATGGACGGTATGGAGAATCGCAGACAGGTTTTCATCATGGCTGCCACTAACAGACCCGGTAACACACACACACACACACACACACACACACACACACACACACACACACACACACACATGCAAACAAAGACACACACACAAAAACAGGCTAGAGAAAAAATGTAGGCCATTCCTAGACACAAACACACACAGGCTTGTGAAACCTGAGGTGTATTTCTGTGATGATAATGTGTGTTTATTTGAGTGTGTGTGTGTGTGTGTGTGTGTAGACATCATTGACCCGGCTGTGCTCAGACCAGGACGACTGGACAAAACTCTGTATGTGGGTTTGCCGCCCGCCGCTGACCGACACGCTATCCTCAACACCATCACTAAGGTACACATTCAGACGAGAGCTCAGTGCTGTCCTCATTTCCTCCACACCTGCGGGAGTTTCCTGCTCGTGTTGAACAGCAGAGGGAGATATTCTGAAGAATGCTGGAAAAGCTGTTTTTTGTTCCTGCTGTGCAAGTCAAATGCAAACGCCCCCTACTGGACAAAACATTACTCTCTCCTGCTGACCACCAACTCCTGGACTGAGTGATTTCTCTTTTCTTTTTAGCTAAACAGCCGGATAATAGTGGTGCAGTAAAAGGTTTAGTGTTCCTAACCGTGAGGAGACACGCCTGAGCTGTGCTTCTGCAGGAGTCCCTCACAGAAAGGAGAAATAGATGGATTTGTGCTGAATGGTAGCATTATTGACCCACATTTTTTCTGCTGTGAATGTGGTCATTTTAACATTGGAGTCAGTGGAAATGTGCTCTGCTTTGTAGCCCCCCAGTGGCCAGTCGGAGAATTACAGCTTCCGTATTAGCTTCATGCGGGAGAGCAGGATGCTTGTTTTTTTTTTTCCAGCATTCTTCAGAATATCTTCTTTGTGAACAGGAGAATGAAACTAAGCTGACGGACACTAAATGACAGCAGAATCTTTGTTTAGTGTGTTCTCTGCCTTTAATTCTGATTCTCAGGGTGGAACTAAACCTCAGCTGGACTCAGATGTCAGTCTGGAGGAGATCGCCCATGATGCTCGCTGCGAGACCTTCACGTCAGTACATCTGTTTATGATGATCTTATACATGTGTTATGTTGTGTAAATGTTGAGTGTGTTGTTGTGTGTGTGTTTCAGAGGTGCAGATCTGTCAGCGCTGGTGCGAGAGGCGTGTGTGAACGCTCTGAGAGTTCACCTGGACCCCGCACGAACACACACAGGTAACGTGTGCATATATGTAATGCATGCAGCAGGTACATGTACAGATGTAGCACATATAGGCAACAAGTACACACACCTGAACCAGAAGCACTGACGTGTGTGTGTGTGTGTGTGTGTGTGTGTGTGTGTGTGTGTGTGTGTGTGTGTGTGTGTGTTTCAGAGTCAGCGAAGGACATCAGAGTGAGCAGAGTTCACTTTGAAGACGCCTTCAAGAAAGTTCGTCCGTCTGTGTCCAAGAAGGTGAGTGTTGACCTTTGACCTGAAGGTGTTTACAGGTGTCCAGTAAAGCAGAGCATTCTGACCGGTCATACGTCACCAGCAGCTTCACTCCTGGACCGTTTTGAACATTTAGATTGTTTGTAGACGTATATAAAGCTGTACATCTCATCTCTGCATCCACAAACACTAGTCACCACAGCTGAAACGGCTAACTTTACTGCAACATGCAGGCGTTTACTGTTTACAGCAAGATTTACTCATGATTTACTCTCCCTCAACTGTTTCTAAATCATTATGAGTTTCTTCTGTTGAACACTGAAGAAGATATTTTGAGGAATGCTGAAAACCTGTAACCATTAACTACCATTGTAGAAACACTGTGGAAGTCAATGGTTACAGGTTTCCAGCATTCATTCTCAATTTGAACAGCATTATTTGTCCGTCTTGTTGATTATTAATCAGAGTTTCTGATTTATTCCTCTTTGCAGGACCAGTTAATGTATGAAAGACTGCGAGAAACGCTGAGCAGATGACCGCCGACTAACACTCATGCACTATAATACTGCTGATCCTCCATCTGAGCTCATTGAAGAGCAGTGCTTTTACAGAAATCAATGATCTGCTGTAGTGTAGATAATCAATCCTGCTTCAGTGTTCTCATGTGGATCTTCCAGGACTGCACTGTCACTAGTTATTTTATACCATTAAATAATGAGCTTGATCTGTAATGTCATTGCTTATGTAGGAACTTTCCAATATAATTCTATTTGTTAAACTCACTGAAGAACACTTTTAATGCATTGTTTATGTTGACGTCAAATGTAATATTTCCCGAGGCTCAGTTCAGCTGAAACATGCACAACTGTACAGTTCTGTGATGATCTGGTCTGTTTAATGAGCTCCTGCCTTCACTAATGGAGGATTCCTGCAAATGTGGACACAAATGAGCATCTCTCCTGAAGTACAGTTCCATTTCTGCAGCACGTCTTCACTGTGATGGTTTGAGGTCAGACTGTTTACAGGGTCTCTGCAGGTTAAATGTAAGACTTTAAAAACATTATTAAGACCATTATGAAGGACATTTTAGACCTGTACAGGGATAAATGCTAAGGTTTGTTCTCTTTCGAATATCCCAGTTGGAAAAGACTCAAAAAATGATTATAATTTAATACATTTATTAATAGAAGAATATAAGAATCTCGGTCAGATCAGCAGCAAATAAACGCAGAACTTTTAAACAAATGTGACTGTGAGGAAAGGAATTAAATGCTGTTTTTAAAGAAGAAGATTGGGGTTGTTGGAGATTGTATGAGTATTATTGGGTAGCTATACATGAACAAAGGAAAATTAAAACCTGCTAAAAAAGATTTAAGACCTACAACAGAAGATTGCAGTAGATTTAAGACTTTTAAAGACCCTGCAGATACCCTGTGTTTAGAAACACACACACAATCACATTTATCACGGCTTTGTTTAAAAGAATAAGTTATTCAGTCATTTCGGTGTTGTGGCCTTTTTCTGTAGCATTATTTTGTTAGCTGTAAGAGTTGATGATGCACAGTTTCTGTGTTTATTTATTCATTAAGCTCAGGATAAATGGACATCAACATTTAAGTTGGGGGGAAAGCTTTATTAAAAATAGCTGTATGATAATTTATTTGTATAATGTAGAGATAAATAGCGATAGAAAGAATATCTATTTTCTCTCATTTATATCTATACATTATGCATATATAGATGCATAGATATATAATCTACATATGTATAATGTAGAAATAGATTATCTCTGTCTATCCATCTATCCTAAAAATCTTAAGACTATTTAACAGCACCCATTCAGGTTTTTGTATATTCATGTATAATTTTCATTTTAAAAGTAGAAAATTCTAACTCAAATGTTGATATACACATTAACAAGTTATTGAAAGAGTTTAGGCCAAAATTAGGATTCTTATAATAGTTTCCCTGTAAGACCCATAAGAAATTATTATAGCGCACATTTCTGTCTGTAATTGATTATGGTGATCATCTATACATGCTGCTGCTACTCAGAAAACTAGATTGTGTTTCTCATGCATCAACACGCTTCATCACAAGCGCAGACTCACAGACGCATCACTGTGTTTTGTACGATTCCGCAGACTGCTTATCTTTATATCAAAGGAGAACATTACATTCATATTTATTTATTTGAAAGGCTCTCTTAGGTAAACTACCAACCTGTCTTTCTAATTTGATAACATTTCACATAAATAACCAACACACTAGATCTGGGTCCTGGATTCCCGAGGGTATTGTCAGAACTTGGCAAACGCGCTTTTTCCTATTATTATTATGTACTTTTAAACATCTTTAGTACAACTTCAAGGATACTTCTAATGGTTTTTTATGAATGGTGATTTTGTGGTATTGTTTTTGTGATTTCTATGTGAAACTTTATGTGCAGCCGGCCATCTTGACCAGGTCGCACTGGAAGAAGAGAGAGTGCTGTCTCAATGTGATCTCCTGGCTAAATAAAGGAAATGATAATAAAAAGTTGACCATATATATACACATTTATATATATATATATAAATAACATATATTCTCCACTTAAAGGTTAATTTCCATTTCTCCTGATCATATTTGCACATATTTATCACTGAGGTCACAGTGAACCCAAACAAAAGAGCAGTGCAGTAGATTAACAACGGAGAAAAATGAGTGATTAACTGAGGTTTTGTTCACAAATATAACCGAGATCTACATTTATGATGAGCAGATAAGTGCAAATGAAGCGTCCAGACTGCTGAGCAGTAGAGAATATATAGATTTATTTTATATTAACAACGGTAACAATCAGACTCCATTTCAGTAAGGCTGTTTTAGTTGATGTGAAATATAAAAATGTTGAAATAATGAAGACTAGCGGAGAAATAAACACACACTGCGCTCGCTCTATCAACATTCTACAGTTACTGTAAAACACACTGATTTCCTTCAGAAGATGAGTGTATTGTATCACAGAGGAAGCTCTGATGAACACTGAACATGTAGATCTACATGAACATGACCTATTCAATCATACAACATGATAAAACACCGTCGTATAAGAAATGAAACTCGCTGCATTAACAGAAGAGTCTGGATCTGAGCGTGAGCAACACACAGCTCAGAGGGTTTGGTGAAGCATTAAAATGAATGTGCTGTTTGCTAAAAGCCTGTGTGTACCGGAGTGTGTTCGATCACTCCTGCTTGACGTCTCCGACGAGTTTTCGCTTGACGCGTGAATACGGACTCAACTGGTCGTCCATGATGAAGTCGTACAGCACTTTTATCCATGAGCTGTAGCACGGCAGATCTCTGTAGTACTCTGATGCGATCTCCTTCACCTGCCGGAGGGGAAACACACACATCAGTATAGTCTAAAATTGAAGATGCTAATTATAAAAACTAATAAATAAAGATTCAAAATAAAGAGGAACACGTAAGACCATCTGTCTGCTAACTGAAGCTTAACAGAGGAGGGCTGATGCAACAGGACAACGACCCAAAGCAAAGTAAATCAAGAACTGAACGGCTTCAACAGAACAAAACACACCTTCTGGAGTGGCCCAGTCAGAGTCCTGAACTCAACCCGATTGAGATGCTGTGGCATGCCCTCAATAGCTGTGTCTCCATACACTGATGCAAATGACATTTATCCACAAAACTGGAATACTGCGTAAAGCATTAGTGAATAAAGCAGTGCTTCCATCCAATGAGAACAAAATCCTCACTGCTAATAAAGGAGTTGTGACGAAACACGATCAACACAGGGGCTGTCGGAGACGTGACGCACTTTAGGAGCTTTGGAATCTTGACATTTGAATCTTTGAGATGATCTCTAGTTTGTCATGTTTGCTTTATGTTTAGACTATATTATGATTTAAAATGTAAGTGTAAATGCTCCATCAGGTTGTAGGGTGACAGTAAATGTGTTACTCTTCCAACACATGTGAAACAAAGCAGTGAAATACACATACTCAAAGTCTCAGACCTTTCCAACGGTATAAAGTTTGTCATGATCAGTTTGACTGCGACAGCTCAGGGGTTAAAGCTAAAACATTCAAACACCATAATATATGTGTGCACTTTTTTAAATCAGGTTTTCTGTCATCTGTGGTATTAAAGTCTCCTTAGTTTGTCCAGTATCTGCACAGTGAAACGGCACCGTCATCATATGCTGATATTCAACAAGTCAATATATGGTGATAATGAGCATACACAACCCTCAAAACACCGTCAATAATCAATCATCACTAAACCTTTAGAAGAATATTCACATGATATTTGCAGTGGTGTTCAGAACTCTTACTTGGTTTATTAGCGTAACAGATCAAACGAGAATATGAAAACTACAAGAGCTTTATTGATCTTAGCTGAAACTTTTTTACTTTGCTGTTAGTCTGCTGGTGAGGGAAACATTCTCATGGAAAGGATGTTATTACTTCACGTATTAAAGTTCAGTAATAGTTTAGTGTTTTTAATGCATCTGTCAATGACAACTCATCCAGCAAGCTGAAATATGATCATCAAGTATGCAGACATCAGAATGTTGTGTATACGTGAAACTTTACAACAACACAAGAAAAAGGTTTGCATTTTTAGCTACACAGTTGTGGTGTGTAAACAGTCTAAATCCCTGAACACATCTGAAAAGTGCTGTAAAAGCCTTTCATGGATCATTTCTCAGTTTGTGTAGTAAACTTAAGCTTTTAGGCCAGGATATGTACATTATGATGTGTGATGTGAAGGACTGAAAGCACATTAAGCTGCTTAAAAGCTTAAGTCATCAACAAAAAAAGATCAAACTTTATTCTTTCAGCTGCTAAAGAATTCCCTTTACTTAGCTAGCTTGATTAAAACTACAATAAAGGGAACAAACTAAAAAGTCAAATGAAGAAACTAAAAGGTTTACTAAACTAAAGACAACTAGAAGTAAAATGTGAAAAAGTCTTATTTTAAACAGGTTTTCTGCTAATTCAGTCAAACTCAAGACTTTAAGACCATCAAGAATGACATTTTAGACTCATAAAAGAGCTAAACTTTAGGGCTTTTCTAATGGCCTAGCAATAAACTAAATGATCTGCCCTAATTCCAATCAGTTATTTCTTAGCAACATATTTTAATTACGGCGTCAGACCTTTATTTTTTCAGCATAATGTAAACTAAAACTTTGCTAAGCTAAATGCATGCACAGCAGACTGTTCTAATATTAGCTATAAACAGAGTTTTGCTAAGTGTCATTGACATGTATTGTCGGTGACTGGATGTGTGTTGCTTTGACCGGGTAGCTTTGCATAAACTAAGAAAAATGAAGACTCATTTAAAATGATTTAAGACCTGCAAGACGATATTTCAGTGAATTTAAGACCTTTTTAAGGCCTAAAATGTAGCTTTTGGACTTTAAGTCCCCGCAGATACCCTATTAAAGTTTATATTTATAGAAATTTTATATTTCACACTTTATTAAGAGGTTTAGGGCAAACGCTTGATTAAAAATGTAGAAATAGAAAAGACTTTAACACTAATGATTACAGTAAAAAATACTACATGTTCTTGCAGCTCTCTCATGATGCTGTTCTGTCTAATATTGTATAATATTGCGCTCATATAAATGATGGAAAAGAACATCGCAAACAATGCCTTTTCTGACACCACAATATAAACGATAGAGCATCATCTGAAAACAATAGACTTTTGTTCTGTCCATCATATGATGTGGTCATATTGCACAGCTCGACCCATCTCTGTGATTTAAATGAGCTCAGTAATGAACTGCAGAGCTTGTGCAAACATATCTATATCAGTCAGATGATTTCAGAAGAGCGGTTTGTTCAGATTGTTATTGAGAGGAAAGAGCAGCACGTGCTCTTCACAATCTCAGTGAGTATCTGGACACATCTCCATCAGTCAAACCAGTAAATCTTCATTTAAAAGAGGATAAAACAGTAAACGTCAGATGACAGCTGCACTATACTGGGGAAAATGCAATGCTGTTGTTGAGTGTTGTGATAACCATATTTCTCACCATGTAACAGACTCAAAAACAACGCTATTTTATCAACAATTAAAAATATATATTTCAAGAGTTCACACTTAGCTGATGATTGATTATAAAGCAAGTTTGGCATGCTGTCCCGGGAGAGAGCCCTGAGCTCAAAAGGTTCTTGAGCCCTGGGCTCCCTCCCGTTTGCAGGGTGAGAGGGGAGCTTTGAGCTCAGGTAGATCTGGAGAACTCCCTCCTTTATATAAGAGTTGATGATAGTAAATAATTGCTATGAAGAGATATGCTGATGGATAAAAGTTTGACTAGTGCTAAATTTAGATTGATCAATTCACTTGGAGTGCATGTTTTTTTGGAATGTGGGAGGAAACCGGAGAACCCGGGGGAAACCCACGCGAGCACGGGAAGAACATGCTAACTTCACACAGAAACGACAGTCGGTCTGTTAAAGGACTAGAACCGGTGACGTTCTTGCTGTGAGGCAGCAGTGCTAATCACTGGGCCACCGTGCCGCCCTATGAGAGGAAAAGAGGAGGAGTAGGGGTGGAAGGGGGGATTCTTCAAATCGAAGATGACTGTAGTAAGAAACCCTGGCTCTTTATAGTGGGTTAGGAATCGTCTGATTGGCTGGTCGTACATGGTTAATGCATGACCAGCCGTGTCCAATCATATCCACGTGATCCTCTCCAAATTAGTTTATAAATAAACTTCACTTATGTAATAATCACACTAAAATAAACAGGCAGTTGTTATTTTTCTGAGCTAATTAAATCTAAAAACATTTAGACTTTAAAACACCACAAATGTCTGGAAACATTCAAGCAATCAGAAAGTGATTGTTATTGTCTGTTGTGGTTTTCCTCTCTCGTCTCCCAGCATCAGTGTTTATTTTCAGCTCTAGCTTCAGCTAACAGCACCTTCTGATTGGTCAGATTTGCATAAACAACATATGCACACAGCACTTAAACACTTGACACATCAAACTAAGTTCTCTGTGATATGGATATTGCGTATACTATTATCTTGATAACGAATGTGAAAATTGACCTGTTCTTTATCTGTTAGTGAGCATTGTTCATGATGTACAATAGATATTGCATCACCAAAACCACTGAGGTCATGTCCATGTATTGCACGATACATCAATATATTTACATAAACTGCTGATAGCCTTAGCACTTTTAGTTATTTAATTGGCTACAGAACAAACCACTGTTGTCTAATGACTTGCCTAATTAACCTAGTTAAGCCTTTAAATCTTGAACAGAAGTAAAATACTATGTACTGTCAAAAGAAAAATTATAGCAGACTGTAACTGAATAAAAGCTCAACAAGTTAAATAAAACAACAGTTATGAGCCTTTATGAAAATAATACAACTATAAATGTATATTTTATTAACTTACAGAAAATATGTATTTTACAAAACCTGTTTGAGCCTAAAATTGACCAAATTAAAGCTAAATATCTGAACAAATTATATTGGAAGAGGAATTTCTGCGAATTTCTGTAATTACTGTGCTGAAATGGACTAAATGTGCAGAAATGAAGCTGAATAACTGCTCTCACCATTGGCAGTCGTCGTCCGGGAATGCTAGGGAAGTCGTGATGCTCGTTGTGGTAGCCGACATTGAACGTCAGCAGGTTCAGAGAGCCGTAGTAAGAGTAGGTCTCGTGGCCTTTGAGGAACATGTAATGTTCAGCGATGAAGTGTCCTGAGATGGGATGGAGACCCATGCCCAGCATCGAGCCCATCATCATGTAGACCACAGGTTTGGCGCCCCAGCTCCAGTAGAGGAGCGCGTTGAAGGACAGCTGGATGGCCACGTTCAGGAGCTCCAGCTGGCTGATGGGTTTAGGGTTGATGTAGAGAGGCCGGACGGCGTAAAACAGCGGCTGGAACATGATCCAGAACAGCTTGCGTATACGCGTGCAAAAAAACCAACCCTCAAAGTCAGTGGGGATGTCCACATCTACACCATCTCCACCCAAGTAGCGGTGGTGGTCCAGATGGTAGCGTTTAAACGAAGCAGAGTACGGTAATCCTATAGGCAGATTGGCGAAAATGGCGAACCAGCGGTTCCACTTGGCTCGGTTGTTGCCGAAAGCAGTGTTGTGAGAGATCTCATGAATGGCTAGTGTCATTGAATGGTTTATGCAACTCCCAAATGCATACGTCCAGAAAAACACCCATTTCCAGGACAGCTCCTTCACCAGGTAGAAGGCCAGAAACTGGACGACGACCATCGTGCTGACTATCCACTTGAGCCTGGGGTCAGGGCCCATCAGAGACTTGATCTCTGGGTATTTAGCTGCCAAAAACAAAAGAACAAATGATGAATTATTAGGGCTGAATGGTAATGGAAAAATCTTCGTATGGCATAAGGATAGCATATAGTGCATTGATTCAACAAGTTCAGTTGTTCTCTGATATCTACTTAGTCATTATGTGGTTTGGGTAAGTTCAGGAATTCTCCAGAAATGGTTTTATATGCTCATTTTTGACCACAGAAATTACCACTAGAATGAAAAGTTTGGTTTTGACCATATTTGGAATGGTCATGAATATTAATGAGCTCTGATTTGACACTCTGCAGTACCTGCACACTCCCTCACACACACAGCATGATGTACACTGAAAATCAAACATGCAAAATAATAATCCTTCACATGTCAAAATATATTTGAACAAACATTGGAGATGGCTTGTTAAATCTTTTCAACTGAAGTGGTGAGAGGTTTATTTCAGCTAGAAGGAGTGAGTGATATACCATTACTCCACCAGTTACCTAGTTTAGTCCTGATTGGCGTTGTGAATTAAATAAATGCCAAATTATAATTATACTCAACAAAAGGGGAAGACAGTGATGTATTTAGAGCTGTATTTTGAAGCTTTAATGTATATGAAAACACAGGCAGGAAGTAATACCAACCTCTGCATAAACAGAAGAGTTTTATGAAGTTTATGTTCATTCTTTTACTCCAGAATTATGACATGATGCATGAATGTGCATTAAGCTCTCATCATATTAAGCAATCTACATGTGTTTGTTACCTCATTAAAAACATACACAGCACATTTCACAATATAAACCAACAGAAGTCATTTAAAAAGAGCGTATGCCTCTGTGTTGGTGCTGAATTCATGTATAATTGATGTTGGGCTTTTTACCAAAGTCCCTTTGTTCAACAGTCTTTGGTTTTCCTGCCTCTCTAGCTTTACAGACTCCAACCTACACTCAATGTTACACACAAGCTTAGATAAACATTAAAATAAGGGGGAAATTATCATTGTTGTAATCTCAGCAGGAAACATTGTGGCTAATCAAACGCAGCCTGGGGCATACATATTAATGCTCAGTGTGCAGTCTGTTTTGTTCTTATTGGCATGTTTTTTACACTGACAGAATTTACATGAGAGCAAGGAAATGATGTCTGAGGCTCACTGTGTGGTCATTTCCATATACTGAACTCATATACTGAATTATTCAGCAATGCCTGGTATATCCAGATTTTCATTATTTAATGGTCCCACAGTTTTAATCGCTCTATTTGGAAATAATTCATTATATTATACTGACTGGAATGATTGTTAGGGAAATGAACCGTGCAAATAATATAATAAATTACATATAAGTATAGATGAACGCAATAGAGCAAAGATAAAAGTGAATTAAACAGTGGTGGTTTACGGTTTGCTGAAGAGTCTAACAGTATTCAGGTAAAGAAATGGAATAATCAAATGTAAAACCCAAAGCACAGTCTTCATTTTAGAAATAAATACAACAAATCGTATTGTAAAAAATAATAATGTAATCATTTCTTGTTCCTGCTTTGAATTCTCTTGAAATTCTCACAGTCACAGGCCTTAAAAACACATGCAAATGATCAAATGTCACTGTGTCATGGTTTAACTCTGCAGTGTCTCGTGTGAAGCTGATCAATATTAATCCCGACTCAACACTGATCATGATCCTGCTGTGTGATTATTCCAGATGCTCATACAGCAATACTGATACTGAACATTATATTGTGCAGTCCTACAAATGTCAGACAGGGAGGATGAGTTCATTCAAATGATGCTTATTTCCATGTCAATGCAACTCGACACTGGTGTGATCTGGTATGGTTGTTTTGTGTGTCTGTGAAAAGTAACATCAACCATAGCCATTCATCTTCATGAGCTTTATATGGCTAAACCTGAAGCCAGTGTCATTTGCCTAAAACAAAATGCAAAAGACACAGCAGAATATTAACTTGCGCTATTTAATAAATCAAGCACTGGCAGTAGGGCTGCACAATAACAACACAAACTAGGGGGAAATCGTATGCCTACAACATGTAAAAGACTTCTGGCTAAAATCACAAGCCTGTCAATTTCATTAAAATTTGTTAAACAGACAGGGAGTGTGTTCACTTTCTGAGTCTTCTGTCAACATGCATGGAAAGGTGTCAGAAAAAAAGAGGGGATTCTCTGCAAATATTTGCTTCTCAGACACGAGAGATATACCGATCTAAAGCCTGAAATGTGCTCTTTCAAATGCACTAAAGGAGTCATTTTGAAAACAAATGTTCTCTGGTTTAGTAATCCGTATGGACAAATGCAATGCAGAATTCTCCGTCTGAGCTCATTAGCCCACTAATTAGTTCCCGTCTTCAGCAAATCATGACGACAACCACTTTGTGATGGGATTAAGGTGGTTAAGTTTGGACTAAAAACAAGCAAAGTTTGCACAAGGCTCATACCTGATCAACATTAATATTCCTGAAAAAAAAAAAAGATTGCAATCTAGACGCAGTCACGTCATGCTTGAGATGCATTGTGTACAATCTAGGGCTGCACAATATAACGTTTCAGCATCAATATCACAATGTGATCATTTACAATAGTCACATCACCAGAATATGCAGTGTTGAGTCTGGATTATAATTAATCATTTTGCAAGTGTTTTTTGACGCCTGTGACTGTATGAGGGGGTTCAAAGTGTTCAGGCATAACAAATTGTACCATCTGTAAACTTTACCATTTGTAATAATTTTATTGAATTATTTATAAAAACAAAGACTGCAGTATTATTTTACATTAGATTATTCAATTACTGTATAGTTGAATACTGTTAGACTCCTCGGAAAACAATGCAACGCTGTTTATTTATTAGTATCTTTTCCTTTATTGAATTTATCTATGCTTGTAGATTGTTTATAATAATTTATGCACTCCCTTAATCATCCCAATCAATCTAAAATTATAAATTCAACTGATGTAATTGTATCAATATCGCAATATATAAATTACAGAATAAAAATATAGCAATGTCACATTTGTCCAATATCATGCAGCATTAGTACAATCCATAAACTCCGCCCATTTAGAAAAGCGACTTGGTCTTTATACTGTATATTTACCTACTGATTGTGGGTCACAAATATCATTATCGTGATATAATAGGATTAATCATGGACCCCTAACTGGCAGTGCCGAGTCAAGAGTGCTGCATTAGTGGCTTCTCCACGGTTTATACTAGGGCTGGGCAATATGGCCATTTACAAACATCCCAGATTTCTTCACAAAAGAATTGATTTACGATTTAAATCGATTTTTCCCCCCACAAAAAAAAGTGTGGAGTTTAAGGTTATTAAGCTATATATATATATATATATATACATACACAAGGTTTCCGCTACATTCATTCATTCGTGGCGGGCCGCCACGCCAAAATCCATCCCGCCACGGCTACATTACAGCTTCTTATTTAAAACATTTAGTCGTGTTTTTTATAGCGGATTAGAATCGCACCAAAACATATTAGAGGTAAACCGCGCAAACTTTTCTGTAACCATAGTGCTGTGCGCTATTTGTTCAAGGTGACATGCTGACTGACTCTCTGACAGACTGACTGACAGGTGCGTGAGTCTAGCAAACGCCGCGTAGCTTTCAGTTAAGATGAACACAGTTTCCATAAGTATACTTTATTGATAAAGGTCAATGACTCTGCATACAATGACTTTATCTTGCTGGAGTTTATAGCTGTTTCATTTTACTTCAGGACGCGTTAATGTCGGAAAACGCACAAAAACGCACTAAATCGCGCTTCAGCAGCGCTTACTGAAGAGCGCACGAGAAGATCTGCACTTGAACGTGTAAATTTGAGTGCGTGCAAGAAGTTCTGTGCTCGAACAGAGGAAATCGGCACGCAAGCAGAGATTCGCATGCTCGTATTACATGAATGCCATCTCGACTTGTTATACTGCGTGTAATATTTGTCTTTGAAATAGTTGGCAGATCTGTGTAAAAAAAAAGTCCTGCCGCCACTGCTGGAAAAAATCCTAGAGGAAACACTGATATATATATATATATATATAATTAGCTTAAGCAGATCATAATTTTATAATTATAGAATATAAAAAAAATCTAAAGAAAAAAACTTTCCCTCAAGAACCTTTCTGTCATTTAAAGATCAAATTTTACAACATTTATTTACAAAAACACAAGGTGTGGCTCCCAGGTTCAAATGTGTGTCTCTCACAGTGAATGCATGACTGAGAGCCCGGATTTATGCCGGTTTTGGTGGGTGTTTGTGCATCTGTGTTTTTTATTTTATTTCATAGAGCGCAACATTTCTTAAAGTTCTTCCATGGAGCTAGAGGAACCCAGAGGGCAGCATCGCATGTGTTACAGGGAAAAACAATTTTCATTCAAACAAATCGATGTAAACTTCACTGTGGAGTTATATATACTCCCTAGTTTATACATTAGATCATACAGTAAAGGAAAAGCACTGACAGTCTCAGACATGTTCAGATCAGTCAGTCTGCACTGTTATACGCAGTGACACCGGCTGCATGTCTGCACAGGCACAAATATTGGAAAAATCATCTCCACAGCAGACAAACATGAGCTCACATTAACTACGTTTGCTCAGTAAATATCCCAGTGAGGATGAGGTGTTATTTGAACAGTGTGTGCAATGTCTTTTTCCAACAGTTTCACAAAACTAAGTCAGACCATTTTTCTTTTGCTTTCAATTTCAAAATTATAGTCTAACTTAAAATAAAATGTGCTCATGATACATGTGTGCTGGATCATGATTAAAATGCAGTGGTTTTACCTCTAATGTTAAATAGAAAGAGCACAGGCAAAGTCTTATGTTTATATGAAAATATTTCTTTTATTTGTCTAACTTATCTGATTTGGGCGTTTTAATTAATGTTGTCTTGTTATATTTGAATTTCACAAACAAACATACTGCAATAGCCTATACAGCGGTTTATGATTAATCGTGACTAAATGCATAAAACAAAGGTGTGTATTCACATGATTGTGTGTGTACGCAGTATATTATGTATACATAAACACACACATTCATGTTTATACATGTACAAAAGAAATGCCTATTTATATGTATATATAAAATATTTATACATAAATAAATTATATATTATATCAATATACATGTAAAGGTTTATCTGTAGCCACCTCAAGGTAAAAGACGCAAGTGATTTACTTTTCCTAATAAACAGAAACTCAATGCAGCACCTTCCATACACATACATGTGGAAATATGGTTCATCTTTGACAGTCATGGACAGCAGCGTGAAGATGATAGTGATAATCGGATCTAATATAAGATTTCTGTGGGAAATGAGAAATTGTGAAAAAGACTAAAATAAGTCCAATGCAATGCAAAAGGTACAGCACTGACAACAATATAAGACAAAGGTGGTTCATAATTTATTAATTTGTTTACATATATATATATATATATATTTATTTATAATCAAAACCAATTAAAAATATATTAACCATATCATATATAATTAAAGAACTTTTCTGTTGTTCTCTACCTCGCCTCCCAGATTAATCATTGGGCCTAATAAAGATAGACAACAACATAAACATCGTAATAGGCACGCAACACAGAAATGCTTGCTCCAAAAATAAATGCATTTTAACCACACCTCTCTGCTATACAGAATCTGCATACAGTATTCTCAGGAAATTTGCTAATTACTCAATATATCTTGCACACCCATTTTAAACAAGTTTTAGATGTTTAGATGTTACACAAGTCATATTTGTTCATCTGAAGTGTTTGTATCAATACTGGCTGCCCTTTTGCCCAGAGTCAAAAACCTCTCTCAGCACGCACCACATGCTGCTTTATCACTGCTTATTAAAAACATTAAAATCACACGATCTCCTAGGAATAATGAAAAGCACATTTTCCTCGAGGCGTGTCTTTAGCTTCATTGTACACTATAATTTAAAAGCTCCAAACCACTGACCACATGACGGTGTGTGTGGGGGGGTCAGTGAGTGAACAATGAATAAGTCATGAATTAGGAACTGAGCAGTTTTGTATTAAACAGAATGCTTAAAAAGAAATGATCCATAAAATCTGCCGAAATGTCCATCCAGACTATGAACAATGGGATTTGCTGGCTCATCAGATTCAGCTCTCATCCAAAAACAGGTTTATGTGAGATTACTGACATACAGTGCAGTCTCTACTCGTATTTCAGCAGTAGTACAGCATATATGGAAACACTTTCATATAGTAAGCGTGAATTTTACTTTAAAATAAAGTGACCATAATGATGTATTATGTAATAATTAATATTACTCAGTAGTTAAATGAATAGTTGCACTGCAAGTATGTCACCTTAATATTGTAAAGTGTTACCACATATATTTGTGTAGCTCAGCCTATGTTTCTGAACATGTTCTGAAGGATGAATGAAACGCATGACTTCACAGAGCACATTAGCTCATAACCTCCTCATGTGACCAACAGCCGCTCACTTTACCAGCACACCGCCAACCAAACACTTCACTAATGAACAAACACTGACCAGATCTTTCAAATAACTCACAATTACATGCTCGAGGCAGGCTGTTATGCAACTGTATAGCTGACAATCTCTAAAATGAGGGTGCGCTTTAATTATGTAGTTAGTTAACCATGTCATTTAACCTATTTTCCTTCACTTAAAGGGGTAGTTCACACACAAAAAAATTAATGTACAGACTATATACTCTCCCTCACGGGTTTATTTTTTCTGTACACAAAAGATATTTTGAAGAATGCTGAAAAGCTGTAACCATTGACTTCCAAAACAGTATGAAGTCTCACAAGTTTTCAGCATTCTTCAAAATATCTTCCTTTGTGTTTAACGGGAAAAAGAAACTGGTTTAAAACAAGTGAATGGTGACAGAAATGTCATTTTGGGGGTGAACTGTCCTTTTAAGTATAATAATAGTGAAGTGGATATGAACATATGTTGCATGTGTGTGTGTGTCTGGTATTAATCACATAATTCATTAGTGACACCAGTAATGTTTGTGTTTGAGCTTGTGGGCATATTTTCGGACTGCTTGGGGAAATCTGCTCATAAGTCAGACAGAATGAAGTATTTTAAAAATGTAAAAATGCAGATTATTTCCTCTGAGGGTTGGGTTTAGGTGTAGAGTTGAGGTTAGGACAAAATATACAGTCTATACAGTAGAACACTCATTACAGCTCTGAAACTGAAAATCGAAATTTGAAGCACCTTCATTTTATACAATTTAATAGAAATAAAACATATTTCATTAACAAAAATGCCTTCAAACATTTATTTAAACACTCTAATCTTTACTGTTATAAGTCAATCCAACTTAATAATAGGTCTCATATTCAATCTAATGTCTTCTTTAAATATATACGCTGACATGTTTGCTTATTACAGCTATGTGGAGGGCTCATAAGACATGAAAACCCAAAGCGAGTGTGTGAGTGTGTGTGTATCGGGAGTGGCCCTCACATAACGGTTAGCCTCAACTCGAAGTTTAGCTCTCAAATCCTCACACACACAGACCTTCAGGCACAGAAAACACACTAAATTAGACACGAGAAAGAATAAATCAATAACAACAACCGTTAAGTGGAAAACCGCGCGGATTTGTAACGTTAGCTCCCTCAGGAGAGCACTTTACATAACAAAAACGCGCCTCAGGTCGACTGCTAACGCGACGCCGGTGTGTGTGTGTGAGAAGTGATTATTATCGTATAAATCATATATATTTCTAATACAAAAACACAGAATCAGAGATGATGATGAAGGAACTCACCCAGAATCTCTTTCCTCCGGTCGGCGTGCGGCTGGTCCGTGTAAACCCACTCGAAATCCTCGCGCGCCACGCGGTTCCCCATTTTGGCGCTGATCTAGCGATTATTTTGCGGGATTTTTCTCGGGATGTGATAGTCAGGAAATAACCGGTTTCCTCACGCGGGTCTAATGTCTGCGACCGTCCCTCATCTTCCTCATTGAGCTCTTTTCCTTCCAGAAGATCTTCCGACTGCTGTACGCGCACTACGCAGACTGACGCCGGTGGGCGGAGACTGTGTGTGATGTGACTCTGCCCTCCTCCTATGAGCACACGCCAGCTTTGACTAGTTAATTTGGGCAGCTCCGTTATCCACTCAGCAGCATCTTTATTAATTCATTCATTCATTCATTTTCTTTTCGGATTAGTCCCTTTATTAATCAGGGGTCGCCACCGCGGAATGAACCACCAACTATTCCAGCATATGTTTTACGCAGCAGATGCCCCTCCAGCCGCAACCCAAAACTGGGAAACACCCATACACACTCATACAGCCAGTTTAGTTGATCAATTCCCCTATAGCGCATGTGTTTAGACTGTGGGGGAAACGGGAGCACCCGGAGGAAACCCACACCAACACGGGGAGAACATGCAAACTCCACACAGAAACGCCAACTGACCCAGCCGGGACTCAAACCAGCGACCTTCTTGCTGTGAGGCCAACCATTAGACACCGTGTCGCCCCCAAATTTGATTTTTATTTTATTAACTTTATTTAAAGAACAACATATAACATTTTACAATAAAAAACAGAAATGTCAGGGGGAAAGCATGCAGCACTCATCAGCACCTATAGTCCTTGAGTGTTTTTCTCTCAGGATCTATCAGGTATTAAATGAAATAAGTAAGTAAATAATCAGGTAATGAGTTATTGCGCTGTCTTATTTGGGTCATATTTTATGTGCATTTGATCATTTACAGAGCTAAACGTTTTTTTGTAAAGGCCTCAACTGATAAAATGGCAAATGTATTATATATACAAGCAAAAACATAGTGTTGTTTTCAGAAATAATGAGTCAAAAATAAGCAAGTTGTACCCTAAAACAAGCTAAATAATCTGCCAGTGAGGGAAGTGAAATAATCTAGTTATTACTTTGAAATAACATTATAATCCTTAGTCCACTATCAGATTATTTTACTTGTTTTAAGGAGAAACTCACTTCATTTGGACTAATTTCTGAAAACAAAACTATATTTTTAAACTGTCTAGACAATGCATTTTTAGATATTTGGACTAGAAACAAGACAAAATGTTAAGTAAGAGAACCATTTTGTGCAGGCATACAAACAGATGATGAGGTTTAGTCTTTAATGATTGGTTTAAACAGTTTGGTGTGTAAAATCCTATTGATTTTATACTCGACTCATTATCAGCACAATATCCCTGCACATTCAACCATTCAAACCTGCAGCTGAGTGTGTGATTACATCCAGAAAAGCACATCGCAAACAATGCTTTTCTTACATGGAGTTGTGTCTCGTTTCTAGTCCAAATATCTAAACATTTTTAAATCAAGAAGCATTTTCAAACAAAATATATAGTGTTGCTTTAAGAGTTTTTCCTTAAAACAAGCAAAATAATCTGACGTTGGGGGAAGAGAGATAACCTAGTTTTCGCATTGACATTAGATTATTTTGTTTACCTCATTGACAGATTATTTTAGGAAAAACTCACTTAATTTGAAGTCATTATCTCTAAAAAAAAAAAACAAGACAAAGTGTTTTGCTTGTCTAGAAAATGCTTCCTGATTTAAGAATTATTAGATATTAGATGTATGTTTTAATTCTACATGGGGTGGAAGATTTAAATGCTGACACTTTTCTTCCCTCTTCCTCTGTTTTTAGACTGTATAACTAACATAGGACATATTGCACTTAGCACATTTCCTTTTATACAGAAAATAGCACTACTATATCACTGTATATGCATGTTTATATAGGTATACAGTTGAAGTCAGAATTATTAGCCCCCGTTTATTTTTCCCCCAATTTCTGTTTATCAGAGAGCAGATTTCTCCAACACATTTCTAATCATAATAGTTTTAATAACTCATCTCTAATAACTGATTTATTTTCTCTTTGTCATGATGACAGCACATAATATTAGACTAGATATTCTTCAAGACACTAGTGTTCAGCTTAAAGTGACATTTAAAGGCTTCACTAGGGTAATTAGGGTAAAGTTAGGGTAATTAGGCAAGTCATTGTATAATGATGGTTTGTTCTGTAGACTATTGAAAAAATATATAGCTTAAAGGGGCTAATAATATTGACCTTAAAATGTTTTTAAAAAATTAAAAACTGCTTTTATTCTAGCCTAAATAAAACAAATAAGACTTTCTCCAGAAGAACAAATATTATCAGACATACTGTGAACATTTCCTTGCTCTGTTAAACATCATTTGGAAAATATTAAAAAAGAAAAAAAAATTAAAAGGGGGCGAATAATTCTGACTACAACTGTATTAATGTTGCTGTTTTAGTCTACTTATTTGTGGATATTGCTGGAATTTATGAATTTTCCTTTGGGATGTACAGCTGAAGTCAGAATTATTCGCCCCCCCTTTGAATTTATTTTTCTTTTTTAGATATTTCCCAAAAGATGTTTAACAGAGCAAGGAAATGTTCACAGTATGTCTGATAATATTCTTTCTTCTGGAGAAAGTCTTATTTGTTTTATTTCGGCTAGAATAAAAGCAGTTTTAAATTTTTTAAACACGATTTTAAGGTCAATATTATTAGCCCCTTTAAGCTATATATTTTTTCAATTGTCTCCAGAACAAACCACTGTTATACAATGACTTGCCTAATTACCCTAACTTTACCCTAATTACCCTAGTGAAGCCTTTAAATGTCACTTTAAGCTGTATAGAAGTGTCTTGAAGAATATCTAGTCTAATATTATTTACTGTCATCATGACAAAGAGAAAATAAATCAGTTATTAGAGATGAGTTATTAAAACTATTATGATTAGAAATGTGTTGGAGAAATCTGCTCTCTGATAAACAGAAACTGGGGGAAAAATAAACAGGGGCTAATAATTCAGGGCGACTAATAACTCTGACTTCAACTGTAGGTGTGTATAAAAAGCATTTTTTGCAGTGTACTGAATGTTCATGTGGCCATATATGAACAGATATTAAAAATGATTTAAACATACATATTTGTAATTCCAATGGTTGAAAATAATATGAAAGTGACTCATTTTGGATGATTTCTAAATATATGTTGCATATATGACATACAGTATTTTCTATTTGTGAAATCCAAAATTAACTTGTATGCCATATATGTAATTTTGCATATGTTGTCATATCTATCTGAATAATTTCAATCAATTGATCCACAATAGCAAATAGCAAAAATATTAGTGTTGTTTAATATATCTGAGAGTAATGTCAGCGTCTGCTCTTTGGTGAGAGAATAAGCTCAATCACACACACACTGTGAGGTTTTTATCTCTGTGTGCTATATCTCTTCCTAGAAATAGCTGCAATGCCTATACTGTTCAGCGCTATTATTCTTTAATGTGTAGAAGGTGTGTGTTTATGGTGTGTGTGTGTTGAGGTTTGAGCTGACAGGACTAACCGGTTGATTAGACCTGGTAATGTCACAGAGATATGCTCGAAATCAAAGACACAATGCAAAAGTGCTTTTCTTACTCAGAGTTTGTGTCTTGTTTCTAGTCCAAATATCAAAAAACTCTTAAATCAAGAAGCATTTTCTAGACAAGCACAAAGTCTAGTCTTGATTTCAGAAATAATGAGGAGAAATGAGGTGAGTTTCTTAATAAAACAAGTAAAAACTAGATTATTCTGCTTGTTTTAAGGAGAAACTCACCTCATTTCTGCTCATTATTTCTGAAAACAAGACGATATTTTGTGCTTGTTTAGAAAATGCTTCTTGATTTAAGAGTTTTTAGATATTTGGACAAGAAACAAGACACAAACTCTGAGTAGGAAAAGAGTTTATGCAGTGAATAATCGCTCGAAGAAGAAAATGAAGACACCTGCTGATGCTGTCAGTGCAACCGTATATATATATTTACAGTTTAATATGTTACGTACGTGATATGCAAAGGTAAGGTGTGACTGTCAGGGGTTTGAACTATTATTAGACTCAGCATTTAGTGCAGATGACTCTGAGAATCTTTTGCTCGGTTTTATGGTGGCATCTGTTTTATGTTTTATCCCAGAGAAACCGGTTGGATCACTGTCTGTCAGCAAGCCTGTCTACTTAAAAAAAAAAAAAAAAAATCACTTTTATAAGAGGTTTAAACACAATATGAATGTGAATATCTTCAGCCTCTAATGCTCAACATGAATGAATTGTGTTTATTATAATCAGACTTGATGCAGAAACTCTTTGATTGACATTCTCCCTTTGTACGTGTCATCAGAGGGGGAAAGCCCCGCCCACTAGTGCCCATCTCTCCATCTCATTAGCATAAACAGCGGCTCTGAGTGAGAAGCAGCCGTCTGTCCATTAGCCATTAGAGTGTTTGAGCTGCTGAAGATAATGTCAGCATAGACTAAGAGGATTATAGATGTGGAGTTTTAGATGAACAGCGACAGGACAGAAGCATGAAGCACACACTTACACTGAAGCACACATGCACACCTGACCAGCACTCACAACACACACACACACTGCTGTTTCCGCACAGCCGTCTGTAGCTCCGCCCTCTTCTGAAAAGAGCACCATCTCATTTGAATTTAAGGCGACAGTCAAGTATAAATAAATACTTTAAAATAAGTATTATAACGCTTATTTAAAGCAGTGTGTTTAGTCTAATTATCTTAAAACTACAGCTAAGTTAAGAATCTTCATTATTTATTCTGTCTTAAAATGAGCCAAAGCATTTCAACTTTAAAATAGATCACAAACACATGCATATTGTCCACAGTTTTGATGTTTTAAAGCCATGTTAAGGTCAATATTATTAGCCCCTTCAGCAATATTAGTGTTGGATTGTCTCCAGAACAAACCACTGTTATACAATGACTTGCCTAATTACCCTAACTTTACCCTAATTAGCCTAGTGAAGCCTTTAAATGTCACTTTAAGCTGAATACTAGTGTCTTGAAGAATATCTAGTCTAATATTATGTGCTGTCATCATGGAGAAGAGAAAATACATCAGTTATTAGAGATGAGTTAATAAAACTATTATGATTAGAAATGTGTTGAGGAAATCTGCTCTCTGATAAACAGAAACTGGGGAAAAAATCTAAAAAAATCCAAATTTTGGCTAATAGTTCTGACTTCAACCATATATATATATATATATATATATATATTTGTACAACAGTTCTGTCTGGTTCTCGAATCTGATTGGCTGATAGCTGTGCGATATTCTGCAATAACAGCACTCCTACATATCTTTCAGCATTACACCCTTGTGTATTACTCCGCCCACACAGTGACAGCAGATCAATAAACTCACTACAGTTTGACAGAGAATGCAGCTGTTCGACAACATCATGTAATTTTGAGGCTTTTTGAGGTGAGAATATAGTTGTTTAGATTGCAACTGTGCAGTTTATTTATGAGGATAGTGCGGCATCCATCAGCCTGTCATACTGAGCAGAGCAAAGACGGTTGACGTTCTGCCACAAGATGGCGACAGAGACCGCATAATAAGCCCTTAGGAGAAAAACGGTGTAATTTTAAACTACAGCTGATCAAATCATTATTAAACAAGTCGACCTCTCTGTTTTGTATGTTGCAGTGCTGTATTTATACCATAGTAATCTGCTAGTGTTTGCTCTGCTTTGGTTTCTCAAGGTTAATTATTGTGATCTGATTGCAGCAAAGAAATACTGGGAAATCTCTGTAGACTGATGACATTTCATGCTGTTTATCCTTATAATCTTAAAATGTGAGCAAAATCATCTGTTTTATCTTCACTTTAGACATTACGCTAGAGAATCACTCAAACACTAGCTCTACAGTGACGTTGGTGAATGAGCAGCGGTTTGTGCTGTTCTGAGTCAGCTGCAGATGTGAATGAATGGCGGAAGAAAGTAGTTCCTCTTACAAAAGGGTTTTTAGACTCTCTGTGTTTGATTTTCTTCTTTATATACACGATTATGCTGTCGAACTGTTGTATAAACGCAATATCACATGAGTAGCAGTGCGATGTGGCTGTATATCATCACTGGTGGGACACTAAAGCACCCGACCTGCAGCCTCGAGCCAATGCATGCCTCCCACCATTGACAATATACAGCCACATCGCACTGTTACGAGTGTGATATTGCTTATATATATATATATATATATATATATAGACCATTTCAATGTGGTCCTGTTATTGGCCCATGAACATTTCCTGCTTGTTATTAAACTACTTCATAACTGTAACAAGAGACAATTCAATCATAACTTAATGTTAAAGCAGCTCTCATGACATTATTTATCAATATGTGGCTCTTTTTTTGGGTTCTGGGAAGCTGTAGAAGCTCAAAATGTGAAACAAGTACGCTGGGACCATTGTTTTTGTTTACATCTCTCAAAATGGTCTATATATATATATATATATATATATATTATGATCTTCTGGACTTTTTTGTTGAATACCCCTGCTCTATAGACATTCAAATCCCTCCCTGAGAGGACTCGTTGTTCCTGATTCATTCAAAGTGACCAAATCTGTACACGGCCCTTCACTACTGTAATGCTGAAAGATATGTAGATCTCCACACTTATGGACAATACAAACACAGTGTATTTACACACAGGCATATGCCTTCACACCACACTGAGTGAAAATGCGGGAAACGTCTCTCCCTTCAGGCCTCCGTTTACATTCAGAGTCCACTCTAGACATATAGGGGCCCTAAGTAGAGCTCAGGGTCCTTGTCTGTGCACTAATAAAGCACCAACAAACATTAGATCTGAAAACACATTAGACACAAAGACCTGCACACACACATTTATATCTGTCAGATCATCTGAGAGAAACTGAACATCGGTTAAAATAATGTTTAAAATAAATAATTATGATTAAAACGCTAGAGTATTCACTTTGATCATCTAACTGACCACGTAAGATGTGTTTTAGATGGATTAAAGATGTTATGTTTTATGTTAAGAGATAAAGCACACTCCACCTCGCTTTAACAGTCTGGAGTTTGTATTCTTTATGTTTGTGTCCAAACAGCACAGAAATAAAGGCAGATTACAGAAAAACAGCTGCTAAATGAAATGATATTCAGTTTTTTCTATTGCAAGTAACTGATCTGAAATCAGTGCGAACAGAGAGACTGTGTTGTGGATCTGTTCTCAGAACAGTGCTTATATTGTCCAGAATAACAAAGGCTTTATTTATTTTCTCCTCCTCAATGATTCTCTGTATCTCACTGTAAACCTTTCATTTAATTACGGCGCTGTTATTTGCATTTCTAACATTGTGTCTTATGATGTTGAGAGAGAGTGTGGGATATTGAGCGCATGTTTTTAAAATATTTAGGGCGTGGCTTCCTGGCCCCACCCCTTTTATGTATATTTATAAATCTTGATCATTCATTCATTTTCTTTATGGCTTAGTCCCTTTATTAATCAGGGGTCACCACAGCGGAATGAACCACCAACTATTCCAGGATATGTTTTAAGCAGCGGATGCCCTTCCAGCTGCAACCCATCACTGGGAAACACCCATACACTCTCATTCACACTCATACACTACGGACAATTTAGCCTACCCAATTCACCTGAACCGCATGTCTTTGGACTTGTGGGGGAAACCGGAGCACACGGAGGAAACCCACACCAACACGGGGAGAACATGCAAACTCCACACAGAAACACCAACTGACCTAGTCGAGGCTCAAACCAGCGACCTTCTTGCTGTGAGGCGACAGCACTGCCTACTGCGTCCCCCTAAATCTTGATTATTATGAACATTATTAGCAATTTAATTAAATGCAATTCTCATAATTCCAGTAATTATTATTATTACCAATTTAATCAATTTATAATGTGTATTGCAGTTTTAGTAAATGTATTCTAGTTAGTGTAATTATATTAGCCTATACATTATAATTCTGGTTTTTAGATTATTATCAATTTAATTAAATTCAATTATTATAATTAGATGATCATCAATTTATTTAAACTAAAATATATGTTATAATTCCAGTAAATGCATTCTAATCAGTTTAATTAAATTTGCCTATATTATAATTCTGGTAATTAGACTGTCATCAATTTAATTAAATAAAATAATTATAATTGCAGTAATTAGATCATTATCAATTTAATTAAAACATGTATTATAAATCAGGTAAACATATTCTATTCAATTGAATTAAATTACATATTGTAATTCTGTTCATTTGATTTTTTATCAATTTAATTAAACTCAATTATTATAATTAGATTTTTTAATTAAGATATATGTTAATTCCAGTAACTGTATTATAATCAGTTTAATTAAATTAGCCTATACATAATAATTCTAACATATTAAACATATTCTAATCAATTTGATTAAATTATATATTATAATTCCGATAATCAGATTTTTATAAATGTAATTAAATTAAATTATTATAATTCTGGTAAATGTTTTCTAATCAGTTTAATGAAATTATATTTCCAGTAATTATATTGTAATCAAACTAATTAAATCATACATTTTATTTATATATAAAAGTAAACATTGATTTTCTGTGATCTTATTTCTTATTGTGCATTTATTACTGTGTTTTTAAAATGCTTTTGAGTGTAAAAGCTTTATCATTTATAATTACAATGCAATCTTATTTCCCACTGTGCATTGATTAATTACATTTAATTAAATAATTCCATTTTTGCATTATTTTGAAATAAAAGTTGCATGTATTCATTGATTTGCTTTTCAGCTTAGTCCCTTTATTAATTTGGGGTCGCCACAGCGGAATGAACTGCCAACTTATCCAGCACATGTTTTACGCAGCCGATGCCCTTCCAGCTGCAACCCATCACTGGAAAATATTTTAGATATATATATATTAAATCCAAAAATACTTGTATGTCATTTGCATATATTTCCATATATCAGAAATCAGTGCTTATATTGTCCAGAATAACAAAAGCTTTATTTATTTTCTCCTCCTCAATCCATCTTTGTATCTCACTGTAAACCTTTATTTATTTACAGCGCTACATCATTTGCATTTGTGACTTTATGATGGGATATTAATTCTCATTTATCGCTGCATTTGATCCTTTATTACTGTTTTTAAAACGGTTTGGTGTGAAAAAGTTTTATAGCTTAAGATATGATCTTTAATCTTATTGTGCGTTCAGTCTTTTATTGCGGTGGTTGTAAAAGTGGTTTTGTGTGTAAAAGCGGCTCTGGTTTCTGCTGTTTGTTTGTTTTTTGTGTGTGACTTTATATCTAATATAGTGATCTTTTTTCTGATTTTCTGCTTTGGATTTGATCTCAGCTCTGCTGTTATTATGGTGTTGTGAAAGTGGTTTTGTGTGTAAAAGCGGCTCTGGTTTCTGCTGTTTTGTGTGTGACTTTATATCTAATATAGTGATCTTTTTTCTGATTGTACAGTTGACCTCAGCTCTGCCGTTATTATGGTGTTGTGAAAATGGTTTTGTGTGTAAAAGCGGCTCTGGTTTCTGCTGTTTCTCTTCTTTTCTCTGGTTTCTGCTTGTCAGTTTTCCTGTTTTCAGTGTTATGGAGGAAACTCAAACAATCAGGCTGAGCTACAGTTTCCTCATTACTGAGCCCGCAGGGGTTTTCTGAGAAATCACACCTGTAATAATAACACTGTGCTGGCAGAAACACTGACTAAAACACTCAAATACAAACGTTTAGCATTTATCTGGAAGCTCAAATATGCTGAAACTCTGTACAGTGAAGACGAATGATTAAATCATGTTCATTAGAAATCAAATCTTATTCAGCAGAGCGAGTCACCTTTACAGTATCTAATGCTGTATTTTTCTCTTTGGGTAATTCTTTGGTCTTATTCCTTTCGTTTGGCTGGAGGGGAGATATGTAATAACTGCTGTGGTCAATATTATTATTCATCACTTTATTAATCAGGGGTCGCCACAGCAGAATGAACCGCCAACTATTCCAGCATATGTTTTACGCAGCGGATGCACTTCCAGCTGCAACCCATCACTGGGAAACACCCATACACATTCACTCTCATACACTACGGCCTATTTAGTTAATCAATTCTCCTATACCGCATGTGTTTGGACTGTGGGGGATACCGGAGCACCCGGAGGAAACCCACGCC
Source organism: Danio kyathit (assembly GCA_903798195.1). Taxonomy (NCBI): domain Eukaryota; kingdom Metazoa; phylum Chordata; class Actinopteri; order Cypriniformes; family Danionidae; genus Danio; species Danio kyathit. The sequence goes on along the minus strand of LR812531.1, from coordinate 262,264 downwards.
AACACGGGGAGAACATGCAAACTCCACACAGAAACACCAACTGACCCAGCTGGGACTTGAACCAGAGACCTTTTTGCTGTGAGGAGATTGTGCTACCCACTGCACCACCGTGACGCCCTCAATATTATGAGCAACATTATAATGGTAAAACTGTTCAATGACTTGCCTAATGGGCTGCATGCACATGGACTTTTCATTTCAGCCAGCCTCAGCATGTCTTTCCATGATAAAATCACCACGTTTAAGGTCTGTTTCTTTAAAAATCAGTGATCTTCACTGTCTGATTGATATACGAAATAAAGTGGGTCTCAGACCAGACAAGAAGCACTGCATTAAATAGCAGTGTCCCCCGGCACGTCTTCATAATATGAAAATCTATTTGACTCCAGTGTTTTCAATGGAGTTTGCCTGTGGTTTGTGGAAGAGTTGCTGAAATTGTGGAAAAAAAATAAACGGGGGTGAATAATCCCGGGGGGCTAATAATTCTACTTCAACACTGTTGATAAGCTGTGGTGGGCGTTTCTCGCTGTCTCACGCTGAACCCAGTTGACCAATCACAACAGACTGTGTCATCGGACCAATCAGCGCAGATTAGCAGCGCGCTAAGGAGGGGTTTGGGAACAAATGAATCACTGAACGATTCATATGGGAGTCGTTAGGATAATCAGGTAAAAATAAATGCAGATTATAACGCCCCATTCACACGAGGCGTCAGCTTCAACGCTTCCCATTCACTTTGAATGGGTGACGTCAGGCGTTGCCGAACTGCATTGTGGATCCGTCGGCGCCGCTTCAGAGGCGTTGCTCGCTGCAGAAGTTGGGACATGCTCAACTTTTCAAGCGCCGACGGAAGCGTCAGCCAATCAGATCGCTGTATGCAAATACACCAGCTCCAACAGTGGCCTATTGCTGACTAATTTCATTGGCTGACGCTGCTATGACGATCGCGTCAGCCCCAACTTCAGACACGCCCTCTGTCAAGCGTTGAAGCTGAAGCCTCGTGTGAATGGGGCGTTAGACCATGAGTGTGTTTTTGACCCTTCATGCAGATCAGCCTGTTGTTGGAGACCCCCAAAACCAAACTATGACCCTTTTAATGCATAATAGGGGCTCTTTAAAAACACGTCTGTCCCACAACTGCAAACATTCACTAATATAAATGATTACGCTCTAGTCTTCAGCTTATACTCATTTATACACTTAACCCTGTGTGTGCTGTTGGGTCGTTTAATCCAATGACTGAGTCTTAATTTGGCCTCATCTTTCTCTGTTTCAGCAGATGTGATGATGTATGCTGACGAATCTTATTTTAGCACATATTTTGGGAAAATGCTGTGAAAGTTTTCATAAACTCATCAGCACACTGTGTTCAGATTGACTCCCCTTTGGTCATTTTGCTGCTGTTTTTCCCCCATTGACTCCATTATAATCACATTTATTGACTGTAAAGCCATGACAGCAGATAATCCTGCATTACTGAGTGCTGCTGGTTTTCCCTGTCTTTTACATTATTGATCTGATGTTTGGCCTGACTGAAAATCAGGGAAATAAAGCTCAGATGAACAACATTAACAAGAATAAATCAGACACTGAAGTGTAAATATAAATATATCAAAACATTCTCAAATCAAGAAGCTTTTCTAAGTTAAAACATATTGTGTTGCTTTCAGAAATAATAAACCAAAATGAAGTGAGATTTACATTAAAACTAAAGTTAAATAATCTGCCAATGAGGTGAGCCAGGTCATATTGTCAAAATGAAAAACTAGATTATTCCTCTTTCCACATTGTCAGATTATTTGGCTCGCTTTAAGGAAAAACTCACTTCATTTTGACTCATTATTTCTGAAAACAACACTGTATTTTGTACTTGTCAACAAAATGCTTCTTAATTTAAGAGATTTGTAGATATCTGGCTTAAAAGCAAGACAAAAGGAAGCATTTTTAGCAGTGCATGCATTGACGAACCTCAAAGACTGACTATCTTAGTAACAAGGCTTTCCACATGTTTATTGCACTGACACAGATCTATTTGCAGTAAATTATACACCTTCATACAGCGGCAGGTACAACATGGAACCGACATCTACAAGACACGATCCTCAGCGATGGACAAACCATAGAATAATGAAGAAGAATGAATGAATGAATGAATGCTACACGTCTGCAACCCCGTCCAGGCACATCTCAGATGAAGGATTTGACTCTTAACATACGGATATTTGATATTCACCATTAATATAGAACAACATCAGTAAGTAGTCTGGCGTGGAACGGCTCCAGAAGCGGATCCCAGTCTTTGTTTGGAAACTGATTATTACGGGTAAAACTTCGCCTTTAGCTTTACGCCGTTCCTTCCTCGCGGTCGATTGAGTTTCCGTTGGGTCGATCGAGAGCAGGTTGGGTTGAAGGTCGGCTAAACATTAAAGACAAACGCTGCTCAAACCTTCAGAAACAGAAGAAGTCGTGCACTGCAAAAACAATGCTGGTACTATTGAGTTTGTGTCATGTTTCCAGTCTAAACATCTAAAAGTTCTTAAACCAAGAAGCATTTTATAGACAAATATTTGTTTGTGTGATAATTTAATTTTTCATTAAAACAAGTTTAATAATCTTTTTTTCAGATTATCGTGCTTGTTTTAAGGTGAAACTCACTTAATTCTGAAAGAATTCCTAAATCTAGAAGCATTTTATAGACAAGGTCAAAATGTTGTTTTGTTTTTGTAAACAGTATGAGATAATCAAGTGAGTTTTTCAGTAAATAAGCTTAAAAATCTGCCAAATGCGGTGAGAAATAATGTTATTTTAAAGCGAAAACTAGATTATTTTGCTTGTTTTAAAGTAAAACTCACTTAATTCTATAAAAATTCTTAAATCTAGAAGCATTTTACAAAATGTCTTTTTTTTTTTAGAAATAATATGATAATTGAGTTTTTCAGTAAAACAAGTTCAATAATCTGCAAATGTGGTAAGAAATAGTTATTTTAAAGAGAAATCTAGATTATTTTGCCTAATTTAAAACAAAAACTCACATAATTCTTAAATCTAGTCCAAAACAAGCTTAAAAATCGGCCAAATGTGGTAAGACATCATTTTATTTTAATGAAAAACTAGATTATTAAACTTGTTTTAAAGTAAAACTAATTTAATTCTGTAAAAATTCTTAAATCTAGAAGCATTTTACAAAATATTGTTTTTTTTTCAGCAATAATATGAGATAATTGAGTGAGTTTTTCAGTAAAACATGTTTAATAATCAAAACATTTTAATAATCTGCCAAACGTGGTACAAAATCCCTCTTTTTTCAGATTATTCTGATTGTTTTAAGGTAAAAACCCACTCAATTCTGTCAAAATTCTTAAATCCAGAAGCCTTTTATAGAATGTCCAAAATGTTGTTTTGTTTGTGGAAATATTATTTGATAATTGAGTTTTTCTTTAAAACAAGCTTAAAAATCTGCCAAATGTAGGAAGAAATAATGTTATTTTAAAGAGAAAATTAGATCATTGAGCCTACTTTAAGGAAAAACTCACTTAATTCTTCAATCAAGAAGCATTTTCTAGACAAGTTAATAATAGTTTTTGGAAATACTATGTGATAATTAAGTGAGTTTTTACTTTAAAACAAGTTTAATAATCTGCCAATGGGGTAAGAAAGATGATGTTATTTCAAAGCTAAAACTTGATTATTTATTTTAAGAAAAAACTCACTATTCATGAATTGAAAAATAAATTTGTTTTCAGAAATAATACGTTAAAATTAATGGATGTTTTTGCCAACGGGGTCATACAAATAATGTTATTTTAAAGTGAAAATATGGTCATTTTTCCTTCCAGCATTGGTTGATTATTTTGCTTAATTTAAGGATGACCTCATTTAATTCTTAAATCTAGAAGCATTTTATAGACAAGTTGATAATAGTTTTGTTTTCAGAAATAAGTGAAAATTAAATAATTTTTTGTAAATCTGGGTAAATATTCTGTCGATATGGTAAAATAAAAAATGTTGTTTTAAAGTGAAAACAAGATTATTTTATTTACCCTATTGGCAGATGCAGATGATGATTCTCAGATTTTCTTTAAAAGAAGTTTAATAATCTGCTGCTTTGGTAAGAAATAATGTTATTTTAAAGCGGAAGCTAAATCTATGGAATCTTATTCCTAAATATGTTAAAAATTATGTTATTTTAAAGTGAAAACAAGAATAGTTTGCTTACTTTAAGGAAAAGCTCACTTAATTCTTAAATCTAATTTTCTAGACAGGTAAAAATAAGAATTCAGAAATAATACATGAAAATGAAGTGAGTTTTTCCTTTAAAAAAATCTACCAGAGAGGCGAGTAAAATAATAATATTTCCTAGTGAAAACTAGTTTATTCTGCTTGCCCATTGTCAGATTATTTTGCTTGTTTTAAAGAAACATTTCTGAAAACAAGACTATTTATTACTTGTCTAGAAAATGCTTCTTGATTTAAGAGTTTGTAGATATTTGGATGAGAAACAAGACAGAATCTCTGATTAATAAAAGCCTGTTTTTCTGCAGTGTGTGTTTAGTGTGTGGGATATGAGCAGATTCCCTTCTCTCGCTCTCTGTTTCACATCTCCGCGTGACACTCGCGTCATCTTAACGTATGATATAGATTTACAGCGATCGTTCAATTCAAAATGAGGCTCCTGCCATTAATTATTCACCCTTGTGTCCTTACAAACCTTCATGTTTAATTAGAAATATTCGGATTTAATAGTTAAAATGTAGAGGTTTACCATTTCTGAATTTACTAAGTCTGACTGGAGCACTTTTAGCTTAGCTTAGCATCAATCATTGAATCGGATTAGACCATTAGCATCTTGCTCAAAAATGACCAGTTTGGTCTTTTGAACGCAAAAGACATTTTGAAGTATGTTGAAAACCGGTAACCACTGACTTCCATTGTATGTTTTTTCCTACTATGGAAGTCAATGGTTACAGGTTTTCCAACATTTTTCAAAATATCTATTTTGAACATAAATAGATATTCTATTTGTATTAGATAGATAAATATCTCTATTCCACTGACTTCCATAGTAGGAAAAATAAATACTATGAAACCTGCACCCATTAATTTCCATAGTAAAAACAAACACTATGGAACCCAATGGTTACCAGTTTTCCATCATTATTCAAAATATCTTCTTTTGTGTTCAATAGAACAAAAAAGCTCATAACAAGTGAAGAGTATGTAAATAATACCAATGTCAAATTCTGCATGAACTAACCCTCATTAAAGAGATATTTCTCCAAAAAATGCCAATTTACTCACTATTTACTCTCCTCAAGCGTGTCCAAACCTTTGAGTTTCTTTCTTCTGTTGAACACAAAATCATTTGAGGAAAGAAACTAATAAAGATTTTTAAAAAGTAAAAGGTGAATAAATAATAACAGAACGTTCATTTCTGCGTGAACTATCCCTCTTTAAGGAAGCAAAACACTGCAAAAATGCTTTTCTTACTCAGTTTTTGTCCTGCTTCTAGTGCAAATATCTAAAACTGTTAAAGCAAGAAGCATTTTCTAGACAAGTGATAAATATAGTGTTGTTTACAGAAGTAATGAGTCAAATTGAAGAGAGTTTTTCCTTAAAACAAGCAGAGTAATCTGACAATATTATCCTGCTTACCTCAGTGGCAGATTATTTAGCTTGTTTCCAGAAAAACCTGCCTAATTTTTGACCCAGGAACACAATATTCATGGCTAGTCTAGAAAATGCCTCTTGATTTAAGAACATCAGATATTCAGACAAGAAACAAGACGGAAACTCTACACTAAGAAAAGCATGTGTTTGTGTGCAGTGAACGAAACGTTTAGAAATAAAAACACCTCCGCGTCCATCCATCTACTTCTTGCTGCGCAGGCGTTTGGAGTGTCGCGGGAGCTCGGAGCAGCTGCGGCGCTTCACACACAAACTCTGGCCGGAGGCTGCAGCGGCGTCTGGATCTCCGGCGCCCACCGCTCTGTCCATCAGATCCCGCAGTTTGTGCTCCAGCTCGGCCAGACGTGCGTTCTGCTCCCCGATGACCTGCGACTGCTCCTGCAGCTTCTGCTCCTGGTCCTGCAGCTGCTTCTGCTGCTCCAGCTGCTTCAGACGCACCTCCTGCATCTCGCGCCGCAGGGCCGTCATGGAGGCGCCGTTCACCTTCACCTGCTGCTGCAGCTTCGTCATCTCAGAGCGTGACGGCGTGTTCTTGGCCAGCAGAGACATGGTAGTCAGAGAGGTGGACGGACCGGCCACTGGGAGAGGGAGAGAGAGAGGTTTTTTAATATATGCATGTACTTGTGATGCAACAAGGCATGAGATTATAACCCCAAGGGCACAGCGCGTGCTAGTAAGAGGCGTGATGTATGCTGGTGACGTGGAGTCGATCTGCCAATCACAACACTTAGCTGATCAATCAGAACACATTAAAGGTGGGTCTTTGGAGGAACCAGGAAATCTGATCGCTGTTTTCATGTTAGCTGAGTAGCAGAATAACATTAAAGTTTAACAGCAGTCGTACCCGGAGCGGATCCGATGAGGCGTCCGGAGAGATCGGCGCCTGGAAGCCTTTTCTTCAGGATGGGGACGATCTTCTCATCGAAATACTCCATGGCCATGGAGGAGATGTCCCGCAGCTCCTGCAGCACCTCATGGGCTCTCTGAGGAGCACGCGTGGAGTTGACGTACCGCAAAACACGGTAAATCTCATCAATCACCTGCAGGACACAACAGCACTGTCAAACACTCGCAGACGACTCTACACACATAAAAACACTACAGTGATTTAAAGATGTGTGCATGTCAAATTAACCATTAATGCATACACAGTACATGCATATGCAGAATGTCTTCAAGAGTAAACACTTCCCACCAGAGCCGACCCTCCCTATAAGCGAACTAAGCGGCTGCTTAGGGCCCCGCCATCACTAGGGGGCACCCACAACCCGCTAGTAGTCGGAGCCGTTTGCTTGCTGAAATCGTTTTTATTTGCATTTTACAAATGATCTTCATTGACGGTGCTTTAGGACTGAAATATGTATACATTTTCACTGAAAAAAAAAAAAGAATTTGTTTTTGTGTGAAGGTCATGTGATCAACAGGAAGCTTGCAGTATCTCATTTCTCATATGTGTTCTGTGTGTTCTCGCAGTTCGAGTTTGTTCTTCCAAGGTAACCTGCAAGACCGACTGGTCATCACAAGAAAGCGAATCCGTGCACAGACACAGCCATGGCCTTTGCTTCATTGCCTGCCTCATTATATAGCTGATTTATTTTGGAAATTGGATCTTAGGGCAAAATTTTCAGACATTTTTCAGACAAAATCATTTTTAGCATCGTTTTCAAGAGCTAATGATGATGTTAAAGACAATTCTAATAGCACATTTATTGAAAACAGACAATGACAGATTAATTAATTAATGTCTTTTACTGACATATTTTGCACACTGGTAATATTTTTCCTGAGACATGTTTATAAAAGTTATCTCCTAATTGAATTAATTATAGTTTAATGTAAGCTCTCTGGAGCCTGCATCTGAAAAAATCTCAGAAAGTTTGTGTTTGGGTACTAACACTAAACCAGTATTTGTTGCCTCCCTTTTTCTTGTGTTGTTGTATTCATAGCTTTTCATGTTTACTTCAAATTATTTGTTTATTGATTTTATTATTTATGGATCAATCTTTGCAGTGTTAATTGTTTTGTTGTTTTTATGAATTTTTACTGAGTGTATATTTTATTACTAGGTAATCCATTTTCATTTTTGGCTAATTATTGTTCAGTGTTGTGTCACAGCTTTTTGATAATTTATAAAAAGAATTAAAGCTCAACCTTTAATCTTTTATAGAATCTTCAATCTGCTTGCCATATTAATAGAATGTGTTTTAAACCTTCTAGAAGGACGCAAAGTAGGAATCACTGGTCCCTTTATTTAAAGATTGTTTAAAGATTGTTTATTTTTGAAGCTGCTAGTTGACAAAAACAGTGCTGTTTTAAAATGTCCAAATCATACAGTCAGTTATTAAGAAGAAGAAATCAGGCTTTACTTTTCTGTTTCATTGATTGTATTTAATAAGCAATAAAATAATTGCGTGCCACTTTGCAATGTCAATACTCCACTATATAGAGCAAGATAGGGCCCCAAAACTATTCTGCTTAGAGCCACAAAATGTACAGAGCTGGCCTTGCCTCCCACATGAATGAATACTACGGTAATTTATAGTACTGTAGTGGTTTTCATCCATGCTACTGTAAGGTAGCTGAATTAATCTGTTGTGCTGATTCTACAGTTGCTATGGTAACACAACAACTACAGCAATTGATGTGTTGTGGTGTTTCTACAGTTGCTATGGTAACACAACAACTACAGCAATTGATGTGTTGTGCTGATTCTACAGTTGCTATGGCAACACAACAACTACAGCAATTGATGTGTTGTGGTGTTTCTACAGTTGCTATGGTAACACAACAACTACAGTAATTGATGTGTTGTGGTGTTTCTACAGTTGCTATGGCAACACAACAACTACAGCAATTGATGTGTTGTGGTGTTTCTACAGTTGCTATGGTAACACAACAACTACAGTAATTGATGTGTTGTGGTGATTCTACAGTTGCTATGGTAACACAACAACTACAGCAATTGACGTGTTGTGGTGATTCCATAGTTGATATGGTAACAACAACTTTTGTGACAAAAGTTGCGGACGATCAGAGCAGAGCTCATTAATATTCATGACCATTTTAAATAAATCATACTAAGGCCAATTCCTAGGGTTAGAAATATCCTGAAAAAACATTTAGGGTTATTACCAAACTGCATGACCATCTTAACATGATTGGCAAATCAGTGAGGTCATGTCCATGTATTGTGCAATAAGTTGTTGTTTCTGGACAGATACTCTAGTTTTGTCATGCATTGCACACACTGGATTACAGTGTTCTGATGAATGTTCCTGCAGGTCAGAACACTGCGGCGTACAGCAGGGCTTCTGGAGAAAACACAGCATCTCTTCAGTGATTTGCATTCTCTGCCGTCAGGCTTTATAGCCTTTTGCATAATCCCTCTGAGCTTCTGCATTTCCTCAGGAAAGATTGCTAAACCACAGCACAGCCTGCAAGATCACTGCAATTACTGCAGCGTTTATGAGCTCACGGAGCAGAACATTCCCTCAGATGAGCCCTACACAGTGCTCTCTGTAGTCTGCAGTAGCCTGATTTGTCTCACCGCCTCATTTTCACTCAAAGTGATTCAATTCAGGTGCATAAATCTTAGCCCTCATAACACACCCCATCTCTGTATAGTCAAGAGTTCACACTTATATATTGCTTGATAATAATAGCAGGTTTGGGATGCTGTCCGGGGAGAGAACCCTGAGCTCGGAGATAATTGAGCCCAGGGCTCCCGCCTGGTCAATGAGCATGTGAGGGGGTACGATGTCAGGTAGTCCTCGAGAGCTCCCCCTGGTAAAGGAGGAAAGGTGGAGATGGGGTGGACAGGGGATTCTTCAAAAAATGAAGATGAGGGAGTAATGTTAGTCGGGCTATTAATAGTGGGTTTGGAACGATCTGATTGGCTTACTAATGATTACAGATGAGAGACCAGCCGCAATCAATATCCCATCACTAGCTCCTTTCTAAATTAGTTAGTGAAACTTCAGCTAATGCTGTATTCCTGTAAAAATTGTTGATTTTATGAAACAATAATAAGCTAATATTTTTATACTACGCTTTGAATATTATGATAAAAAAGACGTGTGGAAGCATTAAATACATATAAATTCACTTTTGTTCCTGTTTGTTAAATTAATTTGACATCTTAGCATGCTTTTTATTCTTAATTTTAAGTTTTATTATGTATGAAATTGTTGGGTGTTTTTACTTTTTGTGTTTTCTGTGATATGTTTGTATTAAGTTTTATGATTTATGATGCTACTGACATACTTGTAATTTTCAATAAGTCAAGAACCAAACATCTATGGTGCAAATACTAAATGTGTATACTTTTAAATATTGATGAGAAATTATTTAATTTTGTCTTTATATAAAATTGATTAGCACGTTATCTGATTATTCCATATCTGCCAACACTCCCGTTTTTCCCGGGAGTCTCCCGTATTTCAGACCCGTCTCCCGTATTGTTCTGTCTCCCGGTTAACTCCCGGAATTCCCCCGCTCCTCAGCATTTTGGTACAGTCCGGGCTGAAACTTGGTGCTTGTGCTCTTCCAGTCGCGCGCTACAGTTTGCGCGCCCCCATCTCCCCAAACCTCTCACCCCTCCCGCTCCCCGCTCTTCAGTTTGCGCCAGTGTTGCCAACTTAGCGACAAGCGACTAGCGATAAATCTAGCGACTTTTTTGTGTGTTACTGGCGATTTTTATAGACTGTCGTTTGTCCATTACTGTACCTGCAGCCTGAGAGCAGAGCACCTCTCTGCGTACCGACGGCAAATGATTTAGAACAGGTGGCAGTGTGAAGGTATTTCCCTTGTACAGTCAACCCGATCTGCTTCTTCTTTATTTTAACAATTTAATTTGACCGTTTATTCTTGTTCACAATCAGAGATGTTTTAAGTGAGTTTCAGAACTTGTCTGAGTATATTACGTCTGAGAGATTACTGCAAATTCCCTACTCATCTATAATGATATACTGTATTCAAACAGCAATACATTTAGTTAAATTGACAAGCTTACATAAAGCGTAGTGCGAATATCAAATACCCCATGTTAAACAAACAGAAATGGTAGAACGCGATGACGTCAGTAATATGCAAATTAGCGTATGACGTAATCCCCCCCGCCCTTCCTTACGGAATTTACGAACCAAATGTTGGCAGGTATGGATTATTCCTATCAGTAAACTCAGTGATGGAATTAAATTCCTTTGATAAAATTGATCCTTTATGAAACCTACACATTTATTTCAATTAACACCTACAAATACAAATGTCATAAAATAAACTACAACTGCACAAAGTAAATGTTCATAAACGTTCAGTATCAGTAATAATTTGTCCACAGGTGTCCATAAATTTGATTTTACCAAAGTTCAGATGTGTCTGACACGGGGAAAAGTACATATTAAAGGTGCTTCAAAAAATGAGCTCAAAAACAAATAGATTTCAACAGTTGTGTCTATTAAAATTACTGTAAAAATCTCAAGAAAATAAACTGCATTTTAAGAGTCATTTAAAGTTCTTTACTAAAAACTGTGTAGTCTTTTAGACATATTACATTCACATCAATAAGAGCACTGCAAAACATGCTTTTCTAAAAGTTTTTGTCTCATTTCAAGTCCAAATATCTACAAATTCTTGCAAAAAATATTGTCTTGTTTTCATAAATAATGAGTCAAACTTAAGTGAGTTTTTCCTTAAAACAAGCTACATAATCTGCCAATGGGGGACGAAAAACAATGTGCTATTTCAAAGCCAAAACTAGTTTATTTCACTTTCCCCACTGGCGTTATTATTATTATACGATTAATTTAAGGTTCTTTTTAAGTTTATTAAGAAGTGTGCGATTGTTATAGATATTTTTATAAATCTCTTACAGGTAAAACTGAATGTGTTATGGGATTAAATCTTAATGTGAGCAGTTATCAATCGATTCTGCATTCATTACATTTTATATCAGATGGAAATGCTGCTTCAGGCACACAAACCTGATTATTAGCAAGCTCATTAACTCCTGCTGGATATTCTGCTTCATTAATCACTGACTGCAGCTAATGTTCTTCAGTCTCGGCTGAATCAGCTCTGTTTTCATCATTACTGCAGCTCAGAAATGAACACTCAGCACAGGCTTTTCTCAAAATATGTCATGTGCATCAACGGCCAGATTTACTTGGTGTCATTAAGAGCACTGCAAAAAAAGGGTTTTTTGTCTCGTTTCTACACCAAAAATCTGAACTTAAAGACTCCAATATAGCTATTTTTGACCTCCTGAATTATACATTAATCTTCAAATATCATCAAGTGAAGTTTCAGCTCAAAACAGCACACAGATAATGTTCTCCAGCTCTCTGAAACTGACCCTTTCAGGCTTTGCTCCTAACTGTGGTGTTTTGGTGACTGTCGCTTTAAATGCAAATGAGATTGTGCTCTTTTTCAGAAGAGGGCGGAGCTACAGAGGAAGATTTAAAAAAAGACTAACATCCTATGCTAATGAGGGAGACATGGGCACTAGTGGGCGGGGCTTCCCCCCTGATGACACAAACAAAGGGAGAATGTCAATCAAAGTGTTTCTGCATTAAGTCTGATTAGAACAGACACAATTCATGTTGACCATTAGAAGCTGGTTATATTCACACACTGCTGACACACAACTGGGTTTACACCCCTGATAAAAGTGATTCTTACATAATAGGTGGCCTTTAAATGTACATGTTTGACCAGCTTCAGCTGAAGTTAGCATGACGTTGTCCAGAATAAAGCTTCAGTAATGATCAAACTACACAGTGCAGAACACAAACGTTGAGCGTTAGTGAACAGACCTTCCCAGGAATGAAGCAGCAGAGGTTTGAGTCCACATATTTCATGAAGGTCATGTTGAGCAGCGACAGACGTGTCTCCACCGCAGCTAAAATGTCTGCGTGACGCGCCAGCGAGTGATTCCTGCGCTCCGACTCCCTCCTGAGACACAAATCACTATCAGAAGTCCATTCTGCTTTGGTACAGAGATTTTCAAAATGCACTCTAGACTAGTGTATAACAGTAGACAGAGCTCTAGGCTGGTTTAAAACAGTAGATGGCGCTCTAGGCTAGTTTATAACAGCAGACGGCGCTCTATAGGCTAGTTTATAACATCAGATGGCGCTCTAGGCTAGTTTATAACAGCAGACGGCGCTCTATTCACCTTATTCTCCGCGTACGAGCGGGCGCAGCCATTTGAGTCATTTTGGCCCGAGACTTCCGGTCTCATTCACTTCCATTCATTTTCAGATGTTAAAAACAGCCCGTTCTGCTGCTTGATGTTGCAAACTGAGGTTTTCCCATTATATTATTCTATTTTGTCTGTATAATCATGCAAACACTTGTTTCTAGAGCGAGTAGTTTGACCGTTTTCAGCCGTTTATTATTCCTAGTCATTTCTCCCATAGGCAACTGAATCGGAAGTTCTAAAACAATCGCAAAAACGAGCGCACTTCCACATTAAAGAATAAGGTCAATAGGCTAGTTTCTAACAGCAGATGGCGCTCTAGGCTAGTTTATAACAGCAGATGGCGCTCTAGGCTAGTTTCTAACAGCAGATGGCGCTCTAGGCTAGTTTATAACAGCAGATGGCGCTCTAGGCTAGTTTATAACAGCAGACGGCGCTCTAGGCTAGTTTCTAACAGCAGATGGCGCTCTAGGCTAGTTTCTAACAGCAGATGGTGCTCTAGGCTAGTTTATAAAAGCAGATGGCGCTCTAGGCTAGTTTCTAACAGCAGATGGTGCTCTAGGCTAGTTCATAACAGCAGATGGCGCTCTAGTCTAGTTTCTAACAGCAGATGGGGCTCTAGGCTAGTTTATTACAGCAGATGGCGCTCTAGGCTAGTTTATAACAGCAGATGGCGCTCTAGGCTAGTTTATAACAGCAGATGGCGCTCTAGGCTAGTTTATAAAAGCAGATGGCACTCTAGGCTAGTTTATAACAGCAGATGGCGCTCTAGGCTAGTTTATAACAGCAGATGGCGCTCTAGGCTAGTTTATAACAGCAGACGGTGCTCTAGGCTAGTTTATAACAGCAGATGGCGCTGTAGGCTAGTTTATTACAGCAGATGGCGCTCTAGGCTAGTTTATAACAGCAGATGGCGCTCTAGGCTAGTTTATAACAGCAGATGGCGCTCTAGGCTAGTTGATAACAGCAGATGACGCTCTAGGCTAGTTTATAACAGCAGATGGTGCTCTAGGCTAGTTTATAACAGCAGACGGCGCTCTAGGCTAGTTTATAACAGCAGATGGTGCTCTAGGCTAGTTTATAACAGCAGATGGTGCTCTAGGCTAGTTTATAACAGCAGATGGCGCTCTAGGCTAGTTTATAACAACAGATGGTGCTCTAGGCTAGTTTATAACAGCAGATGGCGCTCTAGGCTAGTTTATAACAGCAGATAGCGCTCTAGGATAGTTTATAACAGCAGATGGCGCTCTAGGCTAGTTTATAACAGCAGAAGGCGCTCTAGGCTAGTTTATAACAGCAGATGGCGCTCTAGGCTAGTTTATAACAGCAGATGGTGCTCTAGGCTAGTTTATAACAGCAGATGGCGCTCTAGGCTAGTTTATAACAGCAGATAGCGCTCTAGGATAGTTTATAACAGCAGATGGCGCTCTAGGCTAGTTTATAACAGCAGACGGCGCTCTAGGCTAGTTTATAACAGCAGATGGCGCTCTAGGCTAGTTTATTACAGCAGATGGCGCTCTAGGCTAGTTTATAACAGCAGATGGCGCTCTAGGCTAGTTTATAACAGCAGATGGCGCTCTAGGCTAGTTTATAACAGCAGACGGCGCTCTAGGCTAGTTTATTACAGCAGACGGTGCTCTAGGCTAGTTTATAACAGCAGATGGCGCTCTAGGCTAGTTTATTACAGCAGACGGCGCTCTAGGCTCGTTTATAACAGCAGATGGCGCTCTAGGCTAGTTTATAACAGCAGACGGCGCTCTAGGCTAGTTTATTACAGCAGACGGCGCTCTAGGCTCGTTTATAACAGCAGATGGCGCTCTAGGCTAGTGTAACTAAACTAGTAACTGTACAGAAGGTGAGTATTTTTCACTTTATGTGTGAACTGTCCCTTTAACAGGTGTGCTGCTGGTTGAGGCTTTCTGGTTCTCACCTGGGCAGCTGTGCTTTGACTTGTTTCTGGCACAGACTGTGGTAACGCTCCACCTTCAGGAAGCCTTGATTGAGCATTCGCTGACAGATCATGTCCATACGCTTACATACCTGCAGAGAACACACACACAGAGACAGACACACACAGAAACACACACATTACATAACAATGGAAAATAGAATACTACATTCATTTTAAATACTGCAATGGGGAAAACTACAAGAAAAATCTCAGCTTCTCTGAATTTACAATATATTATTGTATGATTTAGTGAAATAAAAATGTATTTTCTACTGCGAACTACAGATGATTAAACATAAAATGGTGATGTCCAGAGCATTCATTTGCATTAGAATAACAAAAACAAGAGTACATTCATTTGTAGATATCACTATACCAATGTTAGTGTTAGTGCAGTGAGAGAGAGAGAGAGAGAGAGAGTGTGTGTGTGTGTGTGTGTGTGTGTGTGTGTGTGTGTGTGTGTGTGTGTGTGTGTGTGTGTGTGTGTGTGTGTGTGTGGCAAAAGCGTAAATGTAAAACTTTTTACATTGAAATTTAAGACTTTATAAGACCCAGTAAAATAAAAATAAACTTACATTAGGCTGGGCAATATCAACAAAAACTGTATATATCAA
Source organism: Danio kyathit (assembly GCA_903798195.1). Classification (NCBI taxonomy): domain Eukaryota; kingdom Metazoa; phylum Chordata; class Actinopteri; order Cypriniformes; family Danionidae; genus Danio; species Danio kyathit. The sequence continues at coordinate 246,816 of LR812531.1, read as the reverse complement.
TATATTTTTTGACACTTTAGTTGTTCATCTATTCATTAATTTTGCCACAATTTATTATCTTAGGAAACAGGCTAACTATGGAATCAGTGTTGTTTCTTTATTCATTCATTTTCCTTAAGCATAATCTCTGATTTCATCAGCGGTCGCCACAGTGGAATGAACCGCCAACAATTTCAGCAAATGTTTTACGCAGCGGATGCCCTTTCAGCTGCAACCCAGCACTAGGAAACACCCACACACTCATTTACACTCACACTCACACACACACACACACAAACACTGTGGGGGAAACCGGAGCACCCGGAGGAAACCCACGCCAACACGGGGAGAACATGCAAACTCCACACAGAAACACCAACTGACCCAGCCGGGATTCAAATCAGTGACCTTCTTGCTCTGAAGCCACAGTGCTGACCACTGAGCCACCATGCTGCCTTGTTTCTTTATTATTCAATCAAAATCTTTAGTCTGAGAGATAAACATAGCCATCATAGCTAACCAGTTCCGCATCGGATTAATCGTGTAAAACATAACTAGCTATTAAATTTACAGAAATGTCAGATTCTATAGTATAATATCGGCAATGATGAACTGTGCTTTCATTTACAAAACTGTAAATTAACTAAATTCACCTGAATGCAAAACACACAATATCCAGATTATGGGTATTTAGCATTGACTATCTTATTTCAAATAGAGCTGAGCGATAAAATCGTTATCAGTGTTAATTGAACATTATTGTCAATAATGATAAAAAAAAGTTCGGCATGAAGAGCTATAATTTTATTAAAATGTGGCTACTGAGCGCACACCTTGGAAGCATTGCCAATAAGCTTAGGGTGTAAATTTGTCATTCCAATAGAGGCACAAGACTTGCACAGTTTTCAGGTACACCCAGTTGAAAAACATCGGAACTTTTCCGAATGCCGCAAGTGCACTGCGATTCGTGCAAGTAGAACTAACCAATCTGCTTCATGCTTTGTATGGAATAAACACATTTCAGTAATAACGGCTGTCCAAACACTGCAGAGCGTTTTACTTTTCTCCATAAACGTGTATTAGAGCTGCAGCAATGGTTTGTCCATTTGTCATGAGTGCAAATGGTGAAGGAAACCACGCGCTCGAGCTCGTCACTTCAGGTCAGAATAACAACACATGTGAAAGTGAGTGCCGTATAGCAGCAGTGAGGAGATTGTAAATAATAAAGGATGTAAGGATGTCACCAGAGTGGCTTTTTGGTTTCTTTTCTTGTGCATCCAGCCACTAGCACCCCATCTGAGAGTGTTTAGCATAGGGGGTGATGTAATCATCCCACTTCAGAGTTTGTAATGTTGCAGTGTGTATTTGAATATTGATGATTAGTTCCTTTACGTAAAAGCTCAGATTTAATGATCATAATTTGTGTTGTTGACAGAGTTTGAGGTTTACTGCATCATTATTATTCACACCTTAAAGTTTGCTTTGATTGTTCAGTCTTTACGCTTCACCATTGCACACACGCTGTAACAGTTTATTCATCAAGTTTAAGAGTCTCTTTAACACTTTTGTTTATTTTATTGTAAATTTTGTAACACTATTTGCCTTAGTAATGTTGGTGAATGAAAATAAAGTGGTTAAATAAATAAACATCCTAATATTCCTGATTGTGTTGTTAAAAAATATACAATAATTATCGATAGTGAATGATATGAAACATGATATTGTGATCATTTTATTTACAATATCGCCCAATTTGCAGTTCATTTTTGTTTGCAAAATTCATTTTTATTTCTCAAAACTCAATTTTCCCTTAGTGATTTTTTGAGATTTGCATCATTTTACATTTTTTTGCTCAATATTTTAGTTTTTGTTTGCAAAACTTTCTTTTATGTTGTGAGTATATATGGCCCTGGATTGACTCCATATGAGTGCATCACTGAGCCTCAGAGATCAGCTCGTGAATCTTTTACATTTTCACTGACAAAATACAACAAAACAGAAAGAATCCAGAATATTTGGTTTAATAATTGTCGGATATCTTCAGCAGGCTACCTCATTATTTTGTTGTATAAGCTAAAATAATATCACACGATGTGTAAACCTGCAATATTTAGGAAAACGGCAAAACAAAACACATTTAAACAGCCTAAATAGATTAAATCAAGCAGTTACACTGATATAAAACACAACAGTTCTGAAATGAGTGTGTAGTAAATGAGTGTGTGTTTGCATGAGAGACAATAGGTGTGGGTGTTATTAAAGGAGTGTGTGAGTGTAGTGTGTGCGTATATGTTGTAATTGAGTGTGTGTGCTTGTTGTAAATGTATGAGTGTGTGTCTTAGTAAAGGAGTGTTTCTGTATGGATGAGTGCAGTGAAAGAAAGTGTGTGTGTGTGTATAGTATTTGCAGAAAGGTGTGTAGCAAATAAGTGTGTATGTGTGAGTGCAGAGAGAGTGCAGTGTGTGTGTCTTAGTGTGGTGTGCCAGTACATTGTGTATGTGAATGTGTGCTGTGTGTGTGTGTGTGTGTGTGAATGTGTGTGTGTGAATGTGTGTGGTGTGCTGTATTGTGTGTGTGTCAGTGGATTGAGAGTGTGTGTTGTGCTGTATTGTATTGTGTGTGAGTATAGCGTATCAGTGCAGTGTGAGTGTGTGTGCAGTGTGAGAGTATAGTGTGTGTCTGTGTAGAGTGTGTGTTGTTCTATGCTGTAGTGTGTGTGTGTGTGTGTGTTGTGTGAGAGTATAGTGTATGTCAGCGCATTGAGAGTGTGTGTTGTGCTGTATTGTGTGTGTGAGTATAGTGTCAGTGTAGTGTGTGTGTGGTGTGAGAGTATAGTGTGTGTCTGTGCAGTGTGTTGTTATATGCTGCAGTGTGTCTGTGTCTGTGCAGAGTCTGTGTTGTTCTATGCTGCTGTTGTGTGTGTGTGTGTGTGTGTGTGTGTGTGTGTGTGTGTGTGTGTGTGTCTGTGCAGTGTGATGTTATATGCTGCAGTGTGTCTGTGTCTGTGCAGAGTCTGTGTTGTTCTATGCTGCTGTTGTGTGTGTGTGTGTGTGTGTGTGTGTGTGTGTGTGTGTGTGTGTGTGTCAGTGCAGTCCCGCTCATTGTTGTTTTCTCCTCACCAGTCTCAGCAGGCTGATCTCGTCGTAGGTCAGGAAGTTGAGGATGGTGTCGATGGCGACGATCGGCAGCCCGAGCAACGGGTTGTTCTGCTGCTGCTGCTCCGGTACCGGCGACGGTGAGGGCAGACGCGGAGACACCGAGCCCGAATCCACCGGAGACACTCCTCCGTCAGCGCTCACGACAACAGCCGCCATCTTCTCTGAGCTCCAGACCAGCGGACGTGACGACACTCCGCTGAGCAGCAAACGGGCCGGAAGTGACGAGCACACTGCAGCCTGATGATGGCGCGACTCGAACGATTTAGCGATAACAGTCTTCTCCCTCCTCACAAAGCTATTCTATATTAATATTGAACATTCGGTTATCAAGACATTATTAGAGCTCAGTTTTAACAGCCCAGAGGAGCGAAATTAAGTTCAAGGGTTAGTTCACCCAATGTGCATTCCGTCATCATTTGCACAGCATTGACAAGTTCCAAACCTTTATCGACTTTATTCGACTTTCTTTATTGTCCACAAGTGTAAATTTATCAGCATCATCATCATCCACATCACATAGATCAAAAAATAAACAAACATGTAACACAAATACATTCAATATCATGGCATAAATCACATTAAAACTCATTTCTAATTCACTTGAGGTTGCCTTTCTGTTTAATTCTCATTAAATTAATTTCCTTTAGTTGTCTTTGTGGTTTACCTCTAATTACACTGGCAACTATACTCTTTTTTACTATGAGTTCATTCATTCATTCATTTTCCTTCTGCTTACCCTGCTGAAAAATCCAGATTAAACCAGCCTAAGCTGGTTGGCTGGTTTTAGCTGGTCGACCAGCCTGGTTTTAGAGGGGTTTTGCCCATTTACAGGCTGGTTTCCATCCATTTCCAGACTGGTCTTAGCTGGTCAAGCTGGGAGTTGACCAGCTAAAACCAGCTTGACCAGCCAAAACCAGCTATGTCCAGCTTAAACCAGGCTGGTCAAGCTGGTTTTAGCTGGTTTAAGCTGATCATTTTCCAGTCTGACCAGCTAAGACCAAATGGCCAAAACCCCTCTAAAACCAGGCTGGTCGACCAGCTAACACCAGCCAACCAGCTTAGACTGGTTTAAGCTGTTTTTTTCAGCAGGGTAGTCCCTTTATTCATCAGGGGTCATCACAGTGGAATGAACCACCAACTATTCCAGCATATGTTTTACACAGCGGATGCCCTTCGTTCCAGAAACATTATTTTAAAAATGTTTTGTTTAACATTCAGAAAATGTTTAAGGAATGTTGAGGGAACATTCTCCATTAGCTGGGATGATAATTCTTGCTAATTCATAGTGATCAAGTGCTTTTAAATGTCTTAATATGGAGAATACCTGACAAATGCATCCAGTAAATAGACAGAATAAAGTGATTTTAGAAATATATTTGCTAAATGAAGCTCATCAAAATAAGGCAAAGCTTGACTGGAAAAGAAAAGTGCCACAGTAAAGTAAATAAGTCATAAACGATGCCGTGAATGTAAATGTCGTCCTCACGCTCAGAGAAAACAGCAGAGGAGATCAAAGACGCTGTTGGGGGTCATAAAGTGTGTTTTATCTCCTGATGTGTGAACTCAGATGGAGATAAGAGGAGTCTCTGTAACACACGGCTGATTCCAGAACGCTGCCAATAAAAGATAAACCTACCATTGTTTTTTAAACTAAAACTTTAATGAAACATTTTTGAATATTACCACAAATTATATCAACTTATGTCTAAAATAATGTTTGTGTGCTTATTTAGTCTTGAAAACTTGAACTTAAAGTCTCCTGTTATAGCTATTTTGACTGTTTCTGCCTCTTTAGTCACTTTAAGCTTCAATCATCATCCAATAATTAAGTCTAATTTATTTATTTGTGTGTGTGTGTGTGTGTGTGTGTGTGTGTGTGTGTGTGTGTGTGTGTGTGTGTGTGTGTGTGTGTGTGTGTGTGTGTGTGTGTGTGTGCGTGTGCGTGTGCATGTGTGTGTGTGTGTGTGTGTGTGTGTGTGTGTGTGTGTGTGTGTGTGTGCGCGTGTGTTTACTCCACTGAGTTAAATAAACATTTGCATGAAACATCTATTTTCTGTCCCAGGTAGCAAAGAATTCCGGCCCAGATTTGGCATAAAGCTGGCACAGCAGGCATTCGTCCGGCCTTGGCATACAGCATGTGGCCCAAACATGGCTCGGGTTTGGCAGAGGTGGCACCGTCTTTAAGGCGGCACATAATACTTGGCCAGATATCAAATGTAGTATTTGGCCCAGATGTTAAAAATTCCTATGTGGGCCACGTAAGTTTGGCCTAACTTGACCCACTTTCGAAATACATTTAAATTATTTTTGAGTAAAGTAAAAATTCTACCAATCGGGTCGCTTCAAGAAAAAGCGCAGCCATCCCACATAGCAAATGGACTTGGCCAAAATGTGGCCTCATTATGGCACTGCTGGCGTGTTGCCGGCACTGGTATGCATAATGTCAGCCAAATGTGGGCCATGCATGGCAATGATGACACTACATGCATAACGGCAAACTACATTTGGGCCAGTTGTGGATGGGAGGTGTGTGGCCCAGATCAGTGTAGCGATTGTTCACATTGTTTAGGTAACATCAGGCTGGGTTATCGCTCAGTTTTTGAGGTTTCTGGTTAAAAGATGGGGTTGATATGATTAACTTATAGCTGAGAATCGGTACCAATAATAAACCTGTTTTGGCCCAGTTCAGGGCCAGTTAAGGGTAATAAATTGGCTGAGATTCGGGTCGGTTATGGCCCATGTGCGGCCCTTGTCTTTAATCCAGTTATGGGCCACTTCAGGACCGTCATTCTTTGTGGGCCAGAAAACATTTGCTATGTGGGATAAAGCGAAATGCTTCATGGGTTTAACAAATTCATTGCACGCACCAACATTTCTGGCCTAGTTCAGGCCCAGTTATTGGTTGTTTACTTGGCTGAGACTTGGTCTAGATATGGTCCATGTTTGACCCTTCTATGGAAGCCAGATTTGGTCCAATCATGTACCGTAATTCACTGTGGCATGTGGGCCAAGCAAAAGCTGATTGTGTGGGCCAGATCAGGTCACTGGTTCAAGTCCCGGCTGGTTCAGTTGGTGTTTCTGTGCTCCGGTTTCCCCCACAGTCCAAACACATGCGCTATAGGTGAATCGATGAGCTAAATTGGCCGTAGTGTATAAGTGTGTGTGTGAATGAGAATGAGTGTGTATGGGTGTTTCCCAGTGATGGGTTGCAGCTGAAAGCTGCGCAAAACATATGCTGGTTAAGTTGGCGGTTCATTCCACTGTGATAAATGAAGGACTAAGCTGAAGGAAAATAAATGAATAATGATAAATAAATAAATAAATAAATAGTGATTAACATAATCACCCAAAATAACCTGCTGTTACTTTTCTCAGCGCTGGAAGGGCGATTGACAGAAGTCAGCAGATTTTGTAATAAAAACACAAACAAACAGTAATTGCTGGACTAACTTTCATTATCTGAAATCATTCATAATTTTATGGTATACAACATAGTTCTAACAAGACAAAACAGTCCATATATATCACGATAACACTGTGATAGAAAGAAGCCCGGGCCACAACGCGCCCCCTGCAGGAGTTACTCACTCACTTCCTCGAGCGCAACATCCTTCTCTCCGCTGATTGGCTGTGATAGCGGAAGTGAGTCGAACTCATCTCAGTACAAACACACAAGCTCGCTTCTCTGAAACAGGTAAGATAACGAGTGTATATTATGAACTAAATGTAGATTAATGAGAGGCCCGCGCGTGTCGGTGTGTCCCGAATGGGCTGTTGATAAATGTGTGTGTGTGTGTGTGTTTCCGGTCACTGATGTTCATGTTCCTGTCAGAGGCTCAGTTTAGGCCACGACTGTCATTCAGAGCCGAAAATCTGCTGTTCAGTCTTCACTCATTCACTCATCATTCACTCATTCAGTCACTCTTCATTGTGATCCGTTAATTTGTGGAGTTACACTGTAAATATAGTGTCCTGCGCTCAGAGAAGAGAGACACTGATAAGTTACTGTTGAGTATCTATCTATCTATCTATCTATCTATCTGTCTGTCTGTCTGTCTGTCTGTCTGTCTGTCTGTCTGTCTGTCTGTCTGTCTGTCTGTCTGTCACTGTGTGTTAATGTTTTTTGGTCTCCTTGAGGAACCTAAGGACTCTTAAATCAGACAGAATGAAGGATTGTGAAGTGCAGATTGTTTGCTGTGTGGGTTGATTTTAGGGGGGAGGAGAGAATATACAGTACAGTACAAACACCATTACAGCTGTGTGTGTGTGTGTGTGTGTGTGTGTGTGTGTGTGTGTGTGTGTGTGTGTGTGTGTGTGTGTGTGTGTCAGGATGGAGCTGGCTCACAGTCTGCTGCTGAATGAAGAGGCTCTGTCCCACATCACTGAAGCCAAGCGGGCCGTCTTCATCTTCGAGTGGCTCCGCTTCCTCGATAAAGTCCTCATCGCTGCCAACAAGGTAAAACAGCAGAGGAAAACACACTCAAAACACTTAAACCGACAGAAACAGGGCTGTCAGAATCAAGTGAACCCATAAGAAGTGTGTGTGTGTTGTATAGTTTGGGCATTAATATTACACATGTACACATCTGCAATAATCAGAGCGCAGCATGTGCAATCTCCAACTGAATTATAGTTGATCTGACTTGTTTTATTTATATATATATATATATAGTTTTTATCCTCTGCATAGCAGTTTTTTCAGCTTTCCTTTTATTTTTTAGGTGTAAAGCTCTTTGAGAGTTAAGTTTTAAAGGCGCTATATAGAAATAAATTATTATTATTTCAATGCTCATCCATAATAAGCTGTGACTATTAAGCATTTCAAAGTGTTTAAAGCACTGTCAATGCTGTTCTCGCAGGTAGATGTGAAGGAGAAACAGAAGAAGCTGGTGGAGCAGCTGACGGGGCTGATCAGCAGTTCTCCAGGGCCGCCCACCCGAAAGCTGCTGGCCAAGAACCTTGCCGTGCTCTACAGCATCGGAGACACCTTCACTGTCTTCCAGACACTCGACAAGTGCAATGACATCATCAAGAGCAAAGACGACACCGCTGCGTACCTGCCCAGCAAACTGTGAGTCCACCGAAACAAACACACACACACACAAGGAGACGTGCGCTACAATGAGGGATCAAGCACAGTTTTTAATTGTATGTTTATTAACAAAATATTTTAGCCTTTGTTGCTGACATTGCATTAAATAAAAAATTCATCATCATCATTATCATCATCAGCATCAGCATCATCATCATCACAGCTTATTACTGATCAAAAATCGAGTTGTAATTTATTTAGAGTAGGAAATAAAAAAAAGGTCTAATGATCATTCTGACCCATACTATGTGTGTTTTCTGGAGTGGTTTTGTGGTCCAGGGTCTCAATTGTAAATGCAAAATTAAGTATATTTATGCATGCATTTTATCCCTGTTTTGCTATGGATAAAGTACATGCAGGAGGTTGTTATCTCAGAACAAAGCCTGACAGGTTTATCAGCAGCCCGATGTGAAGCGCAGCACTGTGGTAGAAGACTGAAGGGGTTATTTTGAGAAAACAACTGTCCTGGATATACTTTATCCTGAATATTACATGACTACTGGACACAAAAAATTTAAATTAGACATTAAACATTGTTCTGAACCATAATAGTTTATTAATTTTACTGAGCTGACTGAAATGAAAACAGCTGATGGAGTATACACTAACCTGCGCATTATTCTGACACTAGATGGAGATATACAGTCTAAACAGCTGATGGAGTATACACTAACCTGCACATTATTCAGACACTAGATGGAGACAAACAGTCTAAAACAGCTGATGGAGTATACACTAACCTGCGCATTATTCAGACACTAGATGGAGATAAACAGTCTAAAACAGCTGATGGAGTATACACTAACCTGCGCATTATTCAGACACTAGATGGAGACAAACAGTCTAAAACAGCTGATGGAGTATACACTAACCTGCGCATTATTCAGACACTAGATGGAGACAAACAGTCTAAAACAGCTGATGGAGTATACACTAACCTGCACATTATTCAGACACTAGATGGAGATAAACAGTCTAAAACAGCTGATGGAGTATACACTAACCTGCGCATTATTCAGACACTAGATGGAGATAAACAGTCTAAAACAGCTGATGGAGTATACACTAACCTGCGCATTATTCAGACACTAGATGGAGACAAACAGTCTAAAACAGCTGATGGAGTATACACTAACCTGCACATTATTCAGACACTAGATGGAGACAAACAGTCTAAAACAGCTGATGGAGTATACACTAACCTGCGCATTATTCAGACACTAGATGGAGATAAACAGTCTAAAACAGCTGATGGAGTATACACTAACCTGCGCATTATTCAGACACTAGATGGAGACAAACAGTCTAAAACAGCTGATGGAGTATACACTAACCTGCGCATTATTCAGACACTAGATGGAGACAAACAGTCTAAAACAGCTGATGGAGTATACACTAACCTGCGCATTATTCAGACACTAGATGGAGACAACCAGTCTAAAACAGCTGATGGAGTATACACTAACCTGCGCATTATTCAGACACTAGATGGAGACAAACAGTCTAAAACAGCTGATGGAGTATACACTAACCTGCGCATTATTCAGACACTAGATGGAGATAAACAGTCTAAAACAGCTGATGGAGTATACACTAACCTGCGCATTATTCAGACACTAGATGGAGACAAACAGTCTAAAACAGCTGATGGAGTATACACTAACCTGCGCATTATTCAGACACTAGATGGAGACAAACAGTCTAAAACAGCTGATGGAGTATACACTAACCTGCGCATTATTCAGACACTAGATGGAGACAAACAGTCTAAAACAGCTGATGGAGTATACACTAACCTGAGCACTATTCAGACACTAGATGGAGACAAACAGTCTAAAACAGCTGATGGAGTATACACTAACCTGCGCATGATTCAGACACTAGATGGAGACAGTCTAAAACAGCTGATGGAGTATACACTAACCTGCGCATTATCCAGACACTAGATGGAGACAAACAGTCTAAAACAGCTGATGGAGTATACACTAACCTGCGCATTATTCAGACACTAGATGGAGACAAACAGTCTAAAACAGCTGATGGAGTATACACTAACCTGCACATTATTCAGACACTAGATGGAGACAAACAGTCTAAAACAGCTGATGGAGTATACACTAACCTGCGCATGATTCAGACACTAGATGGAGACAGTCTAAAACAGCTGATGGAGTATACACTAACCTGCGCATTATCCAGACACTAGATGGAGACAAACAGTCTAAAACAGCTGATGGAGTATACACTAACCTGCGCATTATTCAGACACTAGATGGAGACAAACAGTCTAAAACAGCTGATGGAGTATACACTAACCTGCGCATTATCCAGACACTAGATGGCACCAAACAGTCTAAAACAGCTGATGGAGTATACACTAACCTGCGCAATATCCAGACACTAGATGGAGACAAACAGTCTAAAACAGCTGATGGAGTATACACTAACCTGCGCATTATTCAGACACTAGATGGCACCAAACAGTCTAAAACAGCTGATGGAGTATACACTAACCTGAGCATTATCCAGACACTAGATGGCACCAAACAGTCTAAAACAGCTGATGGAGTATACACTAACCTGCGCATTATTCAGACACTAGATGGAGACAAACAGTCTAAAACAGCTGATGGAGTATACACTAACCTGCGCAATATCCAGACACTAGATGGAGACAAACAGTCTAAAACAGCTGATGGAGTATACACTAACCTGCACATTATTCAGACACTAGATGGAGACAAACAGTCTAAAACAGCTGATGGAGTATACACTAACCTGCGCATGATTCAGACACTAGATGGAGACAAACAGTCTAAAACAGCTGATGGAGTATACACTAACCTGCACATTATTCAGACACTAGATGGAGACAAACAGTCTAAAACAGCTGATGGAGTATACACTAACCTGAGCACTATTCAGACACTAGATGGAGACAAACAGTCTAAAACAGCTGATGGAGTATACACTAACCTGAGCATTATTCAGACACTAGATGGAGACAAACAGTCTAAAACAACTGATGGAGTATACACTAACCTGCGCATGATTCAGACACTAGATGGAGACAAACAGTCTAAAACAACTGATGGAGTATACACTAACCTGCGCATGATTCAGACACTAGATGGAGACAGTCTAAAACAGCTGATGGAGTATACACTAACCTGCACATTATTCAGACACTAGATGGAGACAAACAGTCTAAAACAGCTGATGGAGTATACACTAACCTGAGCACTATTCAGACACTAGATGGAGACAAACAGTCTAAAACAGCTGATGGAGTATACACTAACCTGAGCATTATTCAGACACTAGATGGAGACAAACAGTCTAAAACAACTGATGGAGTATACACTAACCTGCGCATGATTCAGACACTAGATGGAGACAGTCTAAAACAGCTGATGGAGTATACACTAACCTGCGCATTATCCAGACACTAGATGGAGACAAACAGTCTAAAACAGCTGATGGAGTATACACTAACCTGCGCATTATCCAGACACTAGATGGAGACAAACAGTCTAAAACAGCTGATGGAGTATACACTAACCTGCGCAATATCCAGACACTAGATGGAGACAAACAGTCTAAAACAGCTGATGGAGTATACACTAACCTGCGCAATATCCAGACACTAGATGGAGACAAACAGTCTAAACAGCTGATGGAGTATACACTAACCTGCGCATTATTCAGACACTAGATGGAGACAAACAGTCTAAAACAGCTGATGGAGTATACACTAACCTGTGCATTATTCAGACACTAGATGGAGACAAACAGTCTAAAACAGCTGATGGAGTATACACTAACCTGCGCATTATTCAGACACTAGATGGAGACAAACAGTCTAAAACAGCTGATGGAGTATACACTAACCTGCACATTATTCAGACACTAGATGGAGACAAACAGTCAGAAACAGCTGATGGAGAATACACTAACCAGAGGTTGAAAATTTTGTGTTCAATGCGCAAAGATCTTAAGACTGAAGGATTTATTCAGTGATAACAACCGGCTGGATGTACTTTATCCTGATTATTACGCTATAAGATGTCATTTTTGTTGTAGCTAAAGATGCATTTTTGTTGTTGTTGTTGTAATTTTAGCATTATCAGGGGTCAAGCACTGAAGGCATCCTTATGTAGTGTGTAGTGTGTGTATTTTTAGTGTGTGTTGTGTGTTTGCAGCGCGGCAGTGGCGTGTGTCGGGGCCTTCTATGAGCGCATGGGTCGAATGCTGGGCAGCTCTTTCCCAGAGACCATCAGTAACCTGCTAAAAGCTCTGAAGAGTGCAGAGGTACACAATACACACGTCTGAGCAGTCCTGCCGCACACACTGCTTCCTGCAGCTGACGTGTGCGCATACATGCCTGTGTGTGAGTGGCGTACATGTGTGGGTGTGTGCATGCATTTTTTTCATGCGTTTGCTTGTTTGTGTGTGCATGCATGTGTGAGTGGCATACATTTTTGGGTGTGGGTGTATGTGTGTATGCCTGTGTGTCAGTGGAGTATATGTGTGGGTGTGTGCGCGCCTGCATCTTAATGTGCCTTTGTGTGTGCGCATGTCTGTGTGTGGTTGGGTGTGTGTGCATGCATGAGAATGTGCATGTTTTTGTGACATCAGTAAACAAATGTGTATAATGTGATGTATCTGACACAGCTATTACAGTAGAAAGTGAATTATGAGGACGTTGCTGATTTTTCCAACAGCTGATGAACCACACACTCAATCAGTGTTTTCAGAAAGTGAAACTGCACACAGTTTGCTCAGGTTAAGTGTAGTAATGTAATGTTCCCAAAATTCACAAAAACACACTTGCGTGTGTGGTGTGTGTGTGTGTGTGCTGTGTGTATGTGTGTGTCAGGCTCAGGGTCGTGGGGAGATCCTCCTCAGTCTGCAGAAGGTTCTCAGTGGTCTGGGTGGAGCTGCCGCCTCCTGTCACAGAGACATCTACAAGAACACTCGATCCATGCTGAGCGACAGATCCATGGCCGTCCGCTGCGCCGTGGCCAGGGTGAGGAGATCTGAACGCCAGAGCACAGTTACACAGCAGCTCCAAATTTCTGTACATCTCATACATGCCTTTTTTCACTTTTACATTTTTTAAATGTGATAATAATGAGGGCGGCACGGTGGCTCAGTGGCCTCACAGCAAGAAGGTCACTGGTTTGAGTCCCGGCTGGGTCAGTTGGTGTTTCTGTGTGGAGTTTGCATGTTCTCCCCGTCTATACATTATATTATGCACATTATTAATCTGTTTTACATCATGTCATCAAATATACATGCATTCTCTTTTATGTTCACACATCTATTGTACACACACACACACACACACACACATATACACACACATATATAATCATTATATTACATGTTCTTATAGCATTTTAAAAAGTATTTTTATTTTAAGTGTGAATATTTTTAAAAAGCACTCGAATGGTTTAAATAATACATTATTATTATATTTTATATTATTATTAGTAGTATTTTGAAGTGCCCATGATATCAATATTGTGCGTGTTCATTATGAGCGCATTAAGTATCGTCATATTCGCAGTGGGGCTGACATTTATTAGTGTGTGTGTGTGTGTGTGTGTGTTTGCAGTGTTTGCTGGAGCTGCAGAACGAGGCTGTGTTCATCTGGACCACTGAGCTGGAGAATGTGGCCACGCTGTGCTTTAAAGCTCTGGAAGGATCCACGTATGATGTGCGAGTTGCTGTTTCTACACTGCTGGGAACCGTCATGGCCACAGCGCTGATGCCCAAACAGGCCACCGGTGAGACACACACACACACACACACACACACACACACACACACACTGCAAAAATGCTTTTCTCTTTTCTTATTTAGAGTTTGTGTCTTGTTTCTAGGCTAAATATCTAAAAACTTTTAAATCAGTCAGCATTTTCTAGACAAGCACAGAATAGAGTGTTGTTTTCAGAAATAATGAGCCAAAATAATGTGAGTTTATCATTCATTTTAAAATAAGATAATTTTTATTAATTAAAAAAAACTGTTCAAAATATAAGTTTGTTTTTTCATTTAAGGTTTAAAATCTCTAAATTAAAGATCATTAATCTCCACATGTGGCTTTTACATTTTTTAAAGAGCTTTTACACAGATAATAACCCTGATTTATGGTTTATATAGTTATAATAAGCAGAACATCAAATGTACAATAAAGTGTTTAGTTTTTAAGCGATTAATCGAAGAAATAATTGACTAAGTAGGCGAGACGGTGGCTCAGTGGTGGACACAGGTCGCTGGTTCAAGCCTCGGCTGGGTCAGTTGGTGTTTCTGTGTGGAGTTTGCATGTTCTCCCCGTGTTGGTGTGGGTTTCCTCCGGGTGCTCCGGTTTCCCCCACAGTCCAAACACATGCGCTATAGGGGAATTGATCAACTAAATTGGCCGTAGTGTGTGAATGAGTGTGTATGGGTGTTTCCCAGTACTGGGTTGCGGCTGGAAGGGCATCCGCTGTGTAAAACATATGCTGGAATAGTTGACGGTTCATTCCACTGTGGCAACCCCTGATGACTAAGGGACTAATCCGAAGGAAAACGAATGAATGAATGAATAATTGCAGCCCTAATCTGAACTCTTCATGTACAGTGTTTGCCAGTGTAAATGCAGATGTGTGTGTGTGTGTGTCTGTTGGTGTTTCAGTGATGCGGCAGAATGTGAAGCGGGCGACCCTGGAGGAAGTGCTCGAGCTGATGGCCACTGGTTTCCTGCGCGGAGGATCTGGATTCCTGAAGAGCGGCGGAGAAATGCTGAAGGGGGCGTCGGTCAGCCGGGAGGTGCGGGTCGGGGTCACACAGGTGAGACACACTGACCTCACACTGACCTCACACTGACCTCTGACCTCCAGCACTGTACACTGATGAATAAACACTGCAGCATGATGGCTAACACACTGCAGAGACGCTTGTTAAATGAATTAATTGTGTTTATTATAATCAGACTTGATGAATGAAACACTGATTGACATTCTCCCTTTGTATGTGGGGGAAAGCCCCGCCCACTAGTGCCCATCTCTCCATCTCATTAGCATAAACAGCAGCCCTGAGTGAGAAGCAGCTGTCTGTCCATTAGCCATTAGAGTGTTTGAGCTGCTGAAGATAATGTCAGCATAGACTAAGAGGATTATAGATGTGGAGTTTTAGATGAACAGCGACAGGAGCGACATAGACTGACAGAAGCATGAAGCACACACTCACACTGAAGCACACATGCACACCTGAACACAACACACACACTGCTGTTTTACATCTGACACTATGCTGACACACAGGTGTCTGTAGCTCCGCCTTCTTCTGAAAAGAGCACAATCTCATTTGCATTTAAAGCGACAGTCACCAAAACACCACAATTAGGATCAAAGCCTGAAAGGGTCAGTTTCAGAGAGCTGGAGAACATTATCTGTGTGCTGTTCTCAGCTCAAACTCACACACACACACTCTAGACACAGCAGAGATGCATTTACAGCTTGTAAATTCATTAATTTGTGTGTGTGTGTGTGTGTGTGTGTCCCTCTGGCAGGCGTATGTAGTGTTTGTGACGGCTCTGGGCGGGCAGTGGCTGGAGCGTAACTTTGCAGTGTTTCTGTCTCATCTGCTGGAGTTGGTGGCTCATCCTCGCGCCACACAGACACACGTGGAGGCGGTGTATTCCCGCCGCTGCGTCTCCTTTGCTCTACGGGCCACGCTGGGCGGCCTGCTGGGAGAGAAAGCTCAGATCGCAGCTGCAAAGGAGATCTGCCTGGCCATCAGCAAACAGATGAGAGCCGTGGGTAAGACGGACTCCATTACCAACAATCCCTCTCTGCTCCCGCACGATTCTCAGACACTCTTCACTGCAAAAAAGGCTCTCTTTACATAGAGTTTCTGTCTCATTTCTAGTCCAAATATCTAAAGACTCTAAGGTCAGGAGGCATTTTCTAGACAAGCAACAAATATTGTCTTGCTTTAAGAAATAATGAGTCAAAGTTAGATGAGTTTTTCCCCTTAAAACAAGCAGAATAATCTGTTAGGATGTGTTTGCGTGCGGATTTGTGTTTGTGCATGCCTGCTTGTGTTCGTGTTTGTGTGTGTATGCATATACACTAGTTATTATTACGTTTTTCAGAATTGTCCTAGCACAAGAATAGGTGCTATTCAATAGTTCTGAAAGGTGAGGATCCACTTCAAATGTTGACCACTATACACGCACACACACTCACCGGCCACTTTATTAGGTACACCTGTCCAACTGCCCATTAATGCAAATGTCTAATCAGCCAATCACATGGCAGCAACTCAATGCATTTAGGCATGTAGACATGCTCAAGACGATCTGCTGCAGGTCAAAGTGAGCATCAGAATGGGGAAGAAAGGGGATTTAAGTGAATTTGAACGTGGCATGGTTGTTGGTGCATTCATTTCTGCTGCCACATTCAGATGCTCGGCTCAGAATTTGGCCTCAACATCATGAAAGCATGGATCATCCTGCCTTGTATCAGCGGTTCAGGCTGGTGGTGGTGGTGTAATGGTGTGGGGGAGATTTTCTTGGCACACTTTGGGTCCATTAGTACCAATTGAGCATGGTGTCAACGCCACAGCCTACCTGAGTATTGTTGCTGACCATGTCCATCCCTTTATGAGCACAGTGTCTCCATCTTCTGATGGCTACTTCCAGCAGGATAACGCACCATGTCATAAAGCACCAATCATCTCAGACTGGTTTCTTGAACATGACGATGAGTTCACTGTACTCAAATGGCCTCCACAGTCACCAGAGCTCAATCCAATAGAGCACCTTTGGGATGTGGTGGAACGGGAGATTGGCATCATGGATGTGCAGCCGACAAATCTGCAGCAACTGTGTGATGCTATCATGACAATATGGAGCAAAATCTCTGAGGAATATTTCCAGTAGCTTGTTGAATCTCTGCCATGAAGGATTAAGGCAGATCTGAAGGCAAAAGGGGAACAACCCGGTACTAGTGAGGTGTACCTAATAAAGTGGCCGCTGAGTGTGTGTGTCGGCTTGTGTTTGTTTGAGTGCATGGATGTGTGTGTTCATCTGTGTTTGTCTTTGCATGTTCATGTGTGTGTTTATGTGTTTGCGTGTGTACGTTGCAAACATGTCCAGGTTTGTGTGTTTTCAGAGTGTGTGTGTAATGTCAGTGCTGTTGTGTGTGACAGAGGCAGTAGTGAACGAGCAGAGCAGTGAGAACCGCACCGGCACCGCAGACGTGTCGGCCAGTCAGCATGTGATGGTGTGTGCACTGAAGGAGCTGGGCAGACTGGTGCAGAGTCTGAGCGCCACAGCCTCACCGCTCATACAGGAGCCGTCTATAGGTGACACACACACACACACACACACCACTGTTTTATCATGAAAGTTACGTCCAGTTGCCCCCTGTTGTTGTAAATAATAGTACGTCGTGTCGCCTGACTGACCAATCAGATTGGAGTATTTCAGCCGTGTGTGTATTAATGCTGTGCATCCGCTGCTGCAGGTCTTCTGGAGACGGTGCTGTCTGTGCTGCTGCACCCCAGCATGGCTGCGCGTCTGGCTGCGGCCTGGTGTCTGCGGTGTGTGTGTGTGGCACTGCCTCATCAGCTGACGCCACTGCTGGAGCGCTGCGCCGACTGCATTAACACACTCAAGAACTCTCCGGAGGCCGTCAGCGGGTACAGCTTCGCCATGGCGGCTCTGCTGGGGGGCGTTCACCAGTGCCCGCTGGGGGTACCACACTCCAAGGGGAAGGTCAGACACACACACACATCAATATACACTACATACATAAACTCACATTCAAATACACAAACTATCTCTCTCTCTCACACACACACACACACACACACACACACACACACACACACACACACACACACACACACACACACACACACACACACACCAGAACATTTCCTTATTGTTTATTCATCTCAAATGTGAATAGGTGGCAAATAATTACTTGATGTGATTCATAAGTGTGTGTGTGTGTGTGTGTGTTCAGATGGTGGTGAGTATAGCTGAGGATCTGCTGCGCTCTGCGGCTCAGAACAGTCGTCTGTCTCTGCAGCGCACGCAGGCTGGATGGCTGCTGCTCGGAGCACTGATGACTCTAGGTCAGACACACGACATCTACACCTGCACTTACAAACACACACTACATATCTGACCCCAAACACACACTACACTACTGTCTGCTGTTATACACTAGCCTAGAGCGCCGTCTGCTGTTATAAACTAGCCTAGAGCGCCATCTGCTGTTATAAACTAGCCTAGAGCGCCGTCTGCTGTTATAAACTAGCCTAGAGCGCCATCTGCTGTTATAAACCAGCCTAGAGCGCCATCTGATGTTATAAACTAGCCTAGAGCGCCGTCTGCTGTTATAAAGTAGCCTAGAGCGCCATCTGCTGTTATACACTAGCCTAGAGCGCCATCTGCTGTTATAAACTAGCCTAGAGCGCCATCTGATGTTATAAAGTAGCCTAGAGCGCCGTCTGCTGTTATAAAGTAGCCTAGAGCGCCATCTGCTGTAAGAAAAGATCCACAATGCATTGATTTATTGGCAAGGTGTATCTTGAGGAATCTCTGTAAGCGGCGCTGTTGTTGATAAGTGTTTGTGTGTGTGTGTGTGCTGTGCGCAGGGCCGTCTCTGGTGCGCTATCACCTGCCGAAGATGCTGCTGCTGTGGCGTAACGTGTTTCCCCGTTCCCAGAAGGAGCTGGAGGCTGAGAAAGCTCGAGGAGATTCCTTTAGCTGGCAGGTGATGCTGGAGGGCCGCGCCGGAGCTCTGTGCGGTAAAACACATCCTCACTCTGAAAACAATAATGCTAATAATACCAGTTAATAATAGTATAACAATACAATATAATAGTGTGTGAAGTTTGTGTATAACTGTGTATATTGTGCATGTGTGGCATGGGCTATTTGTGTGCATGCATGTACTGTATGTATATATGCACATGTATGTACCGTGTATGTACACAATTGTAATTTCTCCTGTTCTTCTCAGCCATGCGCAGTTTTGTGGCTCATTGTCCAGAGCTGCTGACGGAGGACGTGATCCGCAGACTGATGACGCCCATCGAGTGTGCCATGACCATGATGTCTCAGTGAGTGACGAAACACATTATTAGACCACAGCCCAATATTTAGAGCGTATGTATAAGATATATTAGCAATCTGCTCAACTATGCACTGCAAAAACTATGCACTTTTTTCTTGATTCTTGTGTAAATATGTAAACATTCTTAAATCAAGAAGAATTTTCTAGACAAGCACAAAATATAGTCGTGTTTTCAGAAATAATGTGTTAAACTGAAGCAGTGGCGCGCCCAGAAAACTTTCTTAGGGGTGGCCAGAAGAGGCCACACCAAATCTTAGGGTAGCACACAAAAAAATAATGCATATATATACATATATAAATAAATGTTGTACAGCACATGCCATGTCTAAAATTAATGAAGATTATTGAGTTAATTAATAAAACAAACACATGAACACACTGAACATAAGGCATTACTATACACACACACACACACACACTCACTATACAGACCCTAATAATATACTTTATCCATATTCCTTTTTGAGCCACAATATTATTAATGCAGCTTCTTCTGTTGATGTACCTTAAGGTAAATATTAAATTGCTATTGCTGTCTATTAAAGGTGTGTGCATGCTGTCAACGACGATCAGGTAGGGCAGTGGTGGTTCTAGTTTACATGACACCCTGGGCGAACCACCCCATACACCCCTCCTCTGCCCTTAAATTGTTAGATTTATTTTTCAATAAATATAACAAATTATTTATATTTATTCTAAATAAATACAATTATTATTAATATACAATTATCATTCTAAATAAATAACAGAAATCCATCCTAAATGTTACTGGAAAACAATGTAACAACTGGAGTGATATGCTAAGATGACTTAAGAAATCTTTTGCATGATTATTAGTTATGAGTTATGACTTCTATAGAATACAAAAAAGTGTGTTTTATGGAATTATCTGTGGTCTTAGACCCGACTTATGGCCGAGAATTAATGTTATGAAGTCTTACCTCCCTGACTCTTTATCCCTCCTTTCTGCTTCACAGCCATGCTTAGTGAAAGTAACATCATCATCATATTTTATAAACTTATATAAATTTTGTAGACTTTCAAAACTCGCTGCGTGCCGACACCTCTGCACAAAAGGCTGTTACTCCGGTTTCACGACGCATGAGCGGCGCGTTTTATCGTCGTGCATGCAAACAACCGGGATTCACACAGGAGTGTGTGAGGCGCACGGGAATGTTTCTCTGCACGCATGCATCAGTTTGCTTTCACCAGCGTTGTTTCGGTTGCACATAGCGAACACATGCAAAAGATGCCAAATGTGAACGGCCCCTAACATCTTTATTCTGGGATTGCCACTCTAAGTTAATACACTTGCATAAAGTAAAATGTATCTCAATGCTTTTACTAGGGGAGGTTTTTTTTTTTTTGCACCGTCTTCGCGTGCCGCCCCCAGCGAGATGCCGCCCTGGCATTAGGAATATTGCCCATGCCTAAATTCGCCACTGGGGGAGGGAGAGGGGCAGTGAATCAGCTACGTCAGTGGCACCAACAATAATTCAGTAGCTGCATTTTATTTATTTATTTATAGAAACATTGGGAATAAGTACATTTAAATTAATATTATCAACAGCAAAATCATATTGGGGTGGCCAGAGTTTACCCAGGGGTGGCCGTTTTTACAAGCAGTAGAAAATAGAAACCATATTATTCTACAGCAGGTGTGTTTTTGTTATGTTTTGCATGTGTCTCCTCCTTTTTTCCATACAGTTCTGTTGAGATGCATTCAGCACTTGATGTTTTCCTGTGTGTGTGTGTTATTTTGCAGTATTCCTGCAGTGATAAAGGTTCACGGAGCTCATCTGAAGGCCAGCGCCGCCATGGTCCGACTCAGACTCTACGATATACTGGCTCTGCTGCCGCCAAAAACATATGAAGGCAAGTCCTGCACGCCTGCTGAAGACACAAAATCTCCTGATTTGGACTGCACAATATATCTTTTCAGCATCAATATTGAAACATGCGCATCCACACTAGTCACACGATGAGTAAATCTTTATTTTCGGGTGATCTATCTCTTTAATTGTTCTGTTTTGATCAGTTTCTGTACTACTCTTTTACTTTTCATTTTTTTGTCTAATCTATTCATCTTGTAATTAGTTTATAATATTTTATACATGACTCACTCCCCTTTAGAATCATTCCAGTCTAAATGAAAGATTTTTTTTTTCCAAAATGGGGCTATTCAAGTTAGCGCTGCTCAAGATTGTTGTTATTGCGATAATAGTGTGTGCAGTGTGATTAATTACATTTATTTATGCATTGTTTGTTTATTTAAATTAGACCAATCAGATGAGGCCTCATCATCTTTAGCCCCACCCCCAAGTAGTTGCAGTTCTGCTATTGGCTGGAGCTGAAAATAAGCACTAATTGCGGGAAAATTACAACGGCCAATCAGAGTCAGGATATCTTCTGAGGTTTTCACTCACTCATAGTGTTTTAAAGACTAAATGTTTGCACCTCAACACTTTCTAAATTAGAATTAATTAGAGCTGAAAAACCTGTTTATTTTAATATCAGTCAAAAAATAAATGATTTAAAAACAAAGCTAATAAAAAAATAGCATTTTTCTGTGGATAATATCATTATCGCAATACTCAACAACAAATATCACATATTTTCCGAGTATCGTGCATCCCTAATTCAAGCTGTGTGGTGAAGTTTTGATCATTTCACAATGTTTATCGCAGAAAAAACTTAATATTGCAATGTCAGACTGCTTCTGACTGCTGCTTGGTGATTTCAGGCAGTTTTAATGCTCTTCTGCGGGAGCTGGTGGCAGAATTCACACTCACAGATAACTCCGCTAACACCACCACATCCCTGCTGCGCTCGCTCTGCCATTATGATGACAGTGTGCTGATGGGCTCCTGGCTGCAGGAGACAGACCACAAATCCATCGAGGACCAGGTAACAGCACTACCTGTCTATATTCTGATTGTTGTTTATGATGACAGACTGTGTTGCCTGTAGTAAAGTGTGTGTGTGTGTGTGCAGCTGCAGCCCAACAGTGCATCTGGCAGTGGCGCTCTGGAACACGACCCGTCCTCCATCTACCTGCGTGTTCCTGCGGTGGAGGCCGTTCCCGGACCATTGCCGCTCGGCGTTTCCGTCATTGACGCGTCTGTCGCTCTGTTCGGGGTCGTCTTTCCTCACGTCTCCTTCAAACACAGGTATCAGCATCTCTGAAAACTACAGTACACTCATCAAAAGTGTTTCAGAGGGCTTTTAATATTACAAACAAACTATTTTTAATCAATTCTATTATTTTGGTTTTATCAATATAACCCAGGGATGGGCAAACTCGGTCCTGGAGGGCTGGTGTCCTACAAAGTTTTGCTCCAACCCGAATCAAACACACCTGGATGTAGCTTTGTAGTAATCTTAAAGACACAGATCAGCATGTTCAGGTGTGTTTGATTAGTCTGCAGGCCCTCCAGGACGGAGTTTGCCCATCCCTGATTTAACCCCTCTATGGGATTGTTCATGGACAAATGAAAATGTACAAGCTGTTTACTCTCCTTCAGCGTTTTCCTTCTGTTGAACACAAAATAAGATCTGTTGATAAATGAACCTGTGTACATTGTAGGAAAAAGAAATACTGTAGATGTCAGAATGAAGAATTAATTTGATTAATTTGAGATCATTGTCTGTGTTTTATGTGATATGTTCTGTGTGTTGTGTCCTCCAGGTTGCAGATGCTGGATCACTTTGCTGAATGCATTAAACAGGCTAAAGGCGTGCGGCAGCAGGCGGTGCAGCTGAACATCTTCACTGCGGTGCTGAGCGCGCTCAAGGTTAATATCTGTGCTTCATAACCCTATACTGGAGCTGTTGAGTCTGTAATATCGATTATGCATATTGCTGATGTAAATCATATGATACATTTATTGAGCTTGTTTTTATTCAAAAATCAGCTTACAGTATTTATAAGGTGTAATTCACACAAAAATGTCAGTTCCTTTCTTCATGTACTAGGCTGCATAATGGCTTATCATGGCCACGAAATAACATGTGAGCTGACACACTTATGTTCGTTTACCACAGAGAAAGTGCTAGAGACCGTTTGCCTAGGCTGTGAATAACAAATAACAAAACTGTTCAAATATTTAGTGTTGCACAGTGATCATTTTGCTTCATAAGTATATACCCGGTGTATAATCAGGAGCCAAATTGGATCATTATATTCCAAAATTGAGATCTCAAAAAAGTTGCTTTTAGTAAGTTTATTTTGGTGCAGAACTAGACATGACCACCAGATGGCATTCAGTTTCCATATTAGTTAGTGACCATATAAGGGCATGCTCTATTTCTGTGTATATATAGAATATAAACCATATTTTTTTAATGCTTTCATCAATATTTTACTTAATTTATATAATTAATTAGCTTATTATTATGAAGTAATTAATTATTATCATTATATTATAATATTATTACTGTTTTAATCACATCATATTAAATCAATAATTTTGATTGCATGCAATATAGATATGATATCATATTGTGAGTTCAATATTGAGAAACGTATCAAATCAGGACTTGAGCATATCTTTACACCACAGTACTGCTGGTGAATGCTGATCTGTCTGTTGCTGTGTCGTGTTCAGGGTCTGGCTGAGAATAAGAGCAGTCTGGGTCTGGAGGAGGTGCGCAAGTCTGCTCTGGCTCTGGTGATGGGAGCGCTGGATAACTCCAACCCTATTCTGCGCTGTGCCGCTGGGGAGGCTCTGGGCCGCATGGCACAGGTGGTGGGAGAGGCGAGCTTCATCGCCCGCATGGCACAGCACAGCTTTGACAAGTGTGTGAGATCATAAACTACAGCAACACAATCACAGCAGCTACTTCTTAATCTCTAACCTCAACCAACCCTAAATCTACCCATACCACTAAACCAGTCCCTAACCATAACCAGCACTTAATCTACCCATACCACTAAACCAGTCCCTAACCATAACCAGCACTTAATCTACCCATACCACTAAACCAGTCCCTGACCATAACCAGCACTTAATCTACCCATACCACTAAACCAGTCCCTAACCCCTCGTTTTGCGTGTTCCCGTGAAGGGTTTATGTATATAAATTCTGTGATCTCACTTGTGTAAATGTGTTGTTGTGCGCAGGCTGAAGTCGGCGCGTGATGTCGTGTCCAGGACGGGTCACTCTTTGGCTTTAGGATGTCTGCACCGTTATGTGGGCGGCATTGGCTCCGGGCAGCATCTCAAGACTAGCGTTAGCATACTGCTAGCCTTAGCTCAGGATGCCACGTGTCATGAAGTCCAGGTGAGCACCAGCAGGATGAGCCGCTGATGAAGCTGGTTTATTGAGATGTTGACTGTGATTGGCTGCTGTGTTTCAGACGTGGGCTCTGCACTCTCTGGCGCTGATTGTGGACTCCAGCGGGCCGATGTACCGCGGTTATGTGGAGCCCACATTGTCTCTGGTGCTGACGCTGCTGCTGACCGTCCCACCATCACACACTGAGGTGCACCAGTGTCTGGGGCGCTGCCTGGGGGCGCTAATCACCACTGTCGGCCCAGAGCTACAGGGTAAACAACCAGCACCGACTTAAAGCACCGTCTGCTGTTCTGAACTAGTGCCACCAGATTAATTAAGCTGTCTCTTTGTTCAGATCTCTTCTGGTTACAACCAGTTTTTTTCTGTGTGTGATTTTCTCCCCAGGTAACAGTGTGAGCATCTCTACGATCCGCTCGTCGTGTCTGGTGGGCTGCGCCATTATGCAAGATCATTCAGATTCTCTGGTTCAAGCAGCTGCTATCTCCTGCCTCCAGCAGCTGCACATGTTTGCCCCGCGACACGTCAACCTGTCCAGCCTGGTGCCCAGCCTCTGCGTAAGAGCTCAGCATTTACACTGTATTTACACTGCACATCTATATTTACACTGCACATCTGCATTTGCACTGCACATCTGCACTCATACTGCATTTACACTACACATCTGCATTTACACTACACATCTGCATTCACACTGCATTTACACTACACATCTGCATTCACACTGCATTCACACTGCACATCTGCATTTACACTACACATCTGCATTCACACTGCATTCACACTACACATCTGCATTCACACTGCATTTACACTACACATCTGCATTCACACTGCATTTACACTGCACATCTGCATTTACACTACACATCTGCATTTACACTACACATCTGCATTCACACTGCATTTACACTACACATCTGCATTCACACTGCATTCACACTACACATCTGCATTCACACTGCATTTACACTACACATCTGCATTTACACTGCATTTACACTACACATCTGCATTCACACTGCATTTACACTACACATCTGCATTCACACTGCATTCACACTGCACATCTGCATTTACACTACACATCTGCATTCACACTGCAATTACACTACACATCTGCATTCACACTGCATTTACACTACACATCTGCATTCACACTGCATTTACACTACACATCTGCATTCACACTGCATTTACACTGCACATCTGCATTCACACTGCATTTACACTACACATCTGCATTCACACTGCATTTACACTACACATCTGCATTCACACTGCAATTACACTACACATCTGCATTCACACTGCAATTACACTACACATCTGCATTCACACTGCATTCACACTGCACATCTGCATTCACACTGCATTTACACTACACATCTGCATTCACACTGCATTTACACTACACATCTGCATTCACACTGCAATTACACTACACATCTGCATTCACACTGCAATTACACTACACATCTGCATTCACACTGCATTCACACTGCACATCTGCATTCACACTGCATTTACACTACACATCTGCATTCACACTGGATTTACACTACACATCTGCATTTACGCTACACATCTGCAATCACACTGGATTTACACTACATGTCTGCATTCACACTGCATTTACACTACACATCTGCATTCACACTGCATTTACACTACACATCTGCATTCACACTGCAATTACACTACACATCTGCATTCACACTGCATTTACACTACACATCTGCATTCACACTGCATTTACACTACACATCTGCATTCACACTGCAATTACACTACACATCTGCATTCACACTGCATTTACACTACACATCTGCATTCACACTGCATTTACACTACACATCTGCATTCACACTGCACTTACACTACACATCTGCATTTACGCTACACATCTGCAATCACACTGGATTTACACTACATGTCTGCATTCACACTGCATTTACACTACACATCTGCATTTACACTACACATCTGCATTTACACTACATGTCTGCATTCACACTGCATTTACACTACACATCTGGATTCACACTGTATTTACACTACACATCTGCATTCACACTGCATTTACACTACATGTCTGCATTTACACTGCATTCACACTGTGCATTCACACTGCATTTACACTACACATCTGCATTTACACTACACGTCTGCATTCACACTGCATTTACACTACACGTCTGCATTCACACTGCATTTACACTACACATCTGCATTCACACTGCATTTACACTACACATTTGCACATCTGCATTCACACTGCACATTTGTATGTATTTATATGTATGTGTTTGTATGTTTGTGTCAAAAAAAAGAAAAAAAAATATAGAAAAGTGGCACTGGTGTATAAATAACTGCATTATACTCTCAGTAAAGTTCTTTAAACATATTTTGTTAATTGTGTGTGTGTGTGTGTGCGTGTGTGTGTGTGTGTGTGTATGTGCGTGTGTTTGCGCAGGTACACCTGTGCAGCTCTCACCTGTTGTTACGGCGTGCTGCAGTGGCGTGTCTCAGACAGATGGCGCAGAGAGAAGCTGCAGAGGTGTGTGAATACGCCATGAGTCTCGCCCGCCGTGCCGGAGACACCAAAGACAACAGCACCACCAGTACGAGAGACACACACCTTTACACAAGCACACACACAACAGCACCACCAGTACAACATGCACACACACTCACTCACACACACAAACACACACATAAAATAACTGAGTGCTGTGTGTTGGTCAGATCTGAACATCACGGAGACGGGTCTGGAGGGCGTTCTCTTCGGGATGCTGGACCGTGAGACCGACAGGAAGTTGTGCTCCGACATTCACGACACGCTGGGTCACATGCTGTCATCTCTGGCCGTGGAGAAGCTCTCTCATTGGCTGAAGCTCTGCAAAGACGTGCTAGCGGCTACCACAGGTACGAGCCGTCCTCTCAGCGCAACACCATTCATTTAGTTTGTGTGTGTGTGTGTGTGTGTGCGCATGTTTCTGGCTGTGTGTGTGTGTGTGTGTGTGTTTATGTATGAATATATGTGTGTATGTATATTTAAAAGTGTGTATATATGCATGAATAAATATATGTGTGTTTGTGTCAGAGGTGGGTGGGGCTGTGGCATCTGACAGCAGAAGGAAGGATGATGATGAAGACTCAGAGAAGAAGGATGAGATGGACGATGACATCATGTTCACGTCTCTGGGTCAGGATGAGAAGATGAAAGCGTCGGTGGCTCCTCGCTGGGTCACGCGTGTGTTCGCCGCCGAGTGTCTGTGCCGCATCATACACCTGTGTGAGAATGCTGACCACGCCCACTTCCACCTGGCCGAGGCGCGCATCGCCAAGACCAAAAACCCTGACGGTGAGCGGATCACACACACGCGCTCATACACATAGAGACAATCATACATACACACACACACACACACACACACATACAGATGCTCAAACAAACATTTTCCAATATACACAGCACTAATATCCAGGTGTTGGCAAGCATGTTGTGTGTGTGAACGCTCTTAATAGCGTTTCTGATGTGCATCTTAGTGGTTCAGATGTGAACGCCGGTGTTGTTGTTGTTTCCCCACAGCGGATTTCCTGGTCCTGCATCTGTGTGATTTAATCCGCATGGCCTTCATGGCTGCGACCGACCACAGTAACCAGCTGCGCATGGCCGGCCTGCAGGCCCTGGAGGACATCATTAAGAAGTTCGCTGCGGTTCCAGATCCAGAGTTTCCATCTCACGTCATTCTGGAGCAGTACCAGGCCAACGTCAGTGCATTCATCCGCATTATTACCTACTATACAGAACTCAGTGTTATAAGGGGTCAGCAGTGTGTGAATCTCTCCAGCAGCCTCTGAGGGTCAACATGAATGAATTGTGTTTATTAAAATCAGACTTGATGAATGATTGACATTCTGCCTTTGTACGTGTTATTAGAGGCGGAAAGCCCTGCCCACTAGTGTCCCTCATTAGCATAAACAGCAGCCCTGAGTGAGAAGCAGCCGTCTGTCCATTAGCCATTAGAGTGTTTGAGCTGCTGAAGATAATGTCAGCATAGACTAAGAGGATTATAGATGTGGAGTTTTAGATGAACAGCGACAGGAGCGACATAGACTGACAGAAGCATGAAGCACACACTCACACTGAAGCACACATGCACACCTGACCAGCACTCACAACACACACACACACTGCTGTTTTACATCTGTCACTATGCTGACGCACAGGTGTCTGTAGCTCCGCCCTCTTCTGAAAAGAGCACCATCTCATTTGCATTTAAAGCGACAGTCACCAAAACGCCACAATTAGGATCAAAGCCTGAAAGGGTCAGTTTCAGAGAGCTGGAGAACATTATCTGTGTGTTGTTCTCAGCTCAAACTCAAACACACACACTCTAGACTAGGGGTGTCCAACCCTCTTTCTGGAGATCTCCTTCCTGCAGAGTTTAGCTGCAGCCTTGATCAAACACACCTGTCTTTAATTAACCTGCTTAGTTGGTTTAGTTGTGTTTGATCAGGGTTGGAGCTGTAGGTGTAGTTATATCTCCAGGAACAGGATTGAGCACCCCTGCCCTAGGGACATCAGACAATTATTTTACATCTTGTAAAGCGGGATAATAGGTCACCTTTAAACAATTAAAACATATTATTTAATATTTTATATATATTTAATATTAATATATAAAATATATATATTTTTTGGAATGGCCCAAACAGCAAAACCAAATTTTAAACTATTTGTAGTATCAGTTTTGCTGAAGTTGCACACTAGTTGGATTATGTATAAATGTTGTTATTATAGCTATATTTGTATTAAAATGATTATAACTATAACTAGTTGCTGGCTTAACACGTGCAGTGTGAAAGAGCTGTAATACTGGCAGCATTATTCACCAAACACACGTCTTTGTCTTGATTTAGTATGCTTTAGGTGTGCCGCATTGTCTGACACTGCTGCTCTTCTGGTGTTCCTCCACAGGTTGGCGCTGCTCTGCGTCCTGCATTTTCTCCAGACACACCTTCAGACATCACTGCTAAAGCCTGCCAGGTAAACCTCAACCACACATTCAGTCTTCTGCTTCACACTAATGATCTGGAGCTAAATAGATTGAAAAATCCTCATTTATACACACCAGGAATTTCTAAAAAAGTCAATAAAATTTGGAGTCAAATATAAAATAAGCTAATAATAAAGTTAATAATAAACTTTTTAAAAATTTTGCATTATGGATTTATTCTCCCCAAAAATAAAGAAACTGAATCATTATTATTGTTGTTGTTGTTGTTGTTGTTATTATTATTATTATTATTATTATTATTATTATTATTATTATTATTATTGTTATTATTATTGTTATTATTATTATTATTATTATGCAATGAGATGTACGATTTGCAGGTGACAAATCAAATGCAAAAAAAGGTCCACATAACATACGAGAAGCCAGCCATGAGGATTTTTGTGTGCTTGTGTGTTTTGGCTTAAAAGTATATGAGCAAAGGAACACATAGAATAGTATAACAGCCATAACAATAATAGTCGACAGTAACAGTTATGCTAATAATAGTATAATAATGAAAGCGAGTGCTGTGCATTTTTTGTATGATGCTTTTGATGTTTGCAGAGGGTTAGCCATGTCTTCTAATAAAAGGAGGCATAATGAAAAGGCGTACTAAGTGTTCAAAAAGCCCTTTCTGACACTATTGTGCACAGGCCTATCTAAAGGGTTAATGCTGCCAACTGATGATCAGCAGTAAACATGACACATTCCCAACAGGGACAACCAGCAACACTCAGTAATGCAGGATTATCTGCTGTCATGGCTTTCCCATCAATAAATGTGATTATAATGGAAGTCAATGGAGCAAAAACAGCACCAACATAAAGGGGAGTCAATCTGAACAGCACTCAAGGGTTAAACTGCACGCAGTTTCCTGTGAGGGGAAAGTTTAGGTGTAGAGCAATAGAAAATACAGTGTGTACAGTATAAAACAATGGAATGTCATGAAAACAAACCTGTGTGTAGGTGTGCAGCGCGTGGATCGGCAGCGGTGTGGTCAGTGACCTGAATGACTTACGGCGCGTGCACAACCTGCTGGTGTCGTCTCTGGATAAAGTGCAGACTGGGAAGAGCAGCTCCAGCCAGCTGTACAGCGAGAGCGCCACCACCATGGAGAAACTGGCAGTGCTGAAGGCCTGGGCGGAGGTACAGCACTGCAAACACTGCAGAACACGGAGGAATAATGAAGATTAGCTCATTAAACGCATGTCATTCAATAGCTATGTTTCTATCCACCTATTTTTATGCACATTTTGGATATGTAAAAACCTGTTGATGGAAACGCCAAGATGCGCATAAATGTTGAAAATGCACATAAAAGCATCTGCGCATAGCTGAGTAGGATAAACTTTTTATTCGATAAGAAAAGATGCGCATAACCTACGATGGAAACACTTTTACCATACAAATTCCAGTATGCACATTAATAAAGGTCATGTGATGATGAAAATGTGTGTGAATGGACAAACCAGCAGGCTAAGCACACTGTTAAACATCTGAAATGTTGCTTTGGTCATTCTAAAACAGTATTCAGTATTACTGTTATTATATTATTATTGACCTCCAGAATCAAGAGCGTCTGTGCTCCGCGTCTTCAAACACCACCATGTCTTCATTGCGTGTCGGCGTTTGTCTTCTGAGCACAAGTCATTTATTAAATGAGGAAAAGATTGACGCAGCTTCTCCTACCGCAGAAAATTCAGATTATACTGTTGATATTTGGTGTCAGATAATCAGGAAGTGATGATTTAGTTCTCTTTGACTTCTTGGATGGAAGCGCTGCTTTTAACACACGTCTTTTATGTGATATTTTAGTTTTGCGCATAAATTTAATTCGCGTTTTGGATGGAAACACGGCTAATGAGAGATTTGTTCATCTGCAGACACTAATGAAGATGTTTTAGATGAAACGCGGAGCTCTCTCATTATGCATTTAAACAAAACTGTTTTAATAAACAGGTATGTTCAATAAAATAAGAGTTTGGTTTAAATTAAGCCAGTTACTGCCAAAACTTATTTTATGTTTACACTTTTTAAACTGATGTTTATTTGTTTACTGATTCGCTCAGTGCATCAGTATAAGCTTAACTTTGCAATACATTGGTTTAAAAGGTGTGCATTGCCTACAAGTTGGCATTTAGCTCAGGAAGCACATTGCAAAAAAATGCTGTTCTTACTGAGAGTTTGTGTCTTGTTTCTAGTGCAAATATCTACAAACTCTTAAATCAAGAAGCATTTTCTAGACAAGCACAATAATATAGTCTTGCTTTCAGAAATAATGAATCAAAATGAAGAGAGTTTCTCATTAAAACAAGCAGAATAATCTGACAATGGGGGAAGCAGAATAATCTTGTTTTTCCTTTTGACATAAGATTATTTCTCTTCCCCCATTGGCAGATTATTTAGCTTCTTTTAAGGAAAAATACACCTAATTTTGGCATATTATTTCATAAAACAAGACAATACGTTTTGCTTGTCTAGAAAATGCTTTTGATTTCTGAATATTTAGATATCTGGACTAGAAACAAGACAAAACATCTAAGTGAGAAAAGCTTTTTTGCAGTGGATGACCTTTATTTTGTAAATGTGTTATTATCCGTCCCGTTGTGTCTGTGCTTCAGGTGTTTGTGGTGGCGATGAACATTAAGCAGGAGTCACGGACGCGGCCGGTGCGTCCTCCAGCGGGTGAGGATGAGGATGAAGATGAAGCTGCAGATGTTCTTCCTCCAGACAGTCTGATGGTTCTGGTTCAGCCGGAGCTGCCGTCCCTCAGCCGTCTGTGGCTGGAGCTGCTGCGGGATTATGCTCTGCTCACCCTGCCAGCGGAGTTCTCCAGCCAGCTGCCGGCCGACGGTAAAACACTGCACTATTACACCTTCATTTTTGGGTGTACTGTCCCTTTAAATGACTGTGATTGTAAAAACCCTGTAGTCATTCAATTTACTTTGGCTTTATTCATCTGGGGTCGCCACAGCGGAATGAACCGCCAACTATTCCAGCATATGTTTTACACAGTGAATGCCCTTTCGGCTGCAACCCAGTACTGGGAAACACCCATACACACTCATTCTCACACACTCATACACTACGGCCAATTTAGTTGATCAGTTCCCCTATAGCGCATGTGTTTGGACTGTGGGGGAAACCGGAGCACACAAAGGAAACCCACACCAACACGGGGAGAACATGCAAACTCCACACAGAAACGCCAACTGACCCAGCCGAGACATCTTGCTGTGAGGCCACAGTGCTACCCACTGAGCCTCCGTGCCACCCACCCTGTAGTCTCCCATTGATTATTAGTTGATTCGCTGCAGAAAGCTGATGTTGTGTTATTTGTGTGTTGACCAGGAGGAGCGTTTTACACCCCAGAGACCATCGACACGGCGCGGCTCCACTACCGCAGCTCCTGGGCATCAGTGCTGCACGCCGAGGCTCTGTGGCTCAGCAGCACCGGCTTCGGCATCACTGAAGACTCTGCAGCTTCTGGAGCCGCTGTGCAGCCCGCAAAACACCCAGAGGAGCTGGTGAAGGACCGACTGCATCTGCTGCTGGGTCAGACACACACACACACACACACACACACACACACACACACACTCTGCAGAACATGTGCTCTTACTGAGGGTTTTGCTATTTTATTTTTCTCTTCCCTCATTGTCAGATTATGTGTGTGTGTGTGTGTGTGTGTGTGTGTGTGTGTGTGTGTGTGTGTGTGTGTGTTTCAGGCATCAGCATTGAGTTCCTGTGTTTTCCTCGCGCTGAGGAGCCCATAGAGGATGTGATGTCGTGTCTGCAGGCTGTCTGCACACTGCTGGACTCACCCATCGCCCGCACACACATCGCTGAAGATCAGGTGTGTGTGTGTTGCTAAACACTCTTTACTCTTCTGCAGGTGCTTTTGTCATGATAAAATCCTCCCTTTACTGTAGTGAGAGTGGAGTGTTGTCCACTGAGTGAACACTGCTGAAACGCTGCACACTGATGAGGGAACACACAAACACTCACAGAGTGTGTGATGAACATCAGCTTGTTTCTTCATGCAGAACAGATCTGAGGATTGAAATTAAATTGGTCTGCCTTATTTTAGAGGTTTAGTGAAGGCTGGGACAACACAAGGGTTAATGTCAGAATGTAAGTTTGTGCGTGAATGGCCCCTTTCTGTGGTGTGTGTGTCGCAGCTGCTGGCGGTGGAGCTGCTGAATGTTCTGCACCGGCTCCTGCTGACCCGAGACCCGTCCAGTGTTCAGCTGCAGGTCACAGCGGTGGTGCAGAAGACCATACACGCCGCGCAGGAGCATCTGGAGCAACGCAGGAGCAACAGTGAGGAGTTACACTCTCTCTCACACACACACACACACACACACACACATACAGTTGAAGTCAGATATATTCTCCCTCCTTTAGGGCATATCTATCAGAATTTCAGGGCGTGGTTATCAGTCCTTTAGGGCAGAACTATCAATCTTTTAGGGCGAGGCTATCAGTCTTTTAGGGTGGGGCTATCAGTCTTTTAGGGTGGGGCTATCAGTCTTTTAGGGTGGGGCTATCAGTCTTTTAGGGTGGGCCTATCAGTCTTTTAGGGTGGGGCTATCAGTCTTTTGGGGCGAGGCTATCAGTCTTTTAGGGCGGGGCTATCAGTCTTTTAGGGTGGGGCTATCAGTCTTTTAGGGTGGGGCTATCAGTCTTTTAGGGTGGGGCTATCAGTCTAGGGCGAGGGCGAGGCTATCAGTCTTTTAGGGCGAGGCTATCAGTCTTTTAGGGTGGGCCTATCAGTCTTTTAGGGTGGGGCTATCAGTCTTTTAGGGTGGGGCTATCAGTATTTTAGGGCGAGGCTATCAGTCTTTTAGGGCGGGGCTATCAGTCTTTTAGGGTGGGGCTATCAGTCTTTTAGGGCGAGGCTATCAGTCTTTTAGGGTGGGACTGGCAGTCTTTTAGGGGGGGCTATCAGTCTTTTAGGGCGAGGCTATCAGTCTTTTAGGGTGGGGCTATCAGTCTTTTAGGGTGGGGCTATCAGTCTTTTAGGGTGGGGCTATCAGTCGTTTAGGGCGAGGCTATCAGTCTTTTAGGGTGGGGCTATCAGTCTTTTAGGGTGGGGCTATCAGTCTTTTAGGGCGAGGCTATCAGTCTTTTAGGATGAGGCTATCAGTCATTTTGGGCGGGGCTATCAGTCCTCTAGGGTGGAGCTATCAGTGCTGTAGGGCAGAGCTATCAGTCCTATAGGGTGGAGCTATCAGTTCTATAGGGCGGAGCTATAAATCTTTTAGGGCGGAGCTATCAGTCACATAGGGTGGGGC
This sequence comes from Danio kyathit, assembly GCA_903798195.1. Classification (NCBI taxonomy): domain Eukaryota; kingdom Metazoa; phylum Chordata; class Actinopteri; order Cypriniformes; family Danionidae; genus Danio; species Danio kyathit. The sequence continues at coordinate 211,785 of LR812531.1, read as the reverse complement.
TATTAGTCATTTAGGGCAGAGCTATCAGTTATTTAGGGCGGAGCTATCAGTCATTTAGGGTAGGGCTATTAGTCCTATAGGGCGGAGCTATTAGTTATTTAGGGCGGAGCTATCAGTTATTTAGGGTGGAGCTATCAGTCATTTAGGGTAGGGCTATTAGTCCTTTAGGGCGGAGCTATCAGTTATTTAGGGTGGAGCTATCAGTCATTAGGGTAGGGCTATCAGTCCTTTAGGGCAGAGCTATTAGTTATTTAGGGCGGAGCTATTAGTTATTTAGGGCGGAGCTATCAGTTCTTTAGGGTGGAGCTATTAGTCCTCTAGGGTGGGACTATCAGTCCTATAGGGCAGAGCTATCAGTGCTGTAGGGCGGAGCTATCAGTCCTATAGGCTGGAGCTATCAGTCCTTTAGGGCGGAGCTATCAGTCATTTAGGGCAGAGCTATCAGTCATTTAGGGCGGAGCTATCAGTTATTTAGGGTGGAGCTATCAGTCATTTAGGGTAGGGCTATTAGTCCTTTAGGGCGGAGCTATCAGTTATTTAGGGTGGAGCTATCAGTCATTAGGGTAGGGCTATCAGTCCTTTAGGGCAGAGCTATTAGTTATTTAGGGCGGAGCTATTAGTTATTTAGGGCGGAGCTATCAGTTCTTTAGGGTGGAGCTATTAGTCCTCTAGGGTGGGACTATCAGTCCTATAGGGCAGAGCTATCAGTGCTGTAGGGCGGAGCTATCAGTCCTATAGGCTGGAGCTATCAGTCCTATAGGGCAGAGCTATCAGTGCTGTAGGGCGGAGCTATCAGTCCTATAGGCTGGAGCTATCAGTCCTTTAGGGCGGAGCTATCAGTCATTTAGGGCAGAGCTATCAGTCATTTAGGGTGGAGCTATCAGTTCTTTAGGGCGGGGCTATCAGTTCTTTAGGGTAGATCTATTATATATAATATATAATGTAACATGTAATCTGTAAAGAATACTCTAATAAACACAGAAGTTTTCATTTTGCATTTTCAAAAAATCTGTGGTTTCTCAGTCTCTGTGTTTGAATGCTGAAAAAACTTTCATGTGAAGCAGAAAACATGCAATTTATAATGACTTAACTATTGATTATCAAAGCAAAAATGATTTAAAAAGCACATATTTGTGAGAGAATCTGAGAAGCTCGAGCAAAACAGCAGAACAGAGTTATTGGGAATTATATGAATTATAAGTTACATTAGAGAAAAAATGATTTTGTGGTAATAAAACAGTGTGTGTGTGTGTGTGTGTGTGTGTGTGTGTGTGTGTCTGTCTCTCTCTTTCTCTCTCTGTGTGTATGTGTGAGCTGCAGAGGGCAGTGTGGAGGAGGAGGGTGTGTGTGTGCTCGGGGAGGGAGCAGACAGCGGTGAGCTTCTTCCAGGTAAATCTCTGGTGTTTGCTGCGATGGAGCTGCTGGTGTTCATCCTGGTGCGTCACCTGCCGCAGCTGAAGGAGAAGAACACAGACACCTGCAGACGCAGCGCGCAGAGCCTGTCTGAACACAGCAGCCGCCTGGTGGCCAACAGCGTCGCTGCACTTGCAGAGCTGCCGTCACTCTGCTCACCCGCAGGTACACACACAGACAGCAGAAAATATCACATATGCCAGAGCACAACCTAGTGTTCATATAATGTCATATAAACCTCAGAGTCAGACTGTGGAAAATACGCCGAAGCACTGCAGAGGGCATGTTAACCCTTGTGTGCTGTTGGGTCATTTTCATCCACTTTGGGCTGATTTGAGCCTTAATTTGGCCTCAGCTTTCTCTGTGTTTCAGCAAATGGGATGTGTTTTGTTGACAAATCTTATTTTGACACATATTTTGGGAATATGCTTAGAAAATGTTTAAAAACTCCTTAACACACTCTGTTCAGATTGACTCTCCTTTGGTGATGTTGGTGCTCCATTGACTTCCATTATAATCACATTTATTGATCGCAGAGCCATGATAGAAAAAAAATAATCTGCCAATGGTGTAAGCAAAATAATCTTGTTTTTTGTTTTGACATAAGATCATTTTTCTTCCTCCATTTTCAGATTATTTTGCTTGTTTAAGGAAAAACTCACTTCATTTTACCTCTATATTTATGAAAACAACACTATATGTTTTGCTTGTCCAGAAAATGCTTCTTGATTTAAGAATTGTCAGATATTTGGACTAGAAACGAGACAAAAACTAAATAAGAAAAAGCCTTTTTGCAGTGTGATATTGCCATCTACAACACTTGATGTTAATTTCTCCTTTAAGCTCAGTGTTGTTGGTGTGTTTGCAGGCAGTATGACGATCCTGCCCACGGTGCTGTTCCTGATCACTGGCGTGCTGAGAGAGACGGCGGTGAAGACTGCAGATAACAGTGTTTCAGCGCCGGTTTCTGCAGCTCTACAGGCCATCAAGACCATCCTGAGCTCTGCAGCGGCACACACACACTCACAGTGGAGCGCTCTGGTGCGCAGCAGCCTGGCCACCGTCCTGGAGGACTCACAGCCCAGCGGTGAGAACACACAGCCTGTGTGTGTGTGTGGTTTATTTATTAGAGCTGCTGTGTGTGACTTGTTAACTCTTTTAGATCATAAAAACACCATTATATGTTTGCAGATATGCTTTAGTATGCCCCAAAATTTAGTATGTAAGATGTTTCAGCATACCAAAAAGGTTTTAGTATGGTTTGTGTTTGTCCAAATGAGACAAGTGTGGTGCTAATGGACAAGAGGAGGCACCAATAACTGTCCATACACCATACTAAGCAGGCTTTAGTTTATTGCTGGTACACACAGCTGATATCAATCATCACAATAATAGTCAATAATCATGAATAAAGCTGCGCTCACACTGCACTTTTCTCCCATAGACTTCCATTCATATGCACGGAAATGCGTCAGACCGGAAACGCAAGCTCGTGCATCAAGTTTCGCAGTTCGCTGCATTGGAAAGTTCAAGCTTGGTGAACTTTGACCTGTGAAATTGCATCGCATGATTGCGTGAGACCAATCGAAGAATAAAACATGACCTCTCTGTACAGAAATGTTAAATATGGACTAATCGCTCGCTTTATTAATGTCTAATCATCTTGTTTAATCTCGCCCCTTTTCACAGCGCCAAACTACAGAATTTCACACACAGAAACTCTAGTGTGACCGCAGCATAATACTCATGAACATCATTAATCAAAGTACAACAAAACTGCATAAAGGCTTATAATGGGAAATAAAGATGAGGATTGCATGAGTAAAAGACAGATAATGAAGCCCCAAGCGATTTATATAAGTATATACAACCTCAGAGACGTGCCATCATTCTCCTCTTCAAAGACTGGGGAGCCTGTTGCAGTCCCATTGAGAAACCAACACGTGTATGCGAGAATGCCGGGCGATGTGCGCTTATCCCACAGCTGAGCTTCCAATGTTTCAGCAAGAAACCCTCACCTTTATAGTCAAAATGTGGATGCTTGCCAAAGATCAGCCTGTTAGGTAAGAGAGAAGAGTGAGTTGATCAGGCCCACCTTCTCTCTCAGCTAGCTGCACATTATTTCTGATTGCACAGCACACATTTGAGGTTTGTAGTGTCAGCATGATGACCTAGAGTCAATATTCTACCTCCTGAAATTTGGAGGTTAACCTTAAGGTCATCAGACCCTTCTCTGGTCATTTGGTCATGCTTGAGGGTCAATATTTTACCTCCTGAAATTTGGAGAAAGGTGTAAAGTTAACCTTAAGGTCATCAGACCCTTCTCTGGTCATTTGGTTGTCCGTTGAGGGTAACAGAGGAAAACAAAGGGAAAAACAACCCATCTCATACACATGCCAAGTGAACATTTATCTGAGAAACAGTGCTGCAGTCAGTTCTTCTGCTTTGAGAATGTGTGTTCAGCGTCACAATGTCTGTATTTGTTTTGATCTGTAACTTCGCCCACTGTCAGTTTAGCCAATTATATTTGATCACCCAAGGTTGCCAGATGGTGGAGAACTGTGTATTTAATCTCTCTCTCTCTCTCTCTCTCTCTCTCTCTGTGGTGCAGACTCAGTGGATGAGGTCAGTTTTCTGGCCGCCGTCACCCTGTTCCTGCTGTCGGCCAGTGGTGAGCTGATGAGTGTGTGTGTCTTGCAGAACGGCTGCATCGAGCGCTTCACACACGCTCTCAACTCTGCTGATCCCTGGGTGAGCCGCGCTTCATTCACACACTTCTGTCATTTCACATGTCACAAAATTAAATGAAATTAAGTAGAGGTGACACGGTGGCTCAGTGGTTAGCACTGTGGCCTCACAGCAAGAAGGTCTCTGGTTCGAGTTCCGGCTGCGTCGGTTGGTGTTTCTGTGTGGAGTTTGCATGTTCTCTCCGTGTTGGCGTGGGTTTCCTCCGGGTGCTCCGGTTTCCCCCACAGTCCAAACACATGCGCTATAGGGGAATTGATCAACTAAATTGGCCTTAGTGTATGAGTGTGAATGAGTGTGTATGGGTGTTTCCCAGTACTGGGTTGCAGCTGGAAGGGTAAACGCTGCATAAAACATATGCTGGATAAGTTGTCGGTTCATTCCACTGTGGTGACCCCTGATAAATAAAGGGACTAAGCTGAAGAAAAAGTAATGAATGAAATTAAGAACAGACTCCACACAGAAACACCAACTGACCCAGCTGAGACTCGAACCAGCGACCTTCCTGCTGTGAGGTGATCGTGCTACCCACTGCGCCACTGTGACGCCCCCGATTAAAAGTACACATGAAAACATTGAGCTAAAAACTGAAATTCTGGATGCACTTGGCTGAAAACCAAAACTAAATGTGTGTGTGTGTCTATATGTGTGTGTGTGTGTGTACGCAGACTCAGGTGCGCTGCTGTCAGCTGCTGCTCTCCATCCTCCAGCAGCCGTCCAGACGTCTCTCCGTCCCCTTCATACACACACTGGCGCCGCTGCTGGTGGAGCAGCTGAAGAGTGTGGAGCGGCGGCGTGTGTGTGACGCTGCGGAGCTACAGGCCGTGCAGGAGCGGGTCCGGGTGATGGAGACACTCGTGGACATGGCGGAGGAACACAACCGTGAGCAGCATTACACTGATAGATCACACATAGATGAATGTTTGCAGAAACACTTTGATTGACATTCTGCCTTTGTACATGTCATCAGAGGGGGAAAGCCCCGCCCACTAGTGTCCCTCATTAGCATAAACAGCAGCACTGAGTGAGAAGCAGCCGTCTGTCCATTAGCCATTAGAGTGTTTGAGCTGCTGAAGATAATGTCAGCATAGACTAAGAGGATTATAGATGTGGAGTTTTAGATGAACAGCGGCAGGAGCGACATAGACTGACAGAAGCATGAAGCACACACTCACACTGAAGCACACACACACACCTGACCAGCACTCACAACACACACACTGCTGTTTTACATCTGACACTATGCTGACTCACAGCCGTCTGTAGCTCCGCCCTCTTCTGAAAAGAGCACCATCTAATTTGCATTTAAAGTGACAGTCACCAAAACACCACAATCAGGATCAAAACCTGAAAGGGTCAGTTTCAGAGAGCTGGAGAACATGATCTGTGTGCCGTGCACAGCTCAAACTCACACACACACACACACACACACACACACACACACACACACACACACACACACACACACACAAGACAGACACAACTGAGACGCATTTACAGCTTGTACAAAGGGGCAGAATAGGTCTCCTTTAAAAAGGCAGCACTATAATAACGTTTTTGTGTGTGTATGTGTGTGTGTGTGTGTGTGTGTGTCGCAGGTGTTCAGCTGTTGGCTCTGCTAGTGCCCACACTGGTCTCTTACCTGCTAGATGACTCCAGCTTCAGCTCTTCCTCCAGCAGCTCTAAAGGTCTGCATGATTTCGCTCTCCAGAGCCTGATGCACACCGGCCCACTTTACCCCGCAGCCTTCAAGACAGTGATCGGAGCCTCTCCGGAGCTCAAGACTCGTCTGGAGGCAGCCATCAGATCCAAACAAGCCCACAGCAGAGCCAAGAGCACCGCCAGACAAACCCTGCCCGCTGTACCCGCCGCGCCAACTATCAAACTCAAGACCAGCTTCTTCTAGACCCACAGAGAAAACACTGAGATGACAGCTGGGTCACACTGCAGATAATGCTTTTGTGTCCTGTTTCTAGTCCACATATCTAAAAACTCAAGAAAATCAAGAAGCATTTTCTAGACCAGGATAAAACATAGTCTTGAATAATGAGGAGAAATGAAGAGAGTTTATCATTAAAACAAGCAGAGTAATCTGACAATGTGGGAGGCAGAATAATCTAGATTGACATAAGATTATTTCACTCACCCCATTGGCAGATTATTTAGCTTATTTTAAAGCTAATCAATATCTTTTTAAATGTATTATTTCTGTAAATAAGACAATACTTTTTACTTGTCTGGAAAATGCTTCTTGATTAAAGAGTTCTTCTATATTTCAACTAGAAATGAGATGAAAGCTCTAAGGAAAGCAGTTTTTGTAGTGTAGTTCACTCAGAAATTTAATTTCTGTCATTAATTCCTCTCCCTCATGTGGTTTCAGTCCTCTGAGCTTTTCGTTAATCTTCAGGACTCAAATGCAGATATTTTAGATGACATCCTGGAGCTCTCTCATCCGCCATAGACAGCAAGAGTCTCAGGATGATCTTCATGCATCTTCAGTGGTTACACCATAATGTCATGAGGCTCTGAGAGTGGAAAACAGAAAATCAACCGTATCTTCAGCATCAGGTAGCGGGTTTGTGATGATTATGTATATTAATGACGTCTGGACACTGCCAAAATATGTTTTTCTTAGAGATTTTGTCTTGTTTCTAATGCAAATATCTAAACATTATTAAATCAAGAAGCATGTTGATGTCAAATGAGTCAAAATGAAGAGAGTTTTTCCTTAAAACAAGCAAAATAATCTCACATTATTATGTCACATTATTTTGCTTGTTTTAATGTAAAACTCTCTTCATTTCTCCTCATTATTTCTGAAAACGACACTATATTTATTACTTGTCTAGAAAATGCTTCTTGATTTAAAAGTTTGTAGATATTTGGACTAGAAACAAGACACAAACTAAGAAAGAAAAGCATTTTAGCAGTGTATATTCCGCTTCAAATAACTGCACTTGTTTATAACCTTAATATTATATATGTTATTTAATATTTAAGATGGTTATGAGGTTATATCTTAGCTGTGCGGCACATAATCATGTGACCTAAAGGCAAGAAAATGTTCAATATTTCGTATTTGTTTTGAGAACAAATGTTGTCTTGTAGCTTGATGTGATCACAGCTGAAACACTGCAGACACACTGAATGATTAATAATGTTTCTGGACTTTGAGCGTCTCAGGACTCTTGCTGTTTATGGAGGATGAGAGAGCTCCAGGATTTCATCTAAAATATCTGCATTTGCATCTCTAAAATAAACGAAGTGTCTCAGAGGATTAAAACTACCTGAAGATGAGGAGTTAATGACGGGAATCTTCATGTGTGTGTGAACTGACCCTTTAAAAGCATTACTGGGGTTGCACTTTAAACATGTCAAAGTGAATGAAGGCGTTTTGAAAGCTGGTGGAATGATAAATTCACCCTGACCTGAATATTTCCTTCACCACTTTCATTTCCATCTGTTTTTTAAACCATGTTGGTGTATTTTTGTATCATCTTTCTGTCTGCTTGTAATTTAAGGCTTGTTATCGTATTTATCACTCTTTGGAGAAACTGCTGATCATTGTTTTAAAACTGCTGATCCAGAATCAGTATGAACTTGAGTCTGTTAAAGGGACAGTTCACCCCCAAAATTAATTTACTCACTGTTTACATTAAAGATTTGTTCTGTTTAACACAAAAGAAGATATTTTGAAGAATGCTGAAAACGCTAATCATTGACTTCTGTGGTGTGCTTTTTGTCCTGCTATGAAAGTCAGTAGTTACAGGTTTATCTTCTTTTGTGTTCAACATTAAGTGAATAGTGGATAAACTATCACATTTTTGGGTGAATTGTCCTGATTAATGTGGTCTGTGAGTGTATTGTGTGTGTTTTATTTGCTCAAGCAGCTTTATGGTGTTGTTTTGACATCACGTTTGAGCTTTTAATAACTGGATTGTAAATCTGCCTGTTACTCGAACAGATTAAATGGATTAAATGACTTTAACTTGTCATTCATAAAATACGTACAATAATGTAATAATGTGCCAATCTATATTTTAATAGCCTGTAAGGTTATTGAAGAGCTACAGAGATACTCTCATTTATACAACAGTTCTGTCTGGTTCCTGAATCTGATTGGCTGATAGTCATGTGATATTCTGCAATAACCGCACTTGTACAGCAAGCAGAGGACACTCTACAGTTTGACTAGTATTGCAGCTGTTGGACAACATCATGTACTTTTGAGGCTTTTTTAGGCGAGAATGTAGTTATTTAGATTGCAACTATGCAGTTTATTTATAAGGACAGTGCCTATTTTAAATACTTATAATTCCAGAGATTTAGGCCCAATCACAATTCTATTTTTGTACCCCTTCCCCTTGGCCCTTGAAACAAAGTGTGAAGGGGAAGGGCTTCAAAATTTACCCCTAAGAAATGGGACATAAATCAGGTGAGTGACACTCTTAAGTCGACCTCTCTGTTTTGTATGTTTGTAGTGCTGTATTTATACCACAGTAATCTGCTAGTGTTTGCTTTGCTGTGGCTTTTTCTGGGTTAATTATTGTGATCTGATTGCAGCAGAGAAATGCTGGGAAATCTCTGTAGACTGATGGCATTTCACGCTGTTCAGCCTTAAAATGTAAGCAAAATCAGCTGTTTTGTCATCACTTTAGACATTACGCTAGAGAATCATTTAACACTAGCTCTACAGTGATGTTGGTGAATGAGCAGCGGGTTCTGCTGTTCTGACATCAGCTGCAGATGTGAATGAATGGTGGAAGAAAGTAGTTCCTCCTACTAAAAGGTTTTTGAGGCTCTGTGATTGATTTTATTTTTATATACACGATTATGTGCCAACGCAGCCAACGCACGCCTCCCACCAGTGCCGATATACAGCCACATCACACTGCTACTCGTGTGATATTGCTCACTTATACTAAAACACTGCTGGATTCTGATTGGCTGATGAGCACTCTCAGGTGTTTGGTTATTATCAGATAAAGGCACAGCTAAAGTTCCGGCAGGTGTAGAGCGCATTACAGATAAAAACTCACTTATTTGTGACTTATTATTTCTGAAAAAACTACATTTTTAACTTGTGTATGAAATGCTTCTTGATTTAACCATTTGCACTAGAAGCAAGCTTTCATTTGCAGCGCTGTTGTTAATAAATTCCAGTTTTGATGATGGATGTACAATGAGGACGTTCTCATGTCACACCCCTTACTAGTGCACTAACTCATGCACACTTCGACATCGGGAGCTGATTGAGACGCATCCCAGTTCTCACGTCCACATTTCCATCATGTCCTGTTGATCTGCTGGAGTGTGTGAACGCTCATTAGCCGAGCTGCTGCGTTTCCTCACTTTCCTGCTATTGTGTGTCTGATTGTGCTCTAATCCTCATTATTTGATTACTTGTTGGATTCAGTGCCTGTTTTCTGGATTGTTCTCATGAGTGTTGACCCAGCCTGAACTCCATATTCATCTATGACTTATTTAATGGGACAGTTAAACTTAAAGGAGAAACAAAAACAAATGACAGTAAAAAATACCACTTCAACACACATACAGTTGAAGTCATTTCCTCTAATATTTTTTCTTCTGGAGAAAGTCTTATTTGTTTTATTTCGGCTAGAATAAAAGCAGTTTTTAATAGTTTTAAAGCCATTTTAAGCTCAATATTATTAGCCCCCTTCAGCAATATTCGTTTTGGTAAAGGATTAATCCTTTAAAATGGTAAAGGATCCAAGTCCATTTTTTTAATTGAAGAAGTGGTAATCCAGGTGATAACAAACAAAGGATAATTCATTAAAAACACAAGGCCAAACTAGAAAAATGACTATAACAGGCAAGAAAAATAATAATGAAACAAAAGCAAAATAATTCCCAACAAAGGGGAAGATGTCGTGTAAAACAACAATGAAAAGACATGAAACAGACTGAGGGTGCTTTCACACTAGCACTTTTGCTCCACACCCGGGTTGTTTTAATGTCAATACGGTACATTTAGCTAGTGTGAGCGTGTCTTCTGAACTCAGGTGCGCACCCGTGAACCGTACCCGGGTATCAGAGAGTCAGGACCTCGGTTTAACGTCTCATCTGAAAGACGGTGCTCACTGACAGTGTAGATCACTATACTGGGGCGTTAGGACTCACACAGACCACAGGTTGAGCGCCCCCTGCTGGCCTCACTAACACCACTTTCAACAGCAACCTAGTTTTCCCATTTGGTCTCCTCCAGGAACTGACCAGGCTCAGCCCTGTTTAGCTTCAGTGAGTGACCGGTCACAACCAACCGAAAAGTTTGGCAAGGGGGACAATCGAACTTGGGTACGGTCCAGGCAATTAAACCAAGTGTAAAAGCACAGAACCAAACAGGATAACAGCACACAGCTGATGGAGTATACACTAACCTGTGCATTGTTCAGACATTACCATACTGAAAAAAACAGCTTAAACCAGTCTAAAATGGTTGGCTTGCTTTAGCTGGTCCACCAGCCTGGTTTTAGAGGTTTTTTTTTTTTGGCTATTTCCAGCATTAGTCTGGTCAGGCTGGGAGATGACTAGCTAAAACCAGCTTGACCAGCCTAGCCAGGCTGGGAGACCAGTCAAAACCAGCAATGTCCAGCTTAAACTCAGCTAAAATCAGGCTGAAAATAGCTGGAAACCAGCCTGGAAATGATCAAAAACCCCCCAAAAACCAGGACGGTTGACCAGCTAAAACCAGCCAACCAGCTTAGACAAGCTGTTTTTTTTGTTAGGGTGCCAAACAGTCAAACACAAGTTTTTAAAAGTAAATTATAGCTAAATAATTTTCAAATACCTGCAACATTTCAACCATTAAACAATTCTAAATTCTTGCTAAATTGTTCGTAACCTGTCTAGATAGGTTCTCTTCATGGTAAAAATGCAGTAAATGGCGGATTCTGTTTGGATACACGTCTGGCGTTTGATGATTTTGGTCACGTGATTCAAATTTCCCGCTTTAGACCTTCACTAAGGCCGCATGGATTAAAATAGCACAATTAATTAATCATAAATTATTTAAACAATGATTTGCAGTTTTATTCATAGTTTATGTAATTCGAGAGCCTTCCTCCAGCAGCGAGAAACAACCTGCTCACATTCCCGAACACACACACACACACACACACACACACACACACACACACACACACACACACTCAGCTTCATCAGATCAGCAGCTCCTCCACACACACAGCAGCAGATCTTCAGCACAGCAGGTATCGTCATTTACAAAAATAACATTTAGTGAAAGTCAGATTGATGAGCTTTGAGTGTGTTTTGAGTAGATTAGAAACAGAAGCTGTTATTTCAGACAGAAAGCTTGCTCATTTGCATGATCTACATAGCTGCTGCTGTTTATAGCTGCTGTCATTTCGTTAAAAAAGCTGTTTAGTTTAGTTTAATAATAATGTTTCATTGTCTTGAATTTGTGGTACATTTTGACCCTCACTATAACTGACTTTCATTTTCAGGACACAAACAACATTTATTCAAATATCTGATTTAGTCATGCACAAAAGAAAGACAGATATAATTCATAATCAGTCTGATATAAGTGATATATTATAATCTAAAGTCACTTTTTTGAAGTAGCTAAATGTGTTCCTTTAAAGGAAAGTTAAAGTGTAACGTTATTTTTACATTTCAAAAATAAGATGTATTATTAAATTGTAATATATTACTTTTGATATATTATATAATTATTAATAAGTAATAATATACTTTTAATATATATCACATTGTTTACCTAACACTGTCTATAGTTAATACTGTAGTCTTTTTGAACCATAATTGTAAAGTGTATTATACTGTATATATCTACAGGTCTTTGTTAATGAATGCTCCAGCATTCTGTAGTATTAACTATAGTGAGCTGATCAACTGTAATATATAATGTAGTGTACTTTCATCTTTACTACAGTAAACTGTGGTGTAGTATACTGTATTGGGACATTTTTGTTTATATTAGTTCAGTTATTGTGTTACCATAGCAACTGTACAGTAGAATCACCACAACAGATCAGTTATTGTAGTTGTTGTGTTACCATAGTAACTGTAGACTCACCGCAGTAGATCAATTACTATAGTTGTTGTGTTACCATAGCAACTGTAGAATCACCACAACACATCAATTACTGTAGTTGTTGTGTTACAATAGCAACTGTAGAACCACCACAACAGATCAATTACTGTAGTTGTTTTGTTACCATAGCAACTGTAGAATCACCACAACACATCATTTACTGTAGTTGTTGTGTTACAATAGCAACTGTAGAACCACCACAACAGATCAATTACTGTAGTTGTTTTGTTACCATAGCAACTGTAGTCACCACAACAGATCAATTACTGTAGTTGTTGTGTTACCATAGCAACTGTAGTCACTACAACAGATCAATTACTGTAGTTGTTGTGTTACCATAGCAACTGTAGAATCATCACAACACATCAATTACTGTAGTTGTTGTGTTACCATAGCAACTGTAGTCACTACAACAGATCAATTACTGTAGTTGTTGTGTTACCATAGCAACTGTAGAATCACCACAACACATCAATTACTATAGTTGTTGTGTTGCCATAGCAACTGTAGAATCACCACAACAGATCAATTACTGTAGTTGTGTTACCATAGCAACTGTAGAATCACCACAACACATCAATTACTGTAGTTGTTGCATTACCATAGCAACTGTAGAATCACCACAACACATCAATTACTATAGTTGTTGTGTTACCATAGCAACTGTAGAATCACCACAACACATTAATTACTGTAGTTGTTGTTACCATAGCAACTGTAGAATCACCACAACACATCAATTACTGTAGTCGCTGTGTTACCATAGCAACTGTAGAATCACCTCAACACATTAATTACTGTAGTTGTTGTGTTACCATAGCAACTGTAGAATCACCACAACACATCAATTACTATAGTCGTTGTGTTACCATAGCAACTGTAGAATCACCACAACACATCAATTACTGTAGTTGTTGTGTTACCATAGCAACTGTAGAATCACCACAACAGATCAATTACTGTAGTTGTTGTGTTACCATAGCAACTGTAGAATCACCACAACAGATCAATTACTGTAGTTGTTGTGTTACCATAGCAACTGTAGAATCACCACAACAGATCAATTACTATAGTTGTTGTGTTACCATAGCAACTGTAGAATCACCACAACAGATCAATTACTATAGTCGTTGTGTTACCATAGCAACTGTAGAATCACCACAACACATCAATTACTGTAGTTGTTGTGTTACCATAGCAACTGTAGAATCGTTATTTAAATGTGTTGAATAAAACCTTTCCATTAAACAACACCTGAGAAATATTTTTAAAAGAATTAAAATAATTTTGACGTCAACTGTACGTAAAGTGCTTTCAGATGCTACTTCTAAAGGCGTTATATAAAGTAAAGTTTATAATTACTAATATTATTATTATAGTAGTTGTTTCTCCTCTAGTGCAGAAGTATGTGCTGAGCTCTGGCTGGAGCTGTGCCAATGAAAGCAGGATGAAGTGTTTCCACATGTTCTCAGTGATGTAACTACAGGTGTGAGGTGTGTTGTTTACAGCTCTTTAACCCCTGCAGAGATGTGGACCACCAGCCTGATGATGACAGCACTGGCCTGTGTGCTTTCTCAAGAAGCAGAGGAGTCTGTGTCCTACACGGTAAGAACATCTACACACACCCCTATACTGCTCACTGTGTGTGAGGAACAACTGGCTGTTGGGTTATTAGAGTGTAACGCACATGATGTGAAGCGGAGGCTGTTCTACATCACATGTGCTTTATTCTCTAATTACAGTTTGACATGGTGGCTTGAGCACGTAGCATGTTTTTAGCATTAAATAGCATGTCACCAGCATCTGTTCAGCATGAATTGGCATGTTGCTAGAAAATCTTTTGCATGTTTTAGTATGGATTAGCATGTTAGCATTTTTCTAGTATGTATTAGCATGTTGTTAGCATGATTCATTTATGAATCAGTATGCCATTAGGCCTACCATGTTTCTAGTATGACTAACATGTTGCTAGTATTTTTCTGGTATGAATTAGCATGTTAACATGTTTCTAGTATAAATAAGCATGTCCTTAGCGTTATTCTAGCATTAAATAGCATGTTGCTAGCATCGGTTTAGCATGAATGGTGATGTTACTAGAATTATTTTAGCATGTTTCTAGTATGGATTAGCATGTTAACGGGCATCACGGTGACGCAGTGGGTAGCATGATCCCCTCACAGCAAGAAGGTTCAAGTCCTGGCTGGGTCAGTTGGTGTTTCTGTGTGGAGTTTGCATGTTCTCCCCGTGTTAGTGTGGGGCTCCTCCGGGTGCTCCAGTTTCCCCCACAGTCTAAACACATGGGCTATAGGGGAATTGGGTAAGCTAAAAATTGTCCGTAGTGTATGAGTGTGTATGGGTGTGTATGGGTGTTTCCCAGTAATGAGTTGCAGCTGGAAGGGCATCCGCTGTGTAGAACATATGCTGGATAAGCTGACGGTTCATTCCACTGTGGCAACCCATGATTAATAAAGGGACTAAGCCAAAAAGAAAATGAATGAGTGAATTAGCATGTTAACATGATTCTAGCATGAATTAACATGTTGGTAGTATTGTTGTTAGCAGGTTTCTAGTATGAATTAGCATGTTGTTAGCATGTTTTGTGTATGAATCATCATGTAGTTAACATGATTATAGTATGATGGTAGCATGAATTAGCATGTTGCTTGCATGATTCTAGTATGTATTAGCATGTTGCTACCATGTTTCTGCTAAGAATCAGTGGGTTATTAGCATGCTGATGGCATGTTTCCGGTATAAATTAACAAGGTGTTAGCATCTGTCTGATAAGAATTAGCATGTAATCATGATTGTAATATGAATGTTGTTAGCATGAATTTAACATGACTGACCATGTTGTTAGTAAGTTTCTAGTATGAATTACATGTTGTTAGCATGTTTCCAGCATGAATTAGCATTCTGTTGTGTTCTGATGTGATTCTGACTGTTGTAGCTGTGTAATAACTCTGATCATCAGCGGAGTGATATGGAGCTGTAATGCACTCTAAACCTGCCGGAACTACTTAAATAACCATCAGCCAATCAGAATCCAGCATTCAACAGACCTGCAGTAGAAGTCATTTTAATTGAGAGCTAAACGTTTCTCATGCTGTGTTTGATTTGTATTTTCAGAGATGCACAGAAGGCTATGAGTACGATCCCTATAAAGAGGTATGCACAGGTAATACAATAGCTGATCATCTGATATTCTCTCCATGGCCTTTAATGGCCAACAGTTGTTTCCATGAGTCTGAGAACTGATTTTAATGCTTAAAGTTCACCCAAAACTGTACATTCTGTCATCATTTACTCATCTTTTCCCAAACCTGACACTTATGAGTGGGATAAACATTTTTATCTGTTAAGATATGCTGATAAAATGCTCATGAACTCTGCTGTAAACACAAACTGCATTTCTCTGACTCATATTTGCACATCTTTGGACGGAAACACAGCTCATGACTTCCATAGTATTTGTTTTAACCCTACTATGAATGGTTATCAATTTCTAACATGCTTCAAATCATCTTCTTTGGTGTTGAAAAATTGAATCCACTGTGAGTTAATAAGGAGGAAATGTTCATTACACTTGACTGAACATGTATTATGCATGGCCTCACTTTATTCTGACTAATGTAATGATGTTGTGTGAAGCGGCTTTGGTATGATAATAATTGTGAAAATCACTAGACAAGTAAACTTGAATTGAATTGTACTGTCTGTTTAATACCAGTCGTCTGCATGTTTCCCACAGATATTGACGAGTGTGTCCTCGTGTCTGATGCCTGTAAAGCGGGCATGAAGTGTATAAACCACTACGGCGGATACCTCTGCCTCCCGCAGAACGCTCAGATCTTCATTAATAATGAAAACGAACCATCGCAGGCCTCAGACTCTGTTCCTCAAACACACACAGAGACCAACCACAGATCTGCAGCCAACGGAGGCTCTCAGTGCTCTGCTGGATTCACACGCGACCAACACAACTACTGCCACGGTACATTTATTTTAGGAATCTTAGGAGTTGACGGTAACAGAGTTGACGGTAACAGAGTTGACGATAACATAGTTGACTACAAGAGAGTTGACGATAACAGAGTTGACGATAACAGAGTTGACGGTAACATAGTTGACGGTAACATAGTTGACGATAACATAGTTGACGATAACATAGTTGACGGTAACAGAGTTGATAAGAGAGTTGACTGTAACAAAGTTGACTGTAACAGAGTTGACGATAACAGAGTTGACGGTAACATAGTTGACGGTAACAGTTGACGGTAACATATTTGACGATAACATAGTTGACGATAACATAGTTGACGATAACATAGTTGACAGTAACATAGTTGACTATAACACAGTTGACGGTAACATAGTTGACGGTAACATAGTTGACGATAACAGTTGACGGTAACATAGTTGACGATAACATAGTTGACGATAACATAGTTGATGGTAACATAGTTGACGATAACATAGTTGACGATAACATAGTTGACAATTACATAGTTGACGGTTACATAGTTGACGGTAACATAGTTGACGGTTACATAGTTGACGGTAACATAGTTGACGATAACATAGTTGACGGTAACATAGTTGACGATAACATAGTTGATGGTAACATAGTTGACGATAACATAGTTGACGATATCATAGTTGACGATAACAGAGTTGACGGTAACATAGTTGACGATAACAGAGTTGACGATAACGTAGTTGACGGTAACAGAGTTGACGGTAACATATTTGACCATAATATAGTTGACAGTAACATAGTTGACGATAACAGAGTTGACGATAACAGAGTTGACGATAACATAGTTGACGGTAACATAGTTGACGGTAACATAGTTGACGAAAACAGTTGACGGTAACATATTTGACGATAACATAGTTGACGATAACATAGTTGACGATAACATAGTTGACAGTAACATAGTTGACTATAACAGAGTTGACGGTAACATAGTTGACGGTAACATAGTTGACGATAACAGTTGACGGTAACATATTTGACGATAACATAGTTGACGATAACATAGTTGATGGTAACATAGTTGACGATAACATAGTTGACGATAACATAGTTGACGATTACATAGTTGACGGTTACATAGTTGACGATAACATAGTTGACGATAACATAGTTGACGATAACATAGTTGACTATAACATATTTGACGATAACATAGTTGACGGTAACAGTTGACGGTAACATATTTGACGATAACATAGTTGACGATAACATAGTTGACGATAACATAGTTGACGATAACATAGTTGACAGTAACATAGTTGACTATAACACAGTTGACGATAACAGTTGACGGTAACATAGTTGACGATAACAGTTGACGGTAACATAGTTGACGATAACATAGTTGACGATAACATAGTTGACGATAACATAGTTGACAATTACATAATTGACGGTTACATAGTTGACGGTAACATAGTTGACGGTTACATAGTTGACGGTAACATAGTTGACGATAACATAGTTGACGGTAACATAGTTGACGATAACATAGTTGACGATATCATAGTTGACGCTTACAGAGTTGACGGTAACATAGTTGACGATAACATAGTTGACGATAACAGAGTTGACGATAACGTAGTTGACGGTAACAGAGTTGACGGTAACATATTTGACGGTAACATATTTGACCATAATATAGTTGACAGTAACATAGTTGACGATAACAGAGTTGACGATAACATAGTTGACGGTAACATAGTTGACGGTAACATAGTTGACGATAACAGTTGACGGTAACATATTTGACGATAACATAGTTGACTATAACATAGTTGACGATAACATAGTTGACGATAACATAGTTGACGATAACATAGTTGACTATAACAGAGTTGACGGTAACATAGTTGACGGTAACATAGTTGACGATAACAGTTGACGGTAACATATTTGACGATAACATAGTTGACGATAACATAGTTGACGATAACATAGTTGACGATAACATAGTTGATGGTAACATAGTTGACGATAACATAGTTGACGATAACATAGTTGACGATAACATAGTTGACGATAACATAGTTGATGGTAACATAGTTGACAATAACATAGTTGACGATAACATAGTTGACGATTACATAGTTGACGGTTACATAGTTGACGATAACATAGTTGACGATAACATAGTTGACGATAACATAGTTGACTATTAACATAGTTGACGATTACATAGTTGACGGTTACATAGTTGACGATAACATAGTTGACGATAACATAGTTGACGATAACATAGTTGACTATAACATAGTTGACTATAACAGTTGACGGTAACATAGTTGACGGTAACATAGTTGACGATAACAGAGTTGACTATAACATAGTTGACGGTAACATAGTTGACGGTAACATAGTTGACTATAACATAGTTGACTATAACATAGTTGACTATAACATAGTTGACGGTAACATAGTTGACGGTAACATAGTTGACTATAACATAGTTGACGGTAACATAGTTGACGGTAACATAGTTGACGATAACATAGTTGACGGTAACCTAGTTGAGGATAACAGAGTTGACGATAACAGAGTTGAGGATAACAAGAGTTGACGGTAACAGAGTTGACGATAACAGAGTTGACGGTAACAGAGTTGACGGTAACATAGTTGACGGTAACATAGTTGACGGTAACAGAGTTGACGGTAACATAGTTGACTATAACATAGTTGACGGTAACATAGTTGACGGTAACATAGTTGACGGTAACATAGTTGACTATAACATAGTTGACGGTAACATAGTTGACGGTAACATAGTTGACGGTAACATAGTTGACGGTAACATAGTTGACGATAACAGAGTTGACTATAACATAGTTGACGGTAACATAGTTGACGGTAACATAGTTGACTATAACATAGTTGACTATAACATAGTTGACTATAACATAGTTGACGATAACAGAGTTGACTATAACATAGTTGACGGTAACATAGTTGACGGTAACATAGTTGACTATAACATAGTTGACTATAACATAGTTGACTATAACATAGTTGACGATAACATAGTTGACGGTAACATAGTTGACGGTAACATAGTTGACTATAACATAGTTGACGGTAACATAGTTGACGGTAACATAGTTGACGGTAACATAGTTGACGATAACATAGTTGACGGTAACCTAGTTGAGGATAACAGAGTTGACGATAACAGAGTTGAGGATAACAAGAGTTGACGGTAACAGAGTTGACGATAACAGAGTTGACGGTAACAGAGTTGACGGTAACATAGTTGACGGTAACATAGTTGACGGTAACAGAGTTGACGATAACAGAGTTGACGGTAACATAGTTGACTATAACATAGTTGACGGTAACATAGTTGACGGTAACATAGTTGACGATAACATAGTTGAATATAACATAGTTGACGGTAACATAGTTGACGGTAACATAGTTGACGGTAACATAGTTGACGGTAACATAGTTGACGGTAACATAGTTGACTATAACATAGTTGACGGTAACATAGTTGACGGTAACATAGTTGACTATAACATAGTTGACTATAACATAGTTGACGGTAACATAGTTGACGGTAACATAGTTGACTATAACATAGTTGACTATAACATAGTTGACGGTAACATAGTTGACGGTAACATAGTTGACTATAACATAGTTGACTATAACATAGTTGACGATAACATAGTTGACGGTAACATAGTTGACGGTAACATAGTTGACGGTAACATAGTTGACTATAACATAGTTGACGGTAACATAGTTGACTATAACATAGTTGACTATAACATAGTTGACGGTAACATAGTTGACGGTAACATAGTTGACGATAACATAGTTGACGGTAACCTAGTTGAGGATAACAGAGTTGACGATAACAGAGTTGAGGATAACAAGAGTTGACGGTAACAGAGTTGACGATAACAGAGTTGACGGTAACAGAGTTGACGGTAACATAGTTGACGGTAACCTAGTTGACTATAACATAGTTGACGGTAACATAGTTGACTGTAACATAGTTGACGATAACATAGTTGACGGTAACATAGTTGACTGTAACATAGTTGACGATAACATAGTTGACTATAACATAGTTGACGGTAACATAGTTGACGGTAACATAGTTGACTATAACATAGTTGACGGTAACATAGTTGACGGTAACATAGTTGACGGTAACATAGTTGACGGTAACATAGTTGACGGTAACATAGTTGACTATAACATAGTTGACTATAACATAGTTGACGGTAACATAGTTGACGATAACATAGTTGACGGTAACATAGTTGACTGTAACATAGTTGACGATAACATAGTTGACTATAACATAGTTGACGGTAACATAGTTGACGGTAACATAGTTGACTATAACATAGTTGACGGTAACATAGTTGACGGTAACATAGTTGACTATAACATAGTTGACTATAACATAGTTGACGGTAACATAGTTGACGGTAACATAGTTGACTATAACATAGTTGACGGTAACATAGTTGACGGTAACATAGTTGACTATAACATAGTTGACTATAACATAGTTGACGGTAACATAGTTGACGGTAACATAGTTGACGGTAACATAGTTGACGGTAACATAGTTGACTATAACATAGTTGACGGTAACATAGTTGACGGTAACATAGTTGACTATAACATAGTTGACTATAACATAGTTGACGGTAACATAGTTGACGGTAACATAGTTGACGGTAACATAGTTGACGATAACATAGTTGACGGTAACATAGTTGACTATAACATAGTTGACGGTAACATAGTTGACGGTAACATAGTTGACGGTAACATAGTTGACGATAACAGAGTTGACGATAACAGAGTTGACGATTACAGAGTTGATATGTAGAGTTGTCTATAAATATGAATATCCAATGTGTGTGTGTGTGTGTGTGTGTGTGTGTGTGTGTGTGTGTGTGTCCAGATGTGGATGAATGCTCTCAGGGTCTACACACCTGTGGTTCAGACCAGATCTGCTTCAACAGCAGAGGCTCCTACAGCTGTCAGTGTCAGCCTGGATACCAGAGACACAGAGAGCAGTGTGTGGGTGAGTCCCGTACCACAGCTCCAGTGTTGGAGGAAACGCATTACAAGTTACGCGGGCTACATAATAATATTACTTTTCTAAGTAAAGTAATGTGCACACTATTTTACTGCACTAATAAGACTAACAGCAGCAGACACACTGCTGTAAACGGTCATTAATCTGTATACATGGCATGTAGAGCCGTCAGGAAGTTCTCAGAGGATAACATTATCTTACACTATTTATTTTTGTTGTGTGTTTTTAAAGCTAAATGAAGGTTTATACAGTGTGCTGTTCACTGCAGAGCTCCTCTATTAAAAACAGAAGAAAAAACGCTGCAAGATCTGAAAGAGATCAAGCCTCAGCCAGGTGAAAATGTAACCGGAAGTAACGTAACGCATCACTTACCATAAAAAGTAACTAGCAAGTAAAGTAAAGTAACGCAACTAATTACTGTTTTGGTCAGTAACCCAATATTGTAATGCATTACATTCAAGAGGAGCTTTCCCCAACACGGGTTGCTACTTCCTTCAACATCAGAGTTCAGAGTTAAACAAAAACTAAAAGTAAAACTAAACCTGTCTCATTTGCTGTCACTGTGTGTGTGTGTGTGTGTGTGTGTGTGTGTGTGTGTGTGTACTTCTTTCCAGACAGAAACGAGTGTCTGCTGTCCCACTACTGCATGCACAGGTGTGTGAACACCGCCGGCTCCTACTACTGTGAGTGTAATGATGGATATCAGCTCGCCAGCAACAACCACAGCTGTGTGGGTGAGTGCAAAATCTCTCTCTGTGTGTGTGTGTGTGTGGATGTTATATTAAATGCATCCTTTTATGCAATCATCTATTTTATAAGGTATTTACGAGGGTGTCATAATCAGTCGTTTGTACATTGCAATGCAGACGAGGATGATTCAGTATTGGTAATCGATGCACTGACCGTTTTCTGACATACTATAGAGACAGAGTCATGGTCTGAAGGCCACTTTGTATTGTGGGAGGAGTAAAACAATGTCTAAAAGTTGCTATGTGACAAAATGTAACATAGACAAGCTAAAAAATCCAGAACCAAGTTTTTATAACAATATAAACAGTAACAACAGTTTTTATAACAAAAAAAACAAGTGTTTAAGGACACAAAAGTAGAGCGCAACATCTCACATTAGAGAACTAAGAACTAGTAGAAGAAGGAGAAGACATACTGTAGACAAACAATGTATTTTACAGAGTGTTTTGACAATGTTGTGTAATGGAGGATGAGGGAGCTCTCAGATTTCATCTAAAATATCTACTTAATAAGGCATAGTTCACACAACATAAGATAATTGCTTCAGTTGAACACAATAGAAGATACTATTGAAATGGATACTGGTTTCCCAAAAATCTTCAGAAACTCATGTTTGTGACAAGTGAAGGAGTGAATAAATAAAGACAGAACATTCACTTCTGGGGGATCTGTGTCTTTAATTAGTGTTCTGAGAGTCTTGAAAATATATCTATTTGTGTGTGAACTGACCCTTTCAGGAAATGCTGGAGTTAATAAGGCCAACATTAGACAGCTGTTAGTGCTGTCAAAGAATCAATATTGAGGAACACAGAGAAGCTCCACTTACTTTAAACAGATTTAACAACAGACATTTGTTATTGTCACTGCATCATTATTAAGGTGAAGTAGATATCATTACTGTAATGGAGAAAGAAGCCCTGAGTCTCTCAGATTAGCATGACTTCTAGTTGTGCCAAGAATTTGCCTTCAGATCGCTCACAGAGGAATTTAAAACATCTCATGGTGCATTTTTCAGAAGGAGAACAATCGGTTTGGAGGAGTCTCGGGTTTAGTGGAGCAGGTGATGGAAGCGGATCTTTTAAGAGTGACTCAACACTGCAAATATGCCTTTCTTATTCAGTTTGTGTGTCTTGTTTTTAGTCCAAATAACTAAAACATTTTAAATCAAGACGCATTTCTGGACAAGTAATAAATATAGTCGTGTTTTCAGCAATAATGAGTCAAAATGAAGTGAGTTTCTCAAATAAATCTGCCAACGGGGTAAGCAAAATAATCAAGTTTTCGATTTGAAATAAGATTATTCTGCTTCCCACATTCTCAGATTATTCTGCTTGTTTCAATGTAAAACTCTCTTCATTTCTCCTCATTATTTCTGAAATCAACACTATATTTATTACTTGTCTAAAAAATGCTTCTTGATTTAAGAATTTGTAGTTATTTGGACTAGAAATGAGACAAAAACTGTAAGTAAGAACAGTGTTTATGCAGTGCAGTTGTTCAGCTGTTCTGAGGACAGTGAACTTTAGCTTGATGCTTATTTTCTGACTCAACGCTTTCCATTAAAGTGCTTCATTTTGATCAACAGCGTGATGATGATAAGGAATTCCTCAGTGAGGAAAGGTTTCCTGCAGAAGCATTTTAATGTGGAAATAAAGCACTTAATGGAAACTGGAGAATACAGAATACAGTGATAAGAGCAGCAGAGGAACTCTGAATATGTGGACGGTGCTGCTGGTCAGTGTGCGGGAGGAAGGAGAACGTTAACTCTCTTCAACAACAGAGCAAGTTTAGTTCTTACAGTCGACACTCAACGCTTGCGTGGTGTTTCCAACTATGGGCAAACCCCAAACTGACAATGTCTTCACACATGCTAATATATGACACACATTTGTTGTGCATTTCAGATGAAGTTTAAATCATTTCACGTGCAAGAATCATGAAAGAGGTCAAACTGATTATGTTTTAATTCTCTTATCAGTTCTGTGCCGTGGGGCTATCAATCTTTTAGGGCGGAGCTATCAGTCCTTTAGGATAGAGCTATCAGTCCTTTAGGGCAGGGCTATCAGTCTTTTAGGGGGGAGCTATCAGTCCTTTAGGACAGAGCTATCAGTCCTTTAGGGCGGGGCTATCAGTCTTTTAGGGCGGGCGGAGCTATCATTCCTTTAGGGGGAGGCTATCAGTCTTTTAGGGTGGAGCTATTAGTCCTTAAGGGCGGGGCTATTAGTCCTTTAGGACGGGGCTATCTGTCTTTTAGGGCGGAGCTATCATTCCTTTAGGGAGAGGCTATCAGTCTTTTAGGGCGGAGCTATCAGTCCTTTAGGGCGGGGCTATTAGTCCTTTAGGGAGGGGCTATCAGTCTTTTAGGGCGGAGCTATCAGTCCTTTAGGGCGGGGCTATTAGTCCTTTAGGGAGGGGCTATCAGTCTTTTAGGGCAGAGCTATCAGTCATTTAGGGCGAGGCTTTTAGGCCTCTGGGGCGGGGCTATCAGTCCTTTAGGGCAGGGGGCTATTAGTCCTTTAGGGTGGAGCTGTCAGTCATTTAGGGCGGGGGGCTATTAGTCCTTTAAGGTAGAGCTATCAGTTCTTTAGGGCAGGGCTATCAGTTTGTTAAGGTGGTGCTATCAGTCCTTTAGGGCTGGGCTATTAGTCCTTTAAGGCAGAGCTATCAGTTCTTTGGGGCGGGGCTATCAGCTCTTTAGGGCGGGGCTAGCAGTCTTTTCTTGTTTCTGCCTAACATTTGTCCATTTGTCAGTCTTGTTTTCTTAACAGCGCCCATCTTTCAGTGATCCAATCAGTTCCCAAAAGACAAAAATCATGCATTGCCTTACATTTTATTTCTCATTTCAGGACCGCTTCAAGTGGACATTCGTCGCAATGTGGGGAAAAATTAGTCTTAACTTCCGTTTCATGGCAACTTTAAGCAGTTATTATTATCCTGTAACCTTGCAGAAAAATTATGCAGAATATGAGCATGAACAGATGACCTGTAGACAGATGGAAAGTGTAAAAGTGTGTGTGTGTGTGTTTCAGATGTGAACGAGTGTGAAGTGTCTCAGCCGTGTCAGCATCAGTGCTTTAACCTGCTGGGCTCCTTCATCTGTCAGTGTGATCAGGGTTATGAACTTGGCCCGGATGCAGTCTCCTGTGTGGGTCAGTGCGGACTCTGCGCTGTCTTTATCAACAGCTTCACAGCGGACAGCAAACAGACATCAAGGCTGACCTAAAAAACACATCAGAAATACTAATGGATTTGATATCAAAACCTTGAGGTCCATTTGACATCCACACACTGATGTCCTTTTGACCACCAAAATAACCACACAAACAGCATCATAATATAAGAATTACAAATCAACAATGAATTTTGTGTCCATACAGTGCATGTAAACTATCTTAATGTCAAAATAACGTCAAGTTAAATCTAAAACCGGCATCAAAAATGATTATAATACGGTCCGTTTTTGACACCAATGTTAGCTGTCCATTACATGTTGTTTTACATCAAGCTGTTCAATAGACATCAAATTCATTCGCACTTTTGACGTGTTTTTGGTGTCACTCTGACAGTTTTTTGACAGCACAGAGAGCATGGCTCAGTGTTGTGTGTATTTGACCTGTGGTTGTGTGTTCAGATATCGACGAGTGCTCGTTCTCCAGCTACATGTGCCAGTACTCGTGTGTGAACAGCGAGGGTGGATACTCCTGCACCTGCCCAGACGGATATCAGATACACAGAACAAGAATGTGTCAAGGTATCGCCTCCTCCTTCATAAAATACAGCGCTCTCTCCATCCACACCCAGAGATTTCAGCCAGGAATTCACAAACACTTCACATGCTCATCATGGAAACAATGCAGAGCTCAAACTGGGCTATTGGAGCTTTTGCTGTGTGTTGTAGCTTCATTAACTGATAATTAGTACAGTTTTCAACAGCTAACAAGCATTGTGCAGTAATGTTCACTTAGATTTTTACTCTTGTGTCTAGTCCAACTATCTAACAATTCTTAAATCAAGCAAAACATACTGTTTTGTTTTAAGAAATAATGAGTTGAAATTGAGTAATTAAGGTAAGGGAAACACCCATACACACTCATTCACACACACACACACACACACACACACACACACTCATTCACTACGGCCAGTTTAGTTGATCAATTCCCCTATAGCACACGTGTTTGGACTGTGGGGGAAACCGGAGCACCCGGAGGAAACAAGGGGAGAACATGCAAACTCCACACAGAAACACCAACTAACCCAGCCGAGCCTCGAACTAGCGACCTTCTTGCTGTAAGGCAGCAGTGCTAACCACTGAGCCACCGTGCCGCCCTTATTTTACTGTTATTTTAAATAAAAAATAATAATTTAGCAGATGCTTTTATCATCACTTGTAAGTCGCTTTGGATGAAAGCATCCTCTAAATCCACCATGTTTGTAGTTTGTTTTTACGCACATTTGTAGTTCAAATTCAGGTCCAACTCAAGCAATGAATTGTGGGTACTATTGGCCGTTAGAGCATAGACAGATCTGCACTTTGAGTTTATACCAGAAATAATAGACAATCCAGGTAACTTTTTTCAGCATACTTTAATTTAGGACACACTAATTGTATTTCTAATACCTTTTAGGATGATAGTTTGTGAATTGGTACGCAGCAATAGACTTTCCCTGACTATAGAACACACAAGAAGTGTCACTCGTATAGTTTTGAATGGCAAAAAATGTAAAGTTCAATATGGCCACTCTAGTGAAGAAAACCCCGCCTTTTAGTAAAGGTGCCAATCATCGATCGCCATAGGCTGATGATTCTCAGGGGGAGGGGCTCAGTGCAGACGTGTGTTTACGACAGTTTCTGCAGCTTCATTATGCACACTATTAAACACACTGGAATCTCAGTGAATACTTGCATCTGAAATATAACGTGAGGTACAGTATTGGCCATCTGACCTTTTATTTTAGATGAATTTCTGTCTTCACCATTGAAACGCACATGATGGTAACCACTCGAACATTGTTTTGATAGGAATCTGCGGTCAGGCATAAATTGAAAATTAGAAGACCAATGTGATTGGATGTGGAGGATGATATTATGTATTACACAAGTTCATTCACTCATTTTTCTTCGGCTTAGTCCCTTATTCATCAGGGGTCGCCACAGTGGAATGAACTGCCAACTATTCCAGCATGTTTTACACAGTGGATGCCCTTCCAGCTGCAACCCAGTACTGAGAAACACCCATACATACTCATTCACACACACACTCATACAGTATGGCCAGTTTAGTTGATCAGTTCCCCTATAGTGCATGTGTTTGGACTGTGGGGGAAACCGGAGCACCTGGAGGAAACCCACACCAACACGGGGAGAACATGCAAACTCCACACAGAAACACCAACTGACCCAGCCGGGACTCGAACCAGCGACCTTCTTGCTGTGAGGCCACAGTGCTAACCACTTTGCCATTGTGCCGCCTTTGTAACACACAAGTTATTAATTGTTACCATAATTGTCCTGCAATTTTCCATAATGTGTGTTTATAACACTACCAGTACATTCTGTTCTGTATTAATCCAGAAAGAGAGTTGGACAGTATGAGCACGTACATGTTTAGAACACACTAATTAATTATTCCAAATGATCTTGATGAGCTTTAAAGCAGAAAGGCTGTGGGTCTGTTGTCAACACAGAGCATGCAGTGAGTTTTCTGTTGCCGCTAATCTTCTGTCGTCTGTCACAGACATCAACGAGTGTGAAACAGCAGACCACGAGTGCCGGGAAGATGAGATGTGCTGGAATTATTACGGAGGTCATCGCTGTTACCCACGAAACCCTTGTCTGGAGCCGTATGTGCGGACCTCAGAAAAGTAAGAGTGCGAACGTCCGTCTGGGTATGATTTGAGAGTAAAGGCCTGTTCGCTGATGTCACACTATAAATACTACAAAGATAAAGATGAAGTTGTGAAACAGCTCAGGTATCCAGTGTGATTTCAGCATCTGTGTGTTTCCTCTTGGGAAAATAGTATAGTTAGTGTATTATTAGTAAATAATGGTGTTGTTTTATTCCACTACACTGACTGCAATCACTAAATTCAATTCAATTCAATTCAATTCATCTTTATTTGTATAGCGCTTATACAATGTAGATTGTGTCAAAGCAGCTTCACATGGAAGATTATAGTGAATTGAAACAGTGTCAGTTCAGTTTTCAGCGATTAAGTTCAGTTCAGTTTAGCTCAGGTCAGTGTGGGTTAATAATCACTACTGAGAGTCCAAACACTGAAGAGCAAATCCATCGATGCGCAGCTCTACAGATCCCGAACCATGCAAGCCAGTGGCGACAGCGGCGAGTAAAAAACTTCACCAATTGGCGAAAGTGAAGATTTAAAAAACCTCGAGAGAAACCAGGCTCGGTTGGGCACGACCATTTCTCCTGTGGCCAAACGTCTTGTGCAGAGCTGCAGTCTAGGCGCATGAAGCTGGACCTCAGCGAAGACTCGTCTCTCCTTGGAGCGTCACAGGGGACAGTCTCAGGCTCTCACTCCACGATGACCACCACAGCAGCTGCTCAGGATACGGCCTGGTCCAGAAAACCTTAGGATCATCTCGTCACTGGTCTTGGATCGCATCAGTGGCACTGCATAGTCTGAGGGCCTCGGGATGAGAACCCCCAGGTGGAAATACAGAATAAGGAGAATAATTAGCGTAGCTGCTGTTCATAGTGTATATAAACAAGAAGCAAAATCATGTGTGGGGCACATCATGCGTCATACCGTTATGTGCTACACTGAGTGTATGCTTTGCTAAAAAGATAGGTCTTTAATCTAGTTTTGAAGAGCGAGAGTGTGTCTGAGCCTCGGACATTATCAGGAAGGCTATTCCAGAGTTTAGGGGCCATAAATGAGAAGGCTCGACCTCCTTTACTCGACTTTTGATATTCTAGGTACTACTAGAAGCCCTGAGTTTTGAGATCTTAAAGAGCGGGTTGGGTTGTAGCGAGACAGGAGGTTGGTTAGATAAACAGGAGCTAGATTATTTAAAGCTTTATAGGTAAGGAGTAATATTTTAAATTCAATACGAAACTTAACAGGCAGCCAGTGTAAGGAGGATAAAATTGGGGTGATATGATCATATTTTCTAGATCTGGTAAGAACTCTGGCAGCTGCATTTTGCACTAGCTGAAGTTTGTTAATAGAGGATGCTGGGCAGCCAGCAAACAGAGCATTACAGTAGTCTAGCCTAGAAGTCATGAAAGCATGAACTAGCTTTTCTGCATCTGATATTGATAGCATACTTCACAATTTAGCAATATTTCTTAGATGAAAGAAGGCAGTTTTTGTGACATGGGATATATGATTTTTGAAAGTTAAATTGCTGTCTAATATGACACCCAGATCTTTTATAGTAGAGCTAACGCTAACTTTGTATCCCTCTAATTGCAGGTCGAGTTGTGAGAACTGCTGTGTAGAGGATTTAGGTCCGATAAGTAATAATTCTGTTTTGTCTGAGTTTAAGAGAAGAAAATTGTTGGTCATCCAGTCTTTAACATCTTTAATACACTCAGTTAGCTTAGACAGTTCAGACATCTCATCAGGTTTAGTTGAAATGTATAATTGAGTATCATCTGCATAGCAGTGAAAGCTGATCCCGTGTTTTCTAATAATGTCTCCCAGGGGAAGCATGTATATTGTAAACAGCAAAGGGCCTAAAACTGATCCTTGAGGGACCCCGTACTTTACTGGCCTGACTTGTGAAAGCTGTCCATTAATATTCACAAACTGGTAACGATCAGCTAAGTATGACCTAAACCATTGAAGGGCCTGACCTTGGACACCTGTAGAATTTAAGCGGTCTATGAGAATATTGTGGTCAATGGTGTCAAATGCGGCGCTAAGATCGAGTAGAACTAACAGTGAGACGCACCCTTGGTCAGCAGCTAAGAGTAAATCGTTGGTTATTTTTACTAATGCAGTTTCTGTACTGTGATGAGGCCTGAAACCTGACTGAAACACTTCAAAAATATTGTTTGTCTGCAGAAAGGAGCATAATTGGGTAGAAACAACTTTTTCTAGTATTTTAGACATAAACGGAAGATTTGAAATAGGCCTATAATTAGCTAAGTTGCTCGGGTCCAGTTGTGGTTTCTTAATAATAGGCTTAATAACAGCTAGCTTGTAAGGATTTGGAACGTGGCCTAAAGATAAAGAAGACTTGATAACATTAAGGAGAGGTTCTCCTATAACAGGTAGCAATTCTTTCAGTAATTTTGTTGGAATTGGATCTAACATACATGTAGCTGATTTAGAACTATTTATAACTTTATCTAGCTCTTCTTGTTCTATGATTTTGAAGCATTGTAGGTTATTTTGATTCAGTGAAAATATTTCTGCATCTGGAGTATGAGGTGGTGCAGAGAGTTTAACATTTTCTATTTTCTGTCTAAAGTCTTCTATTTTATCACTGAAAAAATTCATGAAGTCATCACTACTGATTTGCGGTGGGACATTTTGTTCCAAAGATGATTGATTATTTGTTAGTTTAGCAATGGTGCTAAATAAAAATCTAGGATTGTTCTGATTATTTTCAATCAGTTTGCGGAGGTGCTCGGCCCTGGCAGATTTAAGAGCCCTCCTATAGTTGGACATACTGTCTTTGTACGCAATTCTAAAAACCTCTAAATTAGTTTTTTTCCATTTACGTTCTAGAGCACGGGTTGCTGTTTTGAGAGCGCGAGTATGACTATTGTACCATGGTGTAGTTTTATTCTCTCTAGCCTTTTTTAATTTGATGGGTGCCACAGTATTTAGTGTGTTAGTAAAGATGGCATCCATATTGCTGGTTACTACATCAAGGTAATTTGCGTTTGCGGGTGTATTTCGAAATAAGGAAAGGTCAGGTAAGTTATTTATGAATTCATCCTTGGTGGACGGAACGATAGTCCTACCAGGGCGGTACATTGGTGCAGATCTGCTAATTTCAGGTAGACGCAGCTTATATAGTAAGAGGTAGTGGTCTGTAATATCATCACTTTGTGGTATAATGTCTACATCAAAGACCTCGATTCCGTAAGACAATATTAGATCTAATGTATGCTTTAAGCGATGGGTTGGACCGACAGCATTTTGTTTTATCCCAAGTGAGTTTAATAGATCCATAAAGGCGAGCCCTAGTGTATCATTGGAGTCATCTGTTTCCAAATTCACTGTTTAAATAGATTACACGAGCTGGATTCACTGGTCGAATGCACTACAAACACTGAGGACACCTGCTGGTTACTAGAGGGAAATGCAGAAAGAAAAGCAGAAACTAAAAATGAACAGATTATTATTATTGTTTGCTGTTGTGGACACAAATATATTTATATTTAATATTTAATATAAGTTATTTTTATATTTAAAATGCTTGATGTGAACAGGTCTTAACGCTGCCGCTTTCATTCGCAGTCGTTGTTCGTGTCAGTCAGCAGCAGTGTGTCGAGGCCTGCCGCAGTCCATCGTCTACAAATACATGAACATGCATTCAGAGCGCAGCGTTCCAGCAGACATCTTCCAGATCCAGGCCACAAACATCTTCTCCAGCGCACACTACACCTTCAGAATCAAAGACGGCAATGACGGAGGACAGTTCTTCCTCAGGGTGAGCAACATCTACTCTTTATTTCTCTCTTTATGCTTACCGGAGATTACTGTTCCCACCGTGTGTTCAGTCTTCAGCTATTATCTGCACTATTAAAATGTGCTGTGAAATTTAAATCATGCTTTTAGATGTTAGTGTCAGTGTGTTAGTTATAAGGATATCTATAACCAAAACAAAACAGTGACAAAATTCTCATTTAGAAGATGTAAACCTGATATAAACATCCAAAATTTGGAGTTTGTCACTTCCACCTGATAAATGAAGGATTTTTTTGTCGTCTCCTCATACTCCAGTTTCTCATCAAATCTTCTGACCAATCAAATGCTCTCTAGTGCCTTACATGCCCCGCCCCCTTCTTCTTATTGGCTGTTAATTTGATGTGCTTGAGCTCAACTATTCTCACTGGCAGAGCTTTGAGGAAAACAACACACTATTGGCTGTTATTTAAATGGGGAGGGGCTACTCTGTCACGCCCTCTCTTCATGTTTCTTACTTCATCTAGGCTACGTCTACACTAATCCAGATAAATAAAAAAGTGGCGTTTTCATCTAAAAATGCTCTGTCCACACTGTCGTTTTCAATTCTTTTCTTCCTTCACACTAAAATGACTGAAAACGCTTTCGTCCATGTATTGATGAGGGCTCCAAGCATTTGCCTGTCTTGCCTATTGACAAGCAGCAGCTCTGGTGAAGAGTAGAAACATGGGAACTTGTATAGGGAACATGCATTTAAGTCACCAATCAAATGACCGAGTGGCTATGCCAAACACGTACTGTGAACTGGATAATTTTTCATAGATGATCTTCTCACAGGATTTTGCAAATGTTAAATGAATGCTGTCAGGATCCCTGATGAGCTGTAATGATGTGTGTGTGTGTGCATTAGCGCTTCAGCAGTGCCGGCGCGATGCTGGTCTTGACTCAGTCTCTGGAGGGTCCGCAGGAGCTGATCGTGGATCTGGAGATGATCACTCAACACTCGCTCATGAACTACCGCTCCAGCTCTTTACTGCGGCTCACCATCATCGTGGGACCTTTTCCTTTCTAAGCCCAGTTTATACTTCTGCGTCGATGATCGCTGTTATCCTCTGCACGTACCCGACGCCACTGCAAGCATGTATACTCCTGCATTCTGTACTGTATGTTGCAGTAACACTTCTGAAACACTAGAAGGCAGTGTGGTTTTATGTTTCTTTGCCAGTGTTTTGAGTTTATGGCAGTAATGTGTGTGAGATCCTACTATAGCAGTAGCTCAAACTCGCTCATTCAGGGAAGAAAGAGGCGGGAACTGGCGAACAATCCACAACTTTAATCATAAAACAAACACAATGCAAATGTATCCATCCGGAACTCCGTCACAGGGCTCAACACTTGTTAAACATGTGCTTCATCAGCTTCACCCCCCCCCCCCCCCCCCCCCCCCCCCCCCCCCACTATGGCCAATCACAGATCCTGCACTCTGCATTGTCGTGGCATGTTGTTACATTTTTTGAAAGGTGCATGGTAGGGTACAGTAAAGGCTATGCCTAACCTACTGTCTGCACTTGACACAGAAGTATAAATTGGCTTTAAAGTTGGCATGAAACAGAAGTTAAGATTTTTTTCCATATTGTGACATACATTCACCTGAAATGAGGAAAAAATGTAGGCCTTCCCTTTGACTGGAACTGATTGGATTGTTGGAAGATGGGGAAAATGAAATGTAGGAAGATTGACAAATAGACGAATGTAGGACAGAAACAATAAATGACTGATAGTTCCAGCTTAAATAACTGCTACCCCACCCAAATGGACTGATACCCCTGCCCTAAAGGACTGATAGCCCCGCCCTGAAGTCACTGATAGCTCCACACTAAAGGACTGATAGCCCTGCCCTAAAGTCACTGATAGCCCCGCCGTAAAGGACTGATAGCTCCACCCTAAAGGACTGATAGCCCTGCCCTAAAGGCACTGATAGCCCCACACTAAAGTACTGATAGCCCCGCCCTAAAGAGTCGATAACCCTGCCCTAAAGGATTGATAGCCCCACCCTAAAGGATTGATAGCCCCGCCCTAAAGGCACTGATAGCCCCACACTAAAGTACTGATAGCCCTGCCCTAAAGAGTCGATAACCCTGCCCTAAAGGACTGATAGCCCTGCCCTAAAGGACTGATAGCCCTGCCCTAAAGTCACTGATAGCCCTGCCCTAAAGGACTGATAGCCCCGCCCTAAAGGACTGATAGCTCCACCCTAAAGGACTGATAGCCCCGCCCTAAAGGCACTGATAGCCCCACACTAAAGTACTGATAGCCCCGCCCTAAAGAGTCGATAACCCTGCCCTAAAGGATTGATAGCCCCACCCTAAAGGATTGATAGCCCCGCCCTAAAGGACTGATAGCCCCGCCCTAAAGGCACTGATAGCCCCACACTAAAGTACTGATAGCCCTGCCCTAAAGAGTCGATAACCCTGCCCTAAAGGACTGATAGCCCTGCCCTAAAGTCACTGATAGCCCTGCCCTAAAGGACTGATAGCCCTGCCCTAAAGAGTCGATAACCCTGCCCTAAAGGACTGATAGCCCTGCCCTAAAGTCACTGATAGCCCTGCCCTAAAGGACTGATAGCCCTGCCCTAAAGTAACTGATAGCCCCACCCTAAAGGACTGATAGCTCCACCCTAAATGACTGATAGCCCCGCCCTAAAGGCACTGATAGCCCCACACTAAAGTACTGATAGCCCCGCCCTAAAGAGTCGATAACCCTGCCCTAAAGGATTGATAGCCCCACCCTAAACGATTGATAGCCCCGCCCTAAAGGCACTGATAGCCCCACCCTAAAGGATTGATAGCCCTGGCCTAAAGGCACTGATAGCCCCACACTAAAGTACTGATAGCCCTGCCCTAAAGGACTGATAGCCCCACCCTAAAGGATTGATAGCCCCGCCCTAAAGGCACTGATAGCCCCACACTAAAGTACTGATAGCCCTGCCCTAAAGAGTCGATAACCCTGCCCTAAAGGACTGATAGCCCTGCCCTAAAGTCACTGATAGCCCTGCCCTAAAGGACTGATAGCCCTGCCCTAAAGTAACTGATAGCCCCACCCTAAAGGACTGATAGCTCCACCCTAAAGGACTGATAGCCCTGCCCTAAAGTAACTGATAGCCCCACCCTAAAGGACTGATAGCTCCACCCTAAATGAATGATAGCCCCACACTAAAGTACTGATAGCCCCGCCCTAAAGAGTCGATAACCCTGCCCTAAAGGATTGATAGCCCCACCCTAAACGATTGATAGCCCCGCCCTAAAGGCACTGATAGCCCCACACTAAAGTACTGATAGCCCTGCCCTAAAGGACTGATAGCCCCGCCCTAATGGACTGATAGACCCATTTTGAAGAGCTGATAGCCCTGCCCAAAGCGAGCTATGGTGCTGATTGAGACCCATCTCATTTAGGAAAAGCCTGAGGGAGAGCACGCTTTTAACACTTAAAAAGTAGTAAAGTTATGCAGCGCCACCTTGTGTACAGGAATATTTCTGTTTTTCATTAAGCACCAGCTATTGTCAGAGTGAGTACACGTTATGGAGTTATTTTCGGGATCTGAAATAAAAGGCATCTGTCTGACATTAACAGTTAACTGCAGACTGACAGCTTTATTTTGTTCAGCATTAATGTCTCAGTGAAAAGAGGATCTCTGACCTGTTGAAATGCTCACAAAGCCCAGTACTGCTAATGAATGTAGACCTTATTTTGCACTGATGACCTGAAAATAACCTGATTCTGGCTTTGCATCTGCTCATAACTGCAATAAACACAGATATCCTTTAATGTGAAGAATAATCTTCTGTTATCAAATGTTTTATAAAGAAATAGAATATATGTGATTGTTGACTATTAATATTTGTACTCTCGACCAGAACAGTTAACAATAAAGGAAATAAATGTAATGTGTGCGTTTCTGTAACATTACATTCTTTATTATTCATTTATTTACTGCAAATATGCTTTTATTTATTGTTGTCTTGTTTATAAGTCCAAATATCTTGATTATTTTGCTTGTTTTAAAGAAAAACCCACTTATTTTTGACATTATTTCTGAAAACAAAACTACATTAAGCATTTTTGCAGTTTTTAATAAACAATGCCCTGACTATATGAAACTGATATCCTCTTCCACAGCTTCCAGTTTTCACATGCGTCACGATAGAGAACTGCATATTGTTGACAAATAAACTTGCGTTATTTGATGATATAAAGGTTTAACATTCTGACAAATCTTTATTTAAAGTTAGTATCAGAGTTTCCAAAAAGTGTAGGCATGAATCTGCATGCACAAACCCAGAATAATGTCATTTGTGGACAGAATCGCTTCATTTCTTAACAAATCATGGCATCCTGCTGAAAAAGTACTGACATCAGCTCATTAATACAGTCCAAACACACACACAAACGCTAAAACCCAATGAAAGCACGACACACTACTTTAAAAACCAAACGCTCAATGTGTGTATCAAATCTACAACCTGCATATCAAATATATGTCACCACATAAAAATACTTTATTTACAGGTCAAGAGAGCAGTAAACAAGATGTCCAGATAGACACATTTATAAACAGAAGAGCGAGTATTTCAATGAAAGTACGGCAGTCACAAAGTAAAAATACAACAGACGTTAATCGATCAGTTAAAAACATACAATCTCAATTATCGGCTCCAGCATGCACATCATCTGAAAGAGTCTTCATGCTGAGAAGCTGGACATCCTGGTCATATTTCATCCCAAAATCAAAGGAAAGGTGATTCTACATGCTGAATGGGGCCAACTGTGATGATGTAACGCCTAGTGCACACTACAGGATTCTAAACCTGATTTACGCAAGTATTCCATTTATTTAAGGAGCTCGCCGGTCAACCTATGTTCCTACTCTCACCTATGGTCATGACTGAAAAGACAAGATCTCAGATAAAAGCAGCAGAAATGAGTTTCCTTCGCAGGGTGGTAGAGCGCATCCTTATAGATGGGGTGAGGAGCTCTGTCACTCAGGAGGAGCTCGGAGTAGAGCCGCTGCTCCTCCACATCCAGAAAAGTCAACTGAGGTGGCTCAGGCATCTGTTTCGGATGCCTTCTGGACGCCTACCTAGGGTGGTGTTCCAGGGATGTCCCACCAGGAGGAGGCCTCGGGGAAGACCCAGAACACACTAGAGGGACTATGTCTCTCAGCTAGGAACGCCTCGGGATCCCCCTGGAGGAGCTAGAGGAAGTGTCTGGGGAGAGGGAAGTCTGGGGTTCTCTCCTGAGACTGCTACCCCCCAGAAAAGCAGAAGAATGAAATGAGCTCGCTGTGATTGGGGGAAAATCAACATGTGATTGGTCCTCAGTAGGCCCACAAGGAATCTGCACGCGCAGATTTTCCGCAGATTTTTAGCCCATCATTAATTCTCTTTATTTTCTTGAGTAATGTGTGTAAATTTATATTTATTCTTTTTTTTTATTATTGATTTCAGTAATATTATTGACTAATATGAAAATATTTATATGAATTATTTACCAAATAAAGTGGATCTAATTGGATTTGCATTTTAAACAATAAATACAAGTTAAATAGGTATTATTGTTTATTTCACATATTAAGGTTTTAGTTATGATACTCCCAAAATAATTCTGCAGAAATCCACAGATTTTTACCAAAATTCTCTGCAAAAATATCAAAAAACGTCCGCAGATTCCGTCTGGCCCTAGTCCTCAGTTGTCTGTATGTGTGAACTGCTGAATGACACATTATAGAGGCTCAATGACGCACCTCTGACACCTCACAGATGGAAATCCAATATCTAGCATGCTAAATATCCTGGACCAATCGTACAATTTGTCATTTTCACTGTTGATCATCAGCTGCAGTGCAAAACAATCTTCATGTCTGGCGTTTATATAGAGTTAAATAGAGAATAGTGGTGTGTGCGAGACCTTTGCACACTTAACTAGATATTAGAGCAGACAGATCGAAGCTTTTCTTAACTAGAGTTCCGTCTTGTTTCTAGTCCAAATATCTAAAAATTCTTAAATCAAGAAGAATTTTCTAGACAAGCAAAACACATAGTCTTGTTTTCAGAAATAATATGCCAAAATTAAGTGAGTTTTTCCGTAAAACAAGCAAAATAATCTTGTTTTTCCTTTTGACATAAGATTATTTTGCTTCCCCCATTGTCAGATTATTAAGCTTGTTTTAAAGAAAAACTGACTTAAATTTGACTCATTATTTCTTAGAACAAGACTAGACGTTTTGCCAGTCTAGAAAGTTCTTCTTGATTTAAGAATTTTAGATATTTGGACTAGAGACAAGACAAAAACTCCTAATAAGAAAAGCATTTTTTTGCAGTCTGAGAAACTCAGTATCAGAACACAGTAAGTGTATTTCTGTTATACTCCACTGAACTCCATATAAAAGACAGAAACTCTTCAACACAGGCCGATCTAAAGGGTTAATGCTGAACACTGATGATCACCAGTATAAATGACACATTTACCTCCTAACCCCAACAGGGAAAACCAGCAACACTCAGTAATGCAGGATTATCTGCTGTCATGGCTTTACAGTCAATAAATGTGATTATAATGGAAGTCAATGGAGCAAAAACAGCAGCAACATCACCAAAGGGGAGTCAGTCTGAAGGGTTAATACGCTCACAAAATAATGGAAATAAAAAGTAGGATTTTAGGAACAAACATGACCTAGACGTCTCCATTGAACAGCAGTGTTATGAGTGTCTTCAGCTGCTCAGGTCCAGCACCAGATGCTCATATATTCGCGTTTGGCCCTTAAAACTGGAGCCCAGCAGGAACTCCCTGTTATCGATGAACACCAGAGAGAAAGCCCTGGGCGCCTGGATGTTCAGCTCCTGGAAGGGAACGAACTGCCTCTTCTTGCCGTCCCAGCGGTAGACACGTGTGAAGGCGTAATCGCTGCCCAGGACGGCGTACTGCCAGCTGGCCACGGAGAACGGCTGGAACACCATGGAGCCCCGAGAAGCCACGGTCTGGATCTCCGTAAACATGCTGCCATCCCAGCGCATTACTTTGGAGTCGCCGATGAAGCGCGTCAGGCAGATGTACAGCTCGTTCTTCACCGTAAAATGTTTGACCGCAAACACATCCTCCATTTCTGGGATATCGGTGCGCCTCTCGAACTGGGCGCTGCCCCGGCTCCACTGGTAAACAACAGGTCTCTGCGAACTGCTGGATAAAATCAGATGTGGTTTTCCAGAAATGTCCAGATACTCCACATCGGTGTCGCGGTGCCACGGATGGAGCGACTGGTAGGAGTAAAAACCATTTCCGTTCCACTTGTAGATGGTGGTGGAGCCGGCTTTCGAGCTGTCGGCGATGATGAAGAAGGACTCTCCGTCCACGGCGAAGATTTCCACGTCATTGGGCTTGCGGATTTTCAGGATGTCGATGTCTTGGATTCTGATGAATTTGTTAGCGGAGACATCCCGCTTGAAGATGTGCGAGCCGCCGAACAGCTGAGCCACTATGATGAAGAGCTGGCTGTCGATGACTAGAGGTTTGCAGATGACAGTGGACGTGCCTACAGAGGGGATATATTAGTGAGATTTTAAGCAAAATGATGTTTGTTGGGTTGAATATGATTTCAGTTTGATGACAATAAAGGGAAAATGCCCGCATAAATACATTACTGTAAAGCATGGGTCTCAAACTGGATTCCTGGAGGGCCGCAGCTCTGCACTGTTTCCCTACAATCCTAATCAAACACAGCTGATCCACTAATCAAGGTGTTCAAGACCACTAGAGACTATTAAGCAGGTGTGAGTTGGGGGAGGTTTGAGCTAAACTATGCAAAGCTGCGGCCCTCCAGGAGTTGCTGTAGCTCATCCTGGAAATATTCTGCTGAACACTGTTTGCTCACTTGTGATGTTGTCGAAGTTTCTGAACTCCATCTGCACGTGATCCCACTCCATGAAGCTGCATCTGCCACTGAAGGGCTGAGCGAAAACTACAAACTGATCACCAGCGAAGGAAAAAGCCTCCACTGAAATAGACTGAAACTCCAGAGACTTCAGCAGGGTAAAGTCTGAAGCAGAAGATCAACACGCAGTTCTTATGAGGTAAGGGTTATGTGTCATTTTCACAGTATAATGTTCAATATATTCACTCTTTATAATACACCGTCAACAGTTTAGTTTCCTATCAGTCATTATTACACTGTCATTTTAACCTCTGCACTGCAAAAATATGTATATTCCTTAGCTTTTTAGTCTTGTTTCTAGTCCAAATGTCTAAAAACTCTTAAATTAAGAAGCATTTTCTAGAAAAGCAATAAATCTAGTCTTGTTTTCAGAAATAATGAGTCAAATGAAGTGAGTTTTTCATTAAAACAAGCAAAATAATCTGCCAATGGGAGAAGAAATATAATCTCATGTCAAAACAATAAACATTATTTTTCTTACTTTATTTGAATGCATTTAAAACATTTACTAAAGAGACTTTACTGTAAGCGTGTCCTATCGTATAAACATTTCGCAGTTTAATTTAGATGTAACTTTTGTTTATTATGAACATGACTATACAATAAAGCAAAGTATTTTTGGTGATTCCACCTGTTAAAGTGCAGTAAATATGGTGATAATATCGTATATCATGATAAAAGCTTCAGCAATTAATTGCAACAATAAAAATCTGCTACCATCATAAGCTCATGTGTGTGTTGAACATTACCAACCTGTGGTGATGCAGTCGAAGGTCTGCGCCTCCAGATCGTTGATTTTTTTCCCCTGGTACGCTTCAGGGCCGTTGCAGAAGATCTGATCCACTGTAGCGTTTGTGTGAAACATCCAGTCCACCAACCACTTCAGCTTACAGTCACAGCTGAACAGATTTCCCCTCAGATCCCTAAACACACACACACACACACACACACACACACACACACACACACACACACAGTCTGTAAAGCATTCATATGATGCTGCTTAAAGGTGCCCTATAAAGAATATCTGGGTATACCTAGGCATAGTAAACTAATAAGAGATCAGTACATGGAAATGGCCATACTGTTAAGCTGCGCTCACACTGCACTGTTCTCCCCATAGACTTCCATTCATGTGCACGCGAATGCATCAGACCGGAAACGCAAGGTTGTGCGGCAAGTTTCGCACTTCGCTGCGTTGGAAAGTTCAAGCTTGGTGAACTCTGACCTGCGAAATCGCATCATATGACTGCGTGAGACCAATCGATAATCATAACATGACCTCTCTGGACAGAAATTTAAAACATGGAGCAATCGCTCGCTTTATTTAATGTCTAATCATCTTGTTTAATCCCGCCCCTTTTCGCAGTGCCGTACGACAGAATTTCGCTAACTCAAACTCTAGTGTGACCGCAGCTTTAGCCTCAAACACTATTGTTTCCTCGTTATCGTGTAAATTCAACAAGTGTAAAACCCAGATGGACAACAGACCAATCAGAACACAAAGCAGACTGTTGCGTGACTCACAGGCCATGCCCTCATCATTTGCATGTACTTTAGGTCGTTCATCCAGACCTGACACAGAACACAGACTGATATGTTGCTCTGGGATCATTAATATTCACGCCTCAGGTTGTGTTTGATAAGCCACAACCTTTCCTAGTGAAACAACAATGATCATTTTACCCCTTAGTCTAGTTAAATATTGTGTAGTCATCATGGCAAACATTCGTTGTTAATAGTGTCATGTTAAACAAGACGTGGGAAATATTTCAAGAAGAATGACTTCATCTGCATGCATGAACAGCTTTTTAAACCGTGAAAAGAATGTAAAAGATGAAATCTCCTCATATAATGTCACGCTGGTAAAACATACGTACACTTTAGTCAAAGCTTCCATCCCCTTGAAGAGGTCTTTGGGCAGCGTCTCCAGATTATTGTACGCCAGACTTCTGCAAAAGCATTCATCAAGAACAGAACAGAAGAGAACAGAACAGGGGTTTACTTCAGTAATCAGAAACAAGTGTAGGCCTGACATAATCGGTCATGTTTGTTGTGTGATATACAGGCAGTGCAGAATTATTAGGCAAGTGAGGATTTTGAGCACATCATCTTCTTTATGCATGTTGTCTTACTCCAAGCTGTATAGACTCGAAAGCCTACTACCAATTAAGCATATTAGGTGATGTGCATCTCTGTAATGAGAAGGGGTGTGGTCTAATGACATCAACACCCTATATCAGGTGTGCGTAATTATTAGGCAACTTCCTTTCCTTTGGCAAAATGGGTCAAAAGAAGGACTTGACAGGCTCCGAAAAGTCAACAATAGTGAGATACCTGCAGAGGGATGCAGCACTCTTAAAATTGCCAAGCTTCTGAAGCGTGATCATCCAACAATCAAGCGTTTTATTCAAAATAGTCAACAGGGTCGCAAGAAGCGTGTGGAAAAACCAAGGAGCAAAATAACTGCCCATGAACTAAGAAAAGTCAAGCGTGCAGCTGCCAAGATGCCACTTGCCACCAGTTTTGCCATATTTCAGAGCTGCAACATCACTGGAGTGCCCAAAAGCACAAGGTGTGCAATACTCAGAGACATGGCCAAGGTAAGAAAGGCTGAAAAACCACCACCACTGAACAAGACACACAAGCTGAAACGTCAAGACTGGGCCAAGAAATATCTCAAGACTGATTTTTCTAAGGTTTTATGGACTGATGAAATGAGAGTGAGTCTTGATGGGCCCGTGGCTGGATCGGTAAAGGGCAGAGAGCTCCAGTCCGACTCAGACGCCAGCAAGGTGGAGGTGGAGTACTGGTTTGGGCTGGTATCAACAAAGATGAGCTTGTGGGGCCTTTTCGGGTTGAGGATGGAGTCAAGCTCAACTCCCAGTCCTACTGCCAGTTTCTGGAAGACACCTTCAAGCAGTGGTACAGGAAGAAGTCTGCATCCTTCAAGAAAAACATGATTTTCATGCAGGACAATGCTCCATCACACGCATCCAAGTACTCCACAGCGTGGCTGGCAAGAAAGGGTCTAAAAGAAGAAAAACTAATGACATGGCCTCCTTGTTCACCTGATCTGAACCCCATAGAGAACCTGTGGTCCATCATCAAATGTGAGATTTACAAGGAGGGAAAACAGTCCACCTCTCTGAACAGTGTCTGGGAGGCTGTGGTTGCTGCTGCACGCAATGTTGATGGTGAACAGATCAAAACACTGACAGAATCCATGGATGGCAGGCTTTTGAGTGTCCTTGCAAAGAAAGGTGGCTATATTGGTCACTGATTTGTTTTTGTTTTGTTTTTGAATGTCAGAAATGTATATTTGTGAATGTTGAGATGTTATATTGGTTTCACTGGTGAAAATAAATCATTGAAATGGGGATATATTAGTTTTTTGTTAAGTTGCCTAATAATTCTGCACAGTAATAGTCACCTGCACACACAGATATCCTCCTAAAATAGCTCAAACTAAAAACTACTTCCACAAATATTCAGCTTTGATATTAATGAGTTTTTTGGGTTCATTGAGAACATGGTTGTTGTTCAATAATAAAATTAATCCTCAAAA
This sequence comes from Danio kyathit, assembly GCA_903798195.1. Classification (NCBI taxonomy): domain Eukaryota; kingdom Metazoa; phylum Chordata; class Actinopteri; order Cypriniformes; family Danionidae; genus Danio; species Danio kyathit. The sequence goes on along the minus strand of LR812531.1, from coordinate 168,517 downwards.
ATACAACTTGCCTAATATTTCTGCACTCCCAATATTGTCACAGAAATGATTGTGAAAAGTGATATTATTGTGATTTTAGTAGCATTTTAGGCTACTGGTTATATAATAATTACACAACAGCACTTTTAAGGGACAAACTATTCATTTTGAAGGTTATTTATTTAGATATTAAAGTAAATGTCCTAATATAAGCCTAATGGAGGTCATGTGCATGTATTGAGCGATGAATTGATGTACTGATTATTGCAACAGGCAGAAAAACTCACAGGTGAATTAAAGACTTGAGTCCTCTGAAGGCGAATGGTGATATGGACTTGATCTGGTTGTTTTCAATGAATCTAGAAGAAGAAGAAAAAAATCAAGCTGTGAATAAGATCAGCAGTTTGTCTGTGATGAGCTGACGGCAGATTTACTGCTGATACTCACAGATACTCCAGATGAGGAAGACCAAGAAACGCATCCTCGTTTATAGAGTCGAAGCTGTTTGCTGTGAAGAGACTAGCAGAGAGAATTATAGAGTTACAGAGAATAAAGTTATATATATATATACACAGGGGTCGCTCAATGAAACTGAAACGTTTGGTTTTAGAGCGCAGTAACTCATCAGTATGGTGTAGCTCCTCCTCAATCCAGCATCAGCTGCTGTTGGGAATGACAGACAGGAGTCCTGCAGAGGGATTCTGAGCTGTTCTTCTTCAGAATAGTGTTCAGGTCACTACTGATGCTGCTGGAGGAAAACCTTTCCTGACTCGCTCCTCCAAAACACCCCAAAGTGCTCAATAATGTTTAAATCTAGGTACTGTGCAGGCCATGGCAGATGTTCAACTTCACTTTCATCTTCATCAAAGCACTGTCTCCAGTCCTGCTGTGTGTATTTCTGCATTATCATCCTAACACACCCCCACCTTCAGAATACAATGTTGGGTAGTCCTCGGCAGTGACCCTGCGCCCATCTAGCACCAGTATTGAGCCTAGTGAATGCCATGATATTAAGCCCAAACTATCACTGACCCCCCATGCTTGACTCTGGGCATCAGCAGTCTGGGTGGGCCGCTTCTTTGAGGCTTCTCCACACCGTAACTCTCCCGGATGTGGGACAGACAGTAAGATGGACTCATCAGAGAACAATACATGTTCCACATTGACTACAGCCCAAGATCTTCACTGCTGGCACCACTGAAACCGGCGTTTAGCATTGACAGGAGTGAGCAGAGGTTTGGGTCATGTATAGCTGCGTCGAGCTGCACATCTGATTCTGCAGTGAGTCGGGCAGCTGATGTGTTCTGGATAAATCAGCCCGACGTCCCTTTCAGCTTCCTCTGGCCTCCACAGCTCCTCCTGCTGGATGTGCTTCTTCTTCTTGGCATATATATCTTTTTGGTCTGTCCTCATACCTGTAATGATGTTTGTACTGTACAGACTGTATATTCCCTCCTCTACCCCTAAACCCAACCCTCACAGGAAACAATCTGCATGTTTACACTTCATTCTGTCTGATATGTGCGCCGTTTTCCTCATGGAGACCAAATAAAATGGGCAAAAATGGCTGGTATTGCTATGCTTGTGGGGACATACATAAAACAATTCAACATACAGAACACAGATTACAGACAGACCAAGGGAATAGGACACTTACACACACTTTCATGCATGCACACATATTCACACACGCGCACCCACGCACAGGCGGCTCATGCATCATCATCATCATCATCATGCTGCTGTCTGCTTGTGTGATGCTGGTGCTCTTACAGCAGGTGTAGTGCAGGTGTGTGAATGAAACTCTCTTTGGGGATTTCAGTAAAGCCGGATTTGACGAATGATCTGAAACGGCAGTAAACAGCAGCACTGGTCACACATGATCTCCATTATTATCGCCATTATTCTCGTCATTATGATCATTGTTGATGACTGTAGCTCACAGTGAGATGACGTCCTGCGGGAAGCTCCTCGGTATGGCTCCGGTATTGGCGCATAACGCGTTATCCTTGCTGCAGGTGCAGGGCGCGGGGCAGCGGGAGCTCCTCCTCCGGCCGCCGAGCACCAGCGCCGCCAGCAGCACGCACAGCACCGCCGCCCGCCGCAAACACATCATCCCGGACACACAGCCGCTCACCTGGGGCTCATCACCGGCACACGGCACCGAAGCGACGGCTCAAGACGAGCAGATATTACGGGGATTATTATGAGGAGGATCCGACCGTTATGATCAGCACCAGCGCCCAGCGGTAGCAGCATCCATCCATACAAACACAATCAGAGTCACGGACGCAGAGTGGGCGGGGCTACGCGGATCCACGCTTTTGTAAATCTGGCCTCAAACGACGGATCTATCTCATTCTTAAACTTTAAGCTCTTTTACATTTTTGATGTATTTTAAAATTAGTGTCTGTCATAAAAGTCCCGCTCAGGTGGATGTGGAGTTGTCACGTGACTCCTGTTTCTTTTCTCAGCGCTGCTCACGCTGATCCAGTAACACTCGCGTGATGCTAAACGAGATATTTATTTATTTACTTATTTTAACACGAACACTTGGAACTGCTTCATTTAAAAGTGTCGAATTATATTTTAGACCACAAACGTCTGCAGTTGAACAAATGAGTATTTTGCTTGGTGAGCCTCAGAGGAAACAGCCTTAAACAACAGTCACTCAGGTTAGAAAAGACTTTTTGGCTTGAAATGGGCACAGCTGGCATTTATTTATGTGGTATTAATCCAGGAATGCCAGCTATTTAGGTTAGCCTGATTGCCACACACGTTGCCTTGCATCATGAGAATATTGTGATTGAATTGAACAGCTTCAAAACAACATGAACAAGTTCACATTTTAACGTGTTTGTAGGCTGTTTATGTCTGCCATTTAGTTGATGAATAATATAATGAATTCAGAAATGTGTTGTTATGGTCTGAACTGCATGACTTCTTGTGGGGTCTTTGTTACACAAACATAAAACAACTTTTCCCACAAGCAGAGATTATATAAGCTGCTCAATGTCATTCACACAACAGCTGAACACCTTCATGGTAACACACACAACACTACAGTAATGCAATAAACATTATGAGCACTTCCATGCAACTGTTCTCCCCGTGTTGGTGTGGGTTTCCTCCGGGTGCTCCGGTTTCCCCCACAGTCCAAACACATGCGCTATAGGGGAATTGATGATCTACACTGGCTGTAGTGTATGAGTGTGTGTGTGTGTGTGTGAATTTCCCAGTACTGGGTTGCAGCTGGAAGGGCATCCGCTGTGTAAAACATATGCTGGAATAGTTGGTGGTTCATTCCACTGTGGTGACCCCTGATTAATAAAGGGACTAAGCCGAAGGAAAATGAATAAACTCAAATTACCAAATCCATGAGAAAAACAAGAAAGCATAAAAAGTGTCATGCAGGGAATTCTGGGAAAGTGAGTTTTTTACCATTGAAATGACTGTTATTGTGTTTTTCACAGTGCAGGCCTCATGTAGCGTAATGCAGCTTTGCTTGAAGAAGCAGTGTTTACATCTGGCGGTAAGTCTTACAGTGATTTGAACCATTATTTATGTAGATATTTCTTTAGGATGTCCCTTTTTGCTTGTCACACACACACACACACTCACACACACACACACACACACACACACACACACACACACACACACACACACACACATTTCTTAGTGAATATAGACTATATATTTTTTGCATTTGAACAAATTAATTTTATTAATCAGTTATATCTATTAAAATAGTTTGGTCACCAAACACCTTTTGGAAGAAAAAGATTATATTAAACATTGAATCATTTTTTAATCTTATCTTATAAACTACCTGACAAGTCTTGTGGTGGATCTCAGTTGTAAGAGCAACACATAATAACTGGACTTCTAGTTGATCATGTGTAAAAGTGTCAGAAGGTGGATTTCTCTGCTGAATCCTCTGTTGATCTGCATCAATCATCACCAATACTGCAGAAGACCTACTGGAACCAGCATGGACCGAGATTCTCAGAGAAATCAGTCAAGTTTGGTGAAGGAGAAATCATGGTTTGGGGTTCATTCAGTATGGGGGCGTGCGAGAGATCTGCAACATCAACAGCCTGAGGTATCAAGACATTTGTGCTGCCCATTACATTACAAACCACAGGAGAGGGACAATTCTCCAGCAGGATAGCGCTCCTTCTCATACTTCAGCCTCCACATCAAAGCTCCTGAAGCTCAAGCTGCTCAAGGATTGGCCAGCCCAGTCACCAGAGATCAACATTATTGAGCATGTCTGGTGTAAGATGGAGGAGGAGGCATTGAAGATGAACACAAAGACTCTTGATGAACTCTGGGAGTCCTGCAGGAACGCTTTCTTTGCCATTCCAGATGACTTTATTAATGCGTGATTTGAGTCATTCAGAGATGTATGATGCAGTCCTTCAAGCTCATGATGGAGTCAGACACAATCTTCATTCTGTTTCCACTGCAGCAGGACTTTATATTCTATACTGGACATTATTGAAGGTTCAGTGATGAGACTTTAGTGTAAGCAGAGTCAGACCGCACTGTCCTAATGAAATCATTCAACATCAACACATGATCAGATTTTATTGTGCTCAAATAAGCTAAATCTAGAGGCCTTTGCCTTTCATAGAGACACTTCTGACACCAAATCATCAACTAGAAGTCCAGTTATTATCTGTGTTCCTAAAACTCGGAGAGGCCACAGGACTTTTATCAGGTAGTGTATACATAGACAATATTCATCATGAGAAATATTGCATCCACCCACAACAACATCACCTTCACAATAAAAAAGTTGAAATAAATAAAGTTTTAGTTAATATAATAAATAAAAGTTTTTCAAATGTTTAACTCTCACTCTTTAAGTATTGAGTGCATGAAATGTTCCATTCATACACAAACACCTTGATTGATCAATATGAAATATGACAATATAGAATTTAAAAACACAGACGAGGGGAAAAGACTTTCACACTGAATATATGCATTATTTTATTCAAACCTATCACACAAACACATTTCTAAACAAAATGAAAGAGTTCAGATTAAAAATGTATGCTTTACTCATCACTAAAATCAAGATTAACACAGATTTAATACATTACAAGCATAGAAATTGGATAACATTCAAATTATTTGGCTGATTTTTTTTAATCTCTGAGCGTTTAAGTGTGACTTTTTCATTAACATACAGTCTTACAACCTTCATGAACAATACTTCTCTTTTTTCATTCTCATTATGTGTTTGCCATATATTGTATGTTCAATATTGTGTTTGCCATTTATTGTATTTTTTTGCACAATAGTATGTTATTCGAGTGTAATTCTGTGTGTTTAAGGGTAATGTTTTCCTATTTCTCTCTGTGGTTTTGTCTTAAATGACTATATACACATACAAAACAGGCAGTATTTGAGAAACTGGTCACATTAACAATAATTAATATGTCAAATACATTGTATAGGTCTCAATCATTAATCTTAATCATTTACCCTCTGGTGATTTTAGTCATTTTAAGGCCATTAAGAGAGAAATAAGGGGCATATTTTGTCACTCACACATAAATGTTCACAATAGGCAGCATATTTAAACATTAATAACCATAGATAATGTACAGAGACTGCTGTCGTGTAATATTTTATAAGTGCTTAAATGCATACTTCACTCAAATGTCAAAATATTGTCATAATTTATTTGTCCCAAACATTTATGAGTTTTATTCTTAAGTTGAACACAAAAGAAGATATTTTGAAGAATGCTGAAAACCATTGACGTCCTTAGTATTTGTCTGTCCTGCTATGGAAGTCAATGGTTACAGGTTTTCAGCATTCTTCAAAATATCTTCTTTTGCGTTTAACAGAACTCATAAAGGATTGAAACCACACAACGGTGAGTAAAGGGTGAGTTCATTTTAATTTCTGGGTAAAACACATAAACCCTAACCTGTTTATTTGAATCTGGATCATCTTATTTACATGTGTGCTTCTGGGAACAGGTTTAAGTATTGGGATGAAGGTTCAAATATTTTCAGAGTCAATATATATTTTGCAGACACTCTAAACCACTGATAAAACATGGCATAGATGAGTGGATTCATGCAGGAATTCATGCATAACAACCAGTACATCACATTAATTATTAGCGCATCGTTTTCATTATGTCCAAAAGAAAGAGTCACTATGTAGTAGGGTGTCCAGAACAGAAGATAAACAAGCACGACGATCCCCAGGGTTCTTGCTGCTTTCTTTTCAGACTTGGCCTTTTTTTCTGTGACTGAGTTTAAATGCTTTGCTTGCCGTTTCGCAACATAGCAGATTTTCACATATAAGGGGATAATTATACAACAAGGTGCCATTAAACAAACCAAAGCATCGATTATTAGATTTTCCAGTGTAACAACAAGTACACATTCTCCAACACAAGTGTGTGTGGTTTCCGGATGAAGTAAAAACTCGTATAATAAATAAAACGAATACAGAAAAGAGAACACCCAGTTCACAACTATAGAAACGACCACTCTGTGATTATTGACCTTCAGTGGATATCGTAAAGGGTCATTCACTGCAATGAACCGGTCCACTGATACGATGATCATGTTACCGAGAGATGCTACCACGACCACATAGAGAATGAGAGGAAATATTGAGCAGAACATTTCTCCAAAGTACCAGCAGGGCTCGATCAGTTTCATTCCCTGCACTGGCATGAGAATCAGTCCTGCGATCAGATCAGCCACTGCCAGAGAGAGAATCAACACATTGGTCGGAGTGTGGAGCTGCTTGAAGTGTGAGATGGAGATGATCACCAACAAGTTCAGAAACACGGTGAACACTGATGTTACACCCACAAAAATGTACACCACGATGTACTCGGCTTCAGGTCGGATACTTTTGGTACAAGATAAATTGTTGTTTGGAAAGCAGTAATGGAGTGATCGATTGTCCATGTTTGTCAGTCCTCGGACAGAAAGGTTGAAGAGAAGACTCTGTGTGAGGAAGCTTGCCTGTTTAGATCCTGGTCTATATCACTTTTATGACTGTGTTTTATACTTACGGAAAGCACAGTGACCACCCTGTTTAACCTGAAGTTTGATTATTCAACTCTCAAACACACCCACATGTTAAATATTCATAAACTGCATTGATCTGATCTCAAATGTACAGTGGATTAGTGAGTTTTTCTTTATTTTTACATTCTGCCGTTGCATAACTGTTAGAATAAAGGAGATTGCCTTCCACTTTACACACAATGTTATGCACATTTACACAATGTCAATATTAAAGATGATAACTGTATGTTGTTGCTTGCCTCTGCACACCTTACTGAAATGCATAAACTTTGTGCATCATTCTGAGAAGCATGGCATGCTCTTATTGGCCAGCTATTCATTGCGTTGTGATTGCTTTAAAGGGAACTCTGGGTATGAAGACTTGTACACTGCAAAAAATACTTTCTTACCTAGAGTTTTTGTCTTGTTTCTAGTCCAAATATGTAAATCAAGAAGCATTTTCTAGACTAGTAAAATATGTCTTGTTTTCAGAAATAATCAGTCAAAGTTAAGTGAATTTTTCTTTAAAACAAACAAAATAATCTACCAGTGGTGTGAGTGAAATAATCTAGTTTTAACTTTGAGATGACATTATTTTGCCTACACCATTGGCAATATATTGCTAAGCTAAGAAACGTGCTCTCTATCTAAGCTGCTGAAAAGTTAGTTCATGCTTTTATGACCTCTAGACTGGATTACTGTAATGCTTTGTTCACTGGTTGTAATGCATCCACTATTAATAAACTTTAGTTTATTCAGTCAAACTATTATTAAAATGCAGCTGCCAGAGTTCTTACCAAGTCTAGAAAATATAATCACATCACTCCAGTGTTCTCCTCCTTACACTAGCTGCTGTTCAGTTCTGTAGTGACGATCAAATATTACTCCTTACCCATAAAGCTTTAAATAATCAACCTCATGTTTATCTAACCAACCTTCTGTCTCGCTACAATCCAATGCAGTCTTTAAGATCTCTAAACTCAGGGCTTCTGGTAGTGAATAGCAAAGTCCACTAAAGAAGGTCGAGCCTTCTCATACAGTATATGGCTCCTTAACTCTGGAATAGCCTTCCTGATAATTCTGCCCGTCCTATTCACCTTATTCTCCGTGTACGAGTGGGCGCAGCCATTTGAATGTTTTTGACTTCTGGTCTCATTCACTTCCATTCATTTTTAGATGTTAAAAACAGCTCGTTTTGCTGCTTGATGTTGCAAACTGATATTTTCCTATTACATTATTCTGCTTTGTCTGTATATTCATGCAAACACTTGTTTGTAGAGCTAGTAGTTGGACCGTTTTATGCCGTTTATTATTCTTAGTCATTTCTCTCATAGGCGACTGAATCGGAAGTTCTAAAACAATCGCAAAAGCGAGCGCACTTCCACATTGAAGAATAAGGTCAATACGCAACTCCTTAACTTTTCTGATTTTAACTGTAATGTAATGATATGCACCTCTTTTGAAGCTGCCTTGGAACGATTATTGAGAAAAGTGCTTTACAAGTAAACTTGAATTGAGTCAATTTGAGGTCTGCACCTTTTGAACACGTTACACATCCAACTTTGAAGCAGATGAGCTACATCAGCAGAAGATTACTATGGGTTACACTGCTGCCAACTAAACACTGGAAAATGAAGCTACTATTCACAGTGTGTGTGTGTGTGTGTGTGTGTGTTTGTGTGTGTGTGTGTGGGAGGGGGGTTTCTTATTGTAGAACTCAAAATTGATTGAGCACCATTTAAATTAATTGTTGCTGACCATGCCCTTCCCTTTATGACCACTTCAAGCAGGATGATGTGCCATGTCTCAGTTAATTACAACTGTTTCCTGAACATAACTGTGTTTAATATACCAGAAGACCTGCGGTCACTAGGTGGGTGTGCAGAATTCAGTGAGCGTAAAGCAGTATAATGCATGTTTTTGGAACTGATTTTTATCCTTGAACTGTGTGGTCACGGTGGCTCAGTGGTTAGCACTGTGGCCTCACAGCAAGAAGTTCGCTGGTTCGAGTTTCGGCTGGGTCAGTTGGTGTTTCTGTGTGGAGTTTGCATGTTCTCCCCGTGTTGGCGTGGGTTTCCTCCGGGTGCTCCGGTTTCCCCCACAGTCCAAACACATGCGCTATAGGGGAACTGATCAACTCAATTGGCCATAGTGTATATGATTGTGTGTGTTAATGCGAGAGTGTATGTGTGTTTCCCAGTGCTGGGTTGCAGCTGGAAGGGCATCCACTGTGTAAAACATATGCTGCATAAGTTGGCGGTTCGTTACGCTGTGGTGACCCCTGATAATAAAGGGACTAAGCTGAAGGAAACTGAATGAATGAATGAACTGTGTGGTCACTCAGAAGACCTCAGGGCTTGCTGATCTCATTGTTTGTTGTTGTAAAAGTGAATCTGTGTTGGTTTATCATGTAGAAGACCGCAATTTGTAATGTTATATAATGTTTTCTTGTTTATAAAGACATATTTCTAAGTGTAAATATCAGTAACATCATATACACCACCTAAAAAGGTTGCTGTTTATATTTAAGTTTGCAAATACTTTAGAGTCTAGCAGCTTTATTGCAGTGGGTAATACTGAATGATGGAGTGTGCAGCTTTTTATTTTTTACTGTAAACAGAGCGTTTACATTTAATAATTTCCATTTTAGAACACTTATTTCATTGCACACAACAAAAACATTAACCTATTTTATTTGTTTCTAACTTTATGAAAAGTTTTACAGGTAACTATGATTCATCCTCTGGTTGCATCAGCACAAGTGCACGCATCTAACACCTTTAATTGCTCAGGCTCCAGCCCTCATGTTTACTGAGATCATTCCTGATGTCAATCGGTCGGAAGTGTTAATAGACTGTCTGGAGGGTTAGAAATGTTGTCATATAAAGAGGTTTTACAGGATTTAATTGGTCTCAAAAGAGTCATTACAACGCAGAAAGTCATACATTCAACAGGAGCATCCAAACTTGGTCCTGGAGGGCCACTGTCCTTTAATTTGTCTCAATACACCTGTCTGGAAGTTTCTAGTATGCCTACTAAGATCTTGATTGCCTGGTTCAGCTGTGCTTAATGAGGGCAGGAGTGAAAATATTCAGATTGACCTCTTCAGAAGCAGAATTGGACACCCCTGACAGTCATGCCGTGTGAATAATCAAACATGTGATCAGAGAGAATCACCTCATTGTCACAAGTCACAATCACAAGACTTTAGCATGCTAAATATCTGGACCTGTCTGCAATTTAAAATAATGCTGTGAAATGAGTTCTGATTGTCCTGTTATTGATCCATCCTGCAGCATGAACACAGCAACAACTAAAGCCATGTCCACACGTAAACAGGTTTGTTTATACTCAGAGTTTTCCCCGTCTTCATTTATAAAACTTTAAAATGCAAAAAAAGTACTGTGATCCATGTTAAGGGCAAGTCGAACCAACAGGGGGCGATAAAAGGCTTTTATGCTGAGTTCACACCAAATATGGAATTAATTATTTGCATGAGTAAACTGCATACAAGTCAATGCAAACCTGCGAACAATGGTGCATTACTCATCCCGTGGTGTGAGTGACCTGGAAAGCATTTGGTGCGAACATGGGGAATTCACCTCAGTTGGGGCCATCACTACACTGGGGCTCTAGAACATATTACTAAACCAGGGCACTAGAACCCATAACTATACTTGGGCACTAAAACTCATCACTCTATTAGGGCACTAGAACCCGTCATTATACTGGTATATTAAGACCCATCACAACACTGGGGCATTAGGGCCCAGCACTATTCTGGGGTATTAGGACCCAGTACTATACTGGAGTATTAGGACCCAGTACTATACTGGGATATTAGGACCCAGACTATACTGGGGCATTAGGACCCAGTACTATACTGGGATATTAGGACCCAGTACTATACTGGGGCATTAGGACCCAGTACTATACTGGGGCATTAAGACCCAGACTATACTGGGGCATTAGGACCCAGACTATACTGGGGCATTAGGACCCAGACTATACTGGGGCATTAGGACCCAGACTATACTGGGGCATTAGGACCCAGACTATACTGGGGCATTAGGACCCAGACTATACTGGGGCATTAGGACCCAGACTATACTGGGGCATTAGGACCCAGTACTATACTGGGGCATTAGGACCCAGACTATACTGGGGCATTAGGACCCAGACTATACTGGGGCATTAGGACCCAGACTATACTGGGGCATTAGGACCCAGACTATACTGGAACATTAGGACCCAGTACTATACTGGGGCATTAGGACCCAGTACTATACTGGGGCATTAGGACCCAGTACTATACTGGGGCATTAGGACCCAGACTATACTGGGGCATTAGGCCCTGTGTCTGATCACCTGGGTATTTGTTCTTATGTTTAAGATTGTTTACATGTATTTTAGCACATGGTGCGTTTTGATTGCTCATTATTTGCACGTTTACTTTGACAGGTCTCCGCCCATCTTCCCATTTTCTTCCTATTCTTCTATTAAGACTCACCTGTTCTCCTTGTTTTGCCATAAATCCCCCTCTATTTAGTTCCTTCTCTTTTGTTGTCCTTTGTCAGATCGTCTGTTTTCAACGTTCTTTCGGCTACACTAGCCCAGTCCAGATGGTTCCTGTTGTGTTGTGCTGTGTCGTGCCTGGTTCCCGGTCAGTTGTTCCTTTATTTTTGCTGTCTTTTTGCTGTCTTTTGTTTCGTCCTCACTGTTTGGCCAGTTAACTCTCCGATCTTAACAGTCGGTGTTCCCGTCCCTCACCTGTCCCAGTGCTCTAACTCTCCCTCATGGCTTTGCCGATCACCTAATCCGGCAAACCGCCGCATTGCCTCCTGCTGAGCGAGTGACAAACTTTTTGCGACCTTATAAATGTTGAGACCTGCACTTGTGTCTGTTCTGAATTGCCTGGGGTATTAGGACCCAGCACTATACTGGGGTACTAGAACCCACACAGACCACAGGGTGAGCGCCCCCTGCTGGCATCACTAACACCACTTTCAACAGCATCTTCGTTTTCCCATGTGGTCTACTATCCAGATACTAGCCAGACTCAGCCCTGCTGACTCAACTCAGCTTCAGTGATTGACCAGTCCTGGGCTGCAGGGTGACGTGGACCCGTGGTCATGGATATTACCATTATTTGAAAGTTTTTCTTGGTGTTATTTGCAACAGCTTACATTGGTTATGCAATATACACTCTAGAAAATTTGTCACACCTGCTTCACTTATGCCTACTACTCCTACTGGGGCGTAGGCCGTCAACAAGGGATGTCCAAAAGTCTCTGTCCTGGCCTCTCTTCTCAAGTTGGTTCCAAGGCATATTCATGCTCTTAATATCTTCCTCTAGTTCTCGGCACCAGGAGTTTATTGGTCTGCTCCTTTTCTGCTTGCCTTTGAGTCAGAGCCTGCCTGGTGGTCTTATTTGCTGGCGTACGTAAGGTGCACTCATCCAACTCCAATGCTGTTTCTTAATTTCACCCTCAGCCTGCTGCTGGTTCGTTTTCTGCCATAGTTCGCTGTTACTTATCTCTGTATCTGTCTCTGGTCAACGAATATGTAGGATTTTACACAGGTAGTTGTTGATAAAAAAACAACATTTTCTTGGTGGTGGCAGCTGATGTTCTCCAAGTTTCAGCACCATACATAAGAACTGCCTTAACATTGGTATAGAAAATATGTGTGGTAAAGTGATTTTTATGTCTCGCTGGGAGAAAAGGCGCTGGAATCATTTTAAAGCACATATTGCTGGAACCTGAGCAGGAAGGATTTACAAATGAATTCCTTTCTGAATATATTTTGTGGCTTGCTGTTGTCATCAAAGGTGGCAACAGATACAGAATATTCCACAAAAGCCTGATGACATTGAATTAACTTGTAAATCAATGTCAACAGTGACATTTTTTTGTACATTTGTTTGTTTTGACACAATATTAATATTAAATTATGTTTAATAAGCTCAGCCTATTAGCTTTTATAAATTGTAGACTGAAATACTGTTCAGTTTGTTCATGTCTGCCTGCTGGGAGGCCTATGGTGCTGATTTGTATAGGATACAATCAAAGTAAACCTGAAGAGTTTGTTTGTGTGTGTTTGATTTAGGGTTGGATGCTCCAGGAAATTGGACTTAGGAGTAGGACTGGACTAAACCTGCCCGAGACCTATTTTTTTAAACATTTTATTTACATTGTGGATTTACAAAGACACAATATATTCATTATATGTGTGTGTGTGACTGCAGTATAAGCTGTACATAATCAATTACTACATATACTGTTGGGATAGTTAATGATTCATTGTCTTTCACACAATTATGAAATGAAACAATTACATATTCTATCAACCTAAAATTAATCATCATGCTCATTGTTTAGAAATCAAATGCACTTAATTTAAATTGAGACCGTTTTTATGAAAAAATACAGCAAGACCAAAATTAAATACTTCTAATTAACACCACAAATAATTTTTTGTAAATGTGCATGCTTAAATTCTAGTCAAAATACAAACAGACTATAATATCAGATGTCAAAGGAATTAATTGGTTCATAATTATATTGTTGAACCCTGCATAAATTTAAACCGGCACTATCGGTAAAAGAGGCAATTTATAATTAGGCATCACTCTTACCCCATTTCAGTCACATTTACTCATTGCTTCAATATAAATGTCGAAGTGTCATGATACAGCATCAAAATAACTTACATATTTTGACATGTATCTTCTAACACAGCATTACTACAGTTTTGCAGTGCAATAAAGAGAGCAGAGGCAGATATAGTATATAAATGTTCACAATTTGGAAGTCAGATATGATGTCTAAACATACAAAAAGAAGAATAAAAGACGTTTATATGTTTAGAACACTATTTATTGACATTTGCACACGAGTTTAAGTGCTCATTTCTCTTCTGGGAACAAGTTAAAGTATTCTGATGAAGGCTCAAATATTTTCAGTGTCAAAATGTATTTTGCTGACAGTCTAAACCATCGATAAAACATTGCATAAATAAGGGGATTCATACAGGAGTTCATGCATAACATCCAGTACATTATGTTAATTATAAGAACATCATTTTCATCATGCCCTAAAGAAAGAGTTATTAAATAGTATGGCATCCAGCAAAGAAGATAAACAAGCACTACAATCCCTAAGGTTTTTGCAGCCTTTTTTTCTGATCTGGCCTTCTTGTCTGTGACTGAATTAATATTCTTAGCTTGATAGTGTGCTACAACACAGATTTTCACATACAAAGATATAATTACTGAACAAGGTGCTGCAAAACAAACAAAGGCATCTAATATGAGATACTCCACCTTTACAACAAGTACACATTCTCCAATACAGGTGTGGGTAGTGTCTGGATGAAGTAAAACTTCATACAAAAGGTAAAAAGAATAAAAAAAGGAAAATAACCAATTTACAACAATGGAAACAACAATTTTGCTATTATTGACCTTCAGTGGATATCGCAAAGGGTCATTCACAGCAATGTACCGATCCACAGATATAATGATCAAATTACCAAGAGATGCTGTCACGACCACATAAAGAATAAGAGGAAATATTGAGCAGAACATTTCTCCAAAGTACCAGCAGGGCTCGATCAGTTTCATTCCCTGCACTGGCATGAGAATCAGTCCTGCGATCAGATCAGCCACTGCCAGAGAGAGAATCAACACATTGGTCGGAGTGTGGAGCTGCTTGAAGTGTGAGATGGAGATGATCACCAACAAGTTCAGAAACACGGTGAACACTGATGTTACACCCACAAAAATGTACACCACGATGTACTCGGCTTCAGGCTTTACACTCTTAGTACAGGACAAATTGTTGTTTGGAAAGCAGTAATGGACGGTTTGGTTTTCTGTGTTTGTCCCTCCCCAGTTTGACGTTCCCATGATGAATCTTGGAGAGGAGAGTCTGTCTGAAGATGCTTGTCTCTAGTAGGACTTGATTTTATACTTACAGAAGCTCAGTATCCACCTCATTTTGTTCATGTGATATGAATATTCCGCTTTCAACCCACCCATTAGTTCAGGAGTGTCAATCTCAGTTCCTGGAGGACCGCAGCTCTGCACAGCTTCTGTTTAATTCCAATTAAACACACATGATCAAACTAATTGAGTCCTTCAGGCTTGTTTGAAACCTACAGGTAAGTGTGTTGAAGCAGGGCTACGGCACTCCAGAACTGAGTT
The DNA here is from genome assembly GCA_903798195.1 of Danio kyathit. Taxonomy (NCBI): domain Eukaryota; kingdom Metazoa; phylum Chordata; class Actinopteri; order Cypriniformes; family Danionidae; genus Danio; species Danio kyathit. The sequence goes on along the minus strand of LR812531.1, from coordinate 153,277 downwards.
TGACACCCCTGCACTAGTTCAAAATTCATAGACATATCAGATCTAATCTCATCTATACTCCAATCATTATTTAAAGAATGCTGGATATCTGTTTATACCATTGTCTGTATATCTGGCTGAATACTCAATTCAGATTGGTTGGAATGTATGCAATAAAACTGTTTATATTAAGGCAGGCATACACGGAGCAAATTCAGATTGTATGTCAATGTACAAATCACAAGTGAGTTTATTTGACATTATATGTGTATAAGACACAAATGTATGACCTGGTTAATTCCAAAGCATAACATTCCACACCAAAACCATGGACAGCAGAAGAAATTGCTTTCAGATCTCTCTTACTCTCTTTCTCTTATAAAAGCTCAATAATACAAGCCTTGAATGTTTACTATCATACAGGTTCTTTTTCAACACTGAGACACCCTGTGTGTGTGAATTATAAAGCCTAGTCCGCTGTAAAACATAATCTCTGATGACCTGTCATGTACGATCCATCATACAGGGTCCACTGTTTCAAGAGTTCACACTTAGCTGATGATTGATTATAAAGCATGTTTGGCATGCTGTCCCGGGAGAGAGCCCTGAGCTCATAACATCCTCGAGCCTGGGGCTCCCTCACATTTGCAAGGCAAGAGGGGAGTTTGAGCTCAGGTAGATCTGGAGAACTCCCCTGCTGTAGTAGCTAATGAACAGACAGTGATTGCTCTTAAGAGATAACTACCTACTAGGAGCATGTCTATGGTGCTGATTTGGATTAGTCAATTAACTTAAGCTGCATGTTTGTGGATGGTGGGAGGAAACCGGGGAACCCGGCGGAAACCCACGTGAGCACGGGGAGAACGTGTAAACTCCGCACAGAAACGTCGACTGGCTTGGTAAGGACTAGAACCAGTGACGTTCTTGCTGTGAGGCAACAGTGCTAACCACTGGGCCACCGTGCCACCCATCTAGGAAAGGAGGAGGAGTAGGGGTGGAAGGGGGAATTCTTCAAAACAAAGATGTCTGTGATATGGAACTGAGGGTATTTATAGTGGCTTAGGAATCGTCTGATTGGTGAATCATAAATTGAATAATGCGGGGCCAGCTGTGATCAATCATAAGCACGTGATCCTCTCCACATTAGTTTATAAATAAACTTCACTTTACACGACTTAATCCTCTTGATTAGTCAAGTTCAGATATATCAGCAGAATAGCTTCTTCAACACATCAAAATATCAAGCTGGCAGCTCCCAAACTTTATTGATGTTTAAAAATAATCAGGAACTCATGATCTTGTCGGCTTGACTCTACAGACCATATGACTTCAACACAACTCCTCCCGATAGGAAAAATTGCATAAACGCTCATGCAACAGCAAATTAACACTGCGTACACCCACCTTAAGGGGCTGTTGAATACTTGATTCTTGAACATTTTAATGCTTAGATGAACATTAGGAGATCAATCACTATGAGTTTGTATGAAGACTCGTGGCTCCTCCCTCCAGTGTGCCTGCTCAGTGTTTCCCCGAGCGGCTGTGGCGATCAAGCTGGATGTAAGCAAGCCAACTGGATAGGTGTGACCTGTGTATTTAAATGGTAATAAATGAGTCTTTCCCCATTCCATTTATCTTGGAGATGCACAAAAAGCTCACCAAGTCCTGGAAAGCATCTTTTACTGAACATGAAAGTCGTGACATGTGGTCAAGTATGGTGATAAAACCATTCTAGGAAATTGTGCCCTGGATTTAACCCATCCAAGTGCGCACACACACACACACACACACACCCGGAGCAATGGGCAGCCATTGCTGTGGCACCCTTGGAGGAGTTGGAGGATCTGTGCCTTGCTCAAGGGACTCACCTCAGATGTGGTATTGAGAATGCTGGATGGTTACTCCCAACACCTACAGTTCCTGCCGGTGCCAGGACTCGAACCTGTGACCTTTTAATCACTAGTCCATTTCTTTAACCATTAGGCCGTGGCTACCCCCAAGCTCAAGCTTTGGATGCCTCCTGGACCCCTATTTAGGGAGGTGTTCCTGGCTTGTCCCACTGAGAGGAAGCCCAGGCAAAAAACCAGGACACGCTGCCTGGGAACATCTTGGGATCCACCCGGAAGAGCTGGAGAAACATCTGCAGAGAGGGAGGTCTAATTTTAATTTTAATTAATTGTGATTTTTCTCAAGGTTTTTTCCTTCACTTTTGTCAATTGATGAAGTTTGTTCCACTGTCGCCACTGGCTTGCTTGGTTTGAGACTTGTAGTGCTGCACATCAGTGGATTTGCTCTTCAGTGTTTGGGCTTTCAGCAGTGACATTTATATTACAGTGAACTGAACTTCATCTGTGAAAACTGGACTGAAGCAGTTTCAATTTACTAGAAATCTATCTATGTTAGACTGTTTTGTCAAAATCTACATTGTAAAAGCACTATAGAAATGAAGATGAGTAGTGGTGCATGTGTGGACATTGATCATCCAGACATTGCAACCCCTACCTGGCCATCCGTGGACTTATATCTGTGTGGACATACAGGGATTGGACAATGAAACTGAAATGCCTGGTTTTAGACCACATTAAATCATTAGTATGGTGTAGAGCAGGGGTCACCAATCTCGTTCGTGGAGGTCCGGTGCCCTGCAGGGTTTAGCTCCAACTTGCCTCAACACACCTGCCTGGGTGTTTCAAGTATACCTAGTAAGACCTTGATTAGCTTGTTCAGGTGTGTTTGATTAGGGTTGGAGCTAAAATCTGCAGGACACCGGACCTCCAGGAACAAGTTTGGTGATCCCTTGTGTAGAGCCTCTTTTTGTGGCCAATACAGAATCAATTGGTCTTGGGAATGACAGACACAAATCCTGCACAGTGGCCAGAGGGATTCTGAGCCATTCTTCTTGCAGAATAGTGGCCAGGTCATTACACGATGCTGCTGGAGGAAAACTTTTCTTGACTCGCTCCTCCAAAACACCCAAAAGTGCTCAATAATGTTTAGTACTAGGTACTGTGCAGGCCATGGGAGGTGTTCAACTTCACTTTCATGTTCATCAAACCACTCTGTCACCAGTCTTGCTGTGTGTATTGGTTCATTATCATCCTGACACACGTGACCGCCTTCAGGATACAATGTTTGACCCATTGGGTTACATGGTCCTCCAGAATGGTGTTGTAGTCCTTAGCAGTGACGCTTCTTCTAACACCAGTATTGGGCCTAGGGAATGACATGATATTGAGCCCAAATCATCACTGATCGCCTCATGCTTCACTCTGGGCATCAGCAGTCTGGGTGGGACGCTTCTTTGGGGCATCTCCATGCCGTAACTCTCTCGGATGTGGGACAGACAGTGAAGGTGGCCTCATCAGAGAACAGTACATGTTTCACATTGTCCACAGCAATTTGGCTGCTGCCATCTTTGAAACCAACATTTGGCATTGGTACGAGTGAGCAAAGGTTTGGCTACAGCAGTTTGCACATTTAATTCCGCAGTGAGTCGAGCAGCTTGGTTTTATGTTTTTTGCAATCAGGGTTATCAGCCGGACGTCCCTTTCAGACAGCTTCCTCTTGTGTCCACAGTTCCTCCTGTTGCATGTGATTCTTCTTCTTGGTGGTTTGCTGGCATTACTCTAGATACCACGGCTCTTGATACTCACAAAGACTTGCTGTCTTGGTCATAGATGCACCAGCAAGACGTGCACCAACAATCTGTCCTCTTTTCAACTCTGATATGTCTCCATAATGTTGTGTGCATTGCAATATTTTGAGCAAAGCTGTGCTATTATTCTGCTAATTAAACCTTCACACTCTGTTCTTACTGCTGGAATGAAGATCAGTGAAGATTGGCCACCAGGCTGCTCACATTTAGCCATCAAACCTCCAACTGGCCGGTGCTTCAGTTTCATTGTTCCACCTTTGTACATTATGTTCATATTATTATTAGTATACAATTTATAATGATATTTAGTGTTATTGTGTACATTCTGACACCTTCTTGTCTCCTTGTATACGGTAGTTGAGGATCAACAAAGCTAAAGGTGCACCGTAGTAAAGACACATGCTTGAAGTTTCTAGTAGCTCTGAAAGAGTTCATGTGTTGGACACCTATCCTAGTGGGCACAGTCTAATATTTGCAATTTTGTCAAGAGGGTCTCATAATGCCTCGTTTGTAATGGATTTCAAAGTTTATAGGGAAAGTACTGCTTCATGGTATGGTTGTGTTTGGTGTGTGTGACTGGAGTGTATGCTCTATACAACCAAATTGCATAAGCACACTAAAATATTAAGATGAAAATCATACAGGTGGACGTAGCAAGCAGGGAAAGTGCGGTCCATCACAATTACAAGGTATGTTTGACCTCACAGCACAGTTAGGTTTGGTGTCTAATATGATTTTGTTTTTGTCAGTACTGCTTCTACATGCAAAAATCTGGCAAATAACAGGGAACACTGTTGACAAATAACAATTTCTTCTAAAATGAAACTCAACTGGTGTTAGATATATTAATTTGTATGTTTATTCAGGGATTAATTACACATTTGAAAATTGACAGTATTTCTGGAATCTTTCCGAGAGTCTGAAATTAAATATACTGCACATTAATGGCACTAATACTGTAAACTTTTTCACAACATTTCTCTGTTTCTAATTTGTATGTAAGTTTTCACTGTATTTCACTGCTTTTTACAATAAATGTACATGGTTAATTTCTAACCCTAGCATATGTATAATAGACACTACTTGAAAAACTGCAGATGCAGTACAAAATAAGCTTAATAATGCTAGTAATTTACAATAATTATCACTTCTACATACCATCAATCATTTGAACTTATATTGTGGCATTTGCCCCAAAATAGGTCTCATTTAACAGCATTAAATTTGCGCCATTGTAGTCTGACATCTTTCAAAGCAGCATCACTATAGTTTTGTTGTTCTCGTATTCAGAAAAGGCAAATTACACAATGTCACAAATATATATGCTCACAATATTCATATTTAGATATAATAATATTAAAAAGAAAGCACTTGTTACATGACTTGCCATCCTTTTTACATTTGCATAAGTGCTTATTTCTCTTCTGGGAACAGGTTAAAGTATTCTGATGAAGGCTCAAATATTTTCAGTGTCAAAATGTATTTTGCTGACAGTCTAAACCATCGATAAAACATTGCATAAATAAGAGGATTCAAGCAGGAGTTCATGCATACAATCCAGTACATTATATTAATAATAAGAGCATCATTTTCATCATGCCCTAGAGAAAGAGAAGTCAAGTAGTATGGCATCCAGCAAAGAAGATAAACAAGCACTACAATCCCTAAGGTTTTTGCAGCCTTTTTTTCTGATCTGGCCTTCTTGTCTGTGACTGAATTAATATTCTTAGCTTGATAGTGTGCTACAACACAGATTTTCACATATAAAGAAACAATAACACAACAAGGTGCTGCAAAACAAACAAAGGAATCTAATATGAGATATTCCAACTGTACAGTAAGTACACATTCTCCAATACAGGAGTGGTTTCTTTCTGGGTAAAGTAAAGATTCATACAAAAGATAAAAAGAATAAAAAAAGGAAAATAACCAATTTACAACAATAGAAGCAACAATTATGTTGTTATTGACCTTCAGTGGATATCGCAAAGGGTCATTCACAGCAATGTACCGATCCACAGATATAATGATCAAATTACCAAGAGATGCTGTCACGACTGTATAGAGAATAAGAGGAAATATTGAGCAGAACATTTCTCCAAAGTACCAGCAGGGCTCGATCAGTTTCATTCCCTGCACTGGCATGAGAATCAGTCCTGCGATCAGATCAGCCACTGCCAGAGAGAGAATCAACACATTGGTCGGAGTGTGGAGCTGCTTGAAGTGTGAGATGGAGATGATCACCAACAAGTTCAGAAACACGGTGAACACTGATGTTACACCCACAAAAATGTACACCACGATGTACTCGGCTTCAGGCTTTACACTCTTAGTACAGGACAAATTGTTGTTTGGAAAGCAGTAATGGACGGTTTGGTTTTCTGTGTTTGTCCCTCCCCAGTTTGACGTTCCCATGATGAATCTTGGAGAGGAGAGTCTGTCTGAAGATGCTTGTCTCTAGTAGGACTTGATTTTATACTTACAGGAGCTCAGTATCCACCTTATTATATTACGTAACTTGAATATTTAGCTTTCGACCCACCCACTAGTTCAATTTTCAAAGACCTATCAGATGAAATCTGATCTATAATGCAATAAATATTTTACAATAGAGTGTACCAACACTAATTAAAGATGTAAGCTGCATATCTGTTATACCATGGTCTGGCTAAACACTCAATTCAATACCACCTAAATGTGTAGCTCTACTTTATTCTATTGTCCAGTTCAGTTCATCCCAGTCCTGTCCCGTATGTGCTGTGAGTAGTTTGCTGTGTCTACCAGCCTCCTGAAGACGAGAGTCCTCCATGAGTCCCTCAATCTAGCCTTGCTTGCTGCTGCCAGCTAAGTCTTCGCACCAGCCCTCACTTTCTGTCTGGGTCAAGTGGGCACCTGCTTTTGTGTTTGTTCCTGTTATCCAGTTTTGCATTCATCACACTTACTGCCTGCAAACAGCAAACTGCCTTTGTTGACTGTTAATTCCCTCATAGATACTTTCTCTAGATCTTCTTGTTTGGACATTCTGTTATGACTGACTAAACTGGCCATTATGGACCTGGCTGAGGAGATCAATTTCTGCTCTAGAGCTGAAGGGTCTGATGCTTGGTTACCATGAGGAAGAGCTTTCAGTCGCAGCGCAAGTATACCAGCCAGATACAGAGCCTTTTACTTTTGGACACAACCAGTTACTGATGGTTTTCATAGTCCTGAGCCCTGCATCAACAACCCTCAGTGTTACGCAGCCCATCCTACAGTGTGTCGGGGTCTTTTTAACACAGTCTGAGATAATTTTCTCTCCAAACCTTCATCTATGGCAGCTACCTGTGCCGGGTCACCTATATGATTTCCTTGCTTATCGGTAAGGCAAGAGATTGGGCAGCAGCTGTATGGGAATCAGAGTCTGAGTGCAGTTCTCATTACTCAACACTCTTCATCATTATGAGTTGGAGATATTTCTTGTCAGCTTATGACACCATGACAAGGTATATCAGTAGCCATTTACTCTGAGTTCTGCACTCTGTCCACCACCTGAGAGTGGAATGATCCTGCTCTTATCGGTTGCTTTGTTGATGGTCTCTTTGCCGAGATAAAGGAGAAGCTTTTCTCTCAGGAACTCCCTACCTGCATTGACCCTCTGGTGGAACTGGCAATCCCACTGATAAGAGCTTGAAGATGCATTGCCAATCTTGAGGCTTTAGTCCCCAACCCAAAACCATCACCCTACCCCACTGTTATCGACCATTCACACTTCTGAGCCTGAACCCATGCAGTTGAGAGGGTTGCACCTCTTGACTGTGGAGCACCAACACCGCCTGGTAGACAGGCCAAGCATGTACCAAGTAAAACGGCATGGTTGCCAGTAGACCTTGGAGTACTGGCAAGGGCTATTTATCCCCTCATTTAAGAAGCACACCACAATACCTGCTCTTTTGTGCTATAGTGGCACTAACATCACAGGCTCACTTTTATTCTTTTAAAATATTTTAGGCTGCTGTTGCATCATTCAGGTCAAGGATTGGCAACTTTGGTCCTGGCAGGCCATTGTCTTGCAGAGTTTTGCTCCAACACTAATCAAACACACCTGAACACACTAATCAATGTCTTCAAGATCAGTAGAAAGCTATAGGCAGGTGTGTTTAGAGTTGGAGCTAACTCTGCAGGACACAGACCCTCCAGGACCAAAGTTGCCCATCCCTAATCCAGGTGGAGCTGCACACTGATGATGATTGAGGAGATTAATACTCCACAGTGTGTCTTTGCTCCCAGAGTCAAAGAATGTAAAGCCAGATGCCCTGTCACACCAGTTCAGTTTGGTTCCTCCACGGAACCCATCCTGTCTGAGAGCTGGGTGTTTGGAGTGGTGGTGTGGGGAATTAAACAGTTAGTTTAGAGAGCACCTGTGTAACGGTCCCTCATGAATGCCTGCAAAAAACGTATTTGTTCCCAGATCTGTATGTCCAGTAGTTCTCCGTTAGACTGACAAATATAGAGGTGTGAGTCTGAACCTAACCTAGTCTAAACCTAGTCTAAACCTAACCCTGCCCTCCTGTGAGTTTTCGTTGACTACTGTAAACACCTTTGTGCCCCTGGTCACATTCAGACCACTGCCATTGGCAGGGAATACTGTTAATCTTACAATAGTCCATCTGTCTTTTAAGTCTGCCAACTTTGCTCCTATCCTGAAGTATCTCTCTGCTTTGATCTTTGATCAAATTTTTAAGATTCACAGGCTGCCTGTGGAGATAATTTCTAAGCAGGGCCCCCAATTCACCTCTCAGTTTTTGGAGGGAATTCTGTCGACTGATTGGTGCCACTGCCAGCCTGTCGTCAGGGGTCCACCCACAAATTCATGGGTAGACTCAATGCATAAATCAAATTTTAGGGACAGATTAACAGCTTAATCGTTCCTCCTGTAGTGAACAGCTGTGGTGGGCCGAATGTGCTTATTACTCTAAACCTACATCATCAACAGGGTTTCCCCATTTAATTGTTATAGGAGTTGTCAACCTCATTTTTTTCTACCAAAAAGACTCAGTTTCAGTTCCTTTGATTCAGGTAAATATCAAGCAGCATCAATGTACTTGGAGTGTGGTATACTAGATGTTGCTCAAACTTACTTTCGTCATCTGTTGTCAGAGAGTCTGGTTATCCACTCGTCACCAAACTCTTCAGTTTTATAAACTAACTTGAAAAGAGTCTCCAGCATCCTGGCCAAAGTTGCCCACTGGCCTCTTTCCCTCATAGTTTCATAACCAACCCCATATCACCTAATTGGATTCAATTTGACTTGACACATCTGCTTGAAAGTTTTTAGTACCCCTGCCCTAGTGGGCACGGTCTAATTTTTTTTACATTTTGTCAAGTCCCTCTCACAGTGCCTGGTTTGTAATATGATTTCAAAGTTTATAGGTAAAGTACTGCTTAGTAAGGTTGTGTGTGACTGGAGTGTACTCTATGTTTTAACCAGTCAAATTAAATATACTGTATACTATATATCTGAAAATATTAGGATGAATATGGAGTGATGCAGGGGAGAGTTGCGAGCTGTGATTGTGCCATCCATCATGTTTACAATGTATGCTTGACCTTACACTACAATTTGCTTTGGTGTCTAATATACAGCAGACTATATGCCTTCTCTTTTTATTTATTTAAAGAGTTAGCACTTATTGAAACATATTCCAATTTATTGCAACTCAAAAACTGTCTCGCACCACAGAAAGCTGTTACACATAGTTGGGATAGTATGACATTGTTGACAAATCTGGTGTTAGGGATCATATTAACATAATTATTCATGAATTGGACTGCATTTTCCTAAAAGTGACAGTATTTTTTGATAATGTTTTGATATATAGCATGTTTATGCCACTAATACTGTAAGTTTCACTAATATGTGAATTCGCAACATTTGACATTAAGTGTAGATGCTTAACCTGAAATTATACAAGATAAATGTATTACGAATTAAATGTGAAATGGATTAACTGGTTCATTTCCAATGCTGGCATATGTGCAACAGACATTACTGGGAATACAGCAGATACAGCATAAAGGCTTAATAACACTTAATGATAATATTATGCAGTGGTCAAGAATCACTTCTACTGCACACATCATCAATCATTTGAGCTCAAGCTATGCAATTTGCCTTAAAATAGTTTTATTTAAAGAGCAGCATTAATATTCTTTTACATGCATCTTCCAAAGCAGCATCACTACAGTTATATTGTTTTCATATTCAGAAATAGCAAATATAGACAGACAGTGACAAATATATATGATCATAATATTCATACTTAGATATAATGTCAAGCATATTTAAAAAGAAAACACTTGTTACATGACTTTCCATCTGATGTCTGGTCTGTTTAGAGACAAATGTTCTTTTTACATTTGCACATGAGTCTAAGTGCTCATTTCTGTGCTGGGAACAGGTTTAAGTATTCTGATGAAGGCTCAAATATTTTCAGTGTCAAAATGTATTTTGCTGACAGTCTAAACCATCGATAAAACATTGCATAAATAAGGGGATTCATACAGGAGTTCATGCATAACAACCAGTACATTATATTAATTATAAGAACATCATTTTCATCATGCCCTAAAGAAAGAGTTATTAAATAGTATGGCATCCAGCAAAGAAGATAAACAAGCACTACAATCCCTAAGGTTTTTGCAGCCTTTTTTTCTGATCTGGCCTTCTTGTCTGTGACTGAATTAATATTCTTAGCTTGATAGTGTGCTACAACACAGATTTTCACATACAAGGATATAATTACTGAACAAGGTGCAGCAAAACAAACAAAGGCATCTAATATGAGATACTCCACCTTTGAAACAAGTAAACATTCTCCAATACAGGAGTGGTTTCTTTCTGGGAATTTAAAAAATTCATACAAAAAAAATAAAGGATATATAAAGGAAAATAACCAATTTATAGCAATAAAAATAACAATTCTGCTGTTTTTGACCTTCAGTGGATATTGCAAAGGGTCATTCACAGCAATGTACCGATCCACAGATATAATGATCAAATTACCAAGAGAAGCTGTGACGACCCCATAGAGAATCAGATGAAATATTGAGCAAAACATTTCTCCAAAGTACCAGCAGGGCTCGATCAGTTTCATTCCCTGCACTGGCATGAGAATCAGTCCTGCGATCAGATCAGCCACTGCCAGAGAGAGAATCAACACATTGGTCGGAGTGTGGAGCTGCTTGAAGTGTGAGATGGAGATGATCACCAACAAGTTCAGAAACACGGTGAACACTGATGTTACACCCACAAAAATGTACACCACGATGTACTCGGCTTCAGGCTTTACACTCTTAGTACAGGACAAATTGTTGTTTGGAAAGCAGTAATGGACGGTTTGGTTTTCTGTGTTTGTCCCTCCCCAGTTTGACGTTCCCATGATGCATCTTGGATGCATCTGTCTGTAGATGCTTGTCTGTAGTAGGTTTTATACTCACAGGAGCTCAGTATCCACCTCATTATATCATGTGATTTGAATATTCAGTTTTCGACCCACCTGCTGATTCTATATTTGCAGACCAATCCGATCTAATCTTATCTTTACTGCCATAAAGATTTCTCAGTAGAGTGTAACAATACTAATTGGCTCCGGTCCATTTAATTATTAGAAAAATTTAAGGGTTGTAGGGCAGCATAGTGGCTCAATGGTTAGCACCATGTCCTCATAGTAAGAAGGTCCCTGGGTTGAGTTTGTGTGGAATTCTTCCTGTCTGTGTGGGTTTCTTTCAGGTGCATGGGTTTCTTCCTTGATCCAATGACATATAATGTAAGTAAAATGGATAACGTAAATTGGCCTCTCGTGGGTTCTCTTATCGTTGTTATGCAGGCGACACAGCACAGGTCTATCTTTAATTTCAGCCAGATGACCCAACAGTAGCTGCAAAGATCACCTATGGCTTAATCATGCAAATTTGTCTTGTCTTCACTGCAACTCCACACAATCAACACAATTTCTCCCTCCAACTGGGATCATCTACTATTACCCTGTTTAATTCAGCTTGCAATCTTCCTGGATGATCATCGATCCTTCCAACAGCACATTGCTAACACAGCTCCATCATGCAGGTTTGCTCTATTCAAGATCAGTCAAATCAGACCCTTCCTAACAGATCATGCTGGACAACCTTTAGTCCAGTCGTCTCTTGTCATTTCAAGGCTGAGCTACTGCAATGCTCTTCTAGCTGGACTCCTGTCATGAACCCTTAAACCTCTACTGATGACCCCATGTAACCACGTCTGTTTCCCAAGTTTAAATCACTGATTTAAAGAACAGCCCTGGAACTGCATGCTCTTACCTCCACCTGCTCCTGAAGGTCTACATCCCCTCCAGGAGCCTTCGGTCAGGAAGTAAGCACCTCCTTGTGGTTTCATCGATGAGAGGCTGTAAGTCCCATTTGGACTGCTGATTCACTATCATTCAAATGACAACTAAAAACCCATCTGTTCTGCAAACAAAAAAATAAGTAAGTAAATAAAAATTCCTCCCCCTCTTTACCCTAACTCTTATTTGAGCACTAAAAGTTATCTTGTATAATCAGCACTTCTTGTGTGTATTGCCTCTTCATGCGGAATTGCTGAATGCCTCCTCGTTTGCAGTGGGGGTGAGATTTTGGGCAACCTTGATCTTGCACTCTTTTGTCTCTGTGTTTTTTTATTTACACATTGTGTGCTGTTCAGTATCTTGGTGCTTCAGTCTAGTTTGGTTTTGGTTCACCGTTGAGACTCCACACCCCATGTTTGAGTACATAGTTGGGTGTTCATTCACATGCTGTCTTGCACCTTGTGTTGGGTTTTTTTGTGGCTTCAGAAAACCAGTCAGCATCTGGTGTGTCCAACATTTAGCTCACGAAATGCAACACATCTCCTTCGCATAGAGTCGATCAGGTTGTTGATTGAGGCCTGTGGAATGTTGGTCCACACCTTTTCAATGGCTGTGCAAAGTTGCTGGATGTTTGCCGGAACTGGAACATACTGTCGTATGTGCTGATCCAGAGCTTCCCAAATATGCTCAATAGGTGATGCCTCTGGTGAGTATGCTGGCCATGCAAGTACTATGATGTTTTTTAGCTACATAAACACAAATGCTCTCCACTGGTGTCCTTGACCTTGTCCCCCCACATCATTTCCATAAACAGGATTGGGCACCCCTACAACCTACATCATAAAGTTGTTATTTAGGGCCAGGACACAACAAACCTACTGTTGGCCATTGGGGTTTGTCGGTCCGCCAGTCCAGCTGCTGTGTTTGGTGAGTGATGATTACTGTGATGATGGTGCTGAAAGCTGCTATGTTTATGTTTTGTGTATGCGCGTCACAACTTTGGTTTCCCTTTTGCAGAATGAGAAAACAGAAACTGCCTCCTGCTGGAGCAGAAAGGTGCAGAACACATACTCTAGTTTCATTCGACTTTTGTCTGTTTGGTGTGTTCACATGCAGCTTTTTGGTCCAGATGTGATCCAGTGTGAGGCAACATCACAGTTGGGTTTCGTTAGTGCTATTTGTGGGTGTTGACTTGGTGTGTCTTGTCCCTTAGACAACCCCCCCATAAAAAAAATAAAAACCCAAAGAGCAGCACAACGTAGTCCGGGTCGCAAGAGAACAGACCAGTGAGGCCAGATGTTGGAGGTTGGATGTACTGCCAAAATCTTTGAAACTGCTTTTATGGTAGAGAAATGAACTTTCAACTCATGAGCAACCGCTCCGCTGGACATTCTGGCAGTCGGATGACAATTGCATGCTGGCTCAAAACTTGCAGTGTTTGTGGCATTGTGCTGTGGGATCAAACTCTGCGTTTTAGAGTGGCGTTTTATTGTGGCCAACCTAAGGCAAACCTGTGCAATAATCATGCTGTCTGATCAGCATCTTGATGTGCTACACCTGTAAGTGTGGATGATTATCTCAGCAAAGAAGTGCTCACTAACACAGATTTAGTCAAATGTGTGAACATTATTTGAGAGAAATAAGCCTTTTGTGTACATGGAGAAAAGTTTCGATCTTTGAGAAAAATGGGATCAAAAACAAAAGCGTCGAGTTTAGATTTTTATTTACTGTCTATAGTAGGAAAGTGTGGGATTTTGGACACTTTTCTAGCACAGTGTCAATTTTCAATGCGCGAGGGAAACCATACGGTGCATATTAGTAGCCAAAAAGTATTTACAAAATTATTTTTGGATTGATTTCCTTAACAGACGTGGATTATCCATATATCTCCTTTAGATATGTGGATTTGGATTGGAATTAAATGGTCAAAACCTTTTAAAAAACAGTAGGTAATTTGGCCAGGGATTTTCACGTAGGTCATGAGATAAAATACAGACATTCTTGATCCAGATGGATGTAAAATCACCAAACACCCTTGTAAATGGTGAAAACCCCTTACATCCCGCCTGAGAAACACTTACTGTCTGACTAAAGCTTTTGACATTTTGCCTGATCTTTTTCACTGCAAACACTAAACTGAAACTGGAGTTACATTAAAAACCTCAACATCTAGCTTCAGTGCAGACTGTGCATTAGCTGTAGACAGTGTACCTGTGGGTCATTACCTCGTATTATTACAGTAACTTAAGTTTGTTTTTCACAAAGTTCAGTAAAGTTGTATTTGTTTTGGGCTAATGGTAAATGACTCCTAAGGGGACAAGACCTGAGCAAACATGGATTGCATCAGCGCTGTTTACCTAACACATTTAATGAGACTTCACAACTGCTGACAAAACATGATAATAGACTCTCCGGAGAGCTCCAGATTTTGTCAGGAAAAATCTCCTTATTTATTTATTTATTTATTTATTTTAAACCTGTCTTTAGATTTGTGTAAATTAAACAGTTTAATTGTTGATTTTCCAAATGCTTTTGGTCAGTTTCAATATAAGTTGCTTATCTTCTGTATAATTACTTTAATGCAGTGCTTTTTGTACAATATTGACCTCAGTCTAGTACTTAATTTAATTTAGTTGACCTTACACACACACACACACACACACACACACACACACACACACACACACACACACACACACACACACACACACACACACACACACACACACTAAAATCATGCAAAGCTTTATTTTCTTGTCGCCTTAAAGGTTCAGCATGTTATTAGAGATACATGACAAAAGAACTCTTCAAACTGTCTAACACACCGTAACCACTCATCCTTCAACTCAAAGATTAATTGTCACCAATCATCTGTAATATACTGTACAAACTTTTGCTTTCTTATCAGTTTGTAACAATTTGAAGCCATGAATTAAATTGTAAAATCAATCAGTTATCATCCATCCACATAGTTATTTAACCCATCATTGAGTCTGTTTATTTACTTATGTAAATGTGTGTAAATATATATCTGTCTTTTAGTATATATTTATATTATAGCATATTATATTGTATTTATATATATTAGTATATTTTAAATTGCATTCAAAGTTCAAAATGAGAAGTTTCTGCAATACTGTATGTCGTTAGAGTGTGTTTTCGGTCAGTGTGCTATGAATGAAATCTATGTTTTCTGGATAAGAATTGTCGACAGTGGTGTGGTGAAGTAAGAGTTGTGAAATAAGAGTCTATTGTGTTGAGTTTTGGAGGTGAACTGAATCTGCATTGTATGACAAATTCTCCGTGTTTTACATTTGGTGAATGCTTTGCTGTGCAAATGTTTCATGTTTCTCATCAGTCTAAGTGTTTCTGCAGGTTTTTAACAGTATCTTTTAATAGTAACCTATATTTTAAAAGTGCTTACAAGACTCGTTGTTGTATAGTGAGTACATACTGTAATAATAGTCACTCTATATGCATCAGAAATTCTCCTGAATAATCTACTTTTGGACAGCGGGCGAAATGCCACATTGTGGAGTGTCAAATTGAACATGAAAAAAAATGAATTTTTTTTGCCAAGCATCTCCATGAATTTTGTGTTACACACACACGTGGTCCACCTCATGTCCTGGCCCATAGGCTGCAAAGGTTTGAGATTCCTGCGCTTCACATTCCTATATAATGAGGGTTAGGGTTCAGGTGAAGCTCAGAGCTGACTGCTGCTCATTCACCATGCAGGAGGCTTTCTGAAATACACCTTAATGAGGCTCCACCCATACCGAAGTGCAATATAATCCCTTATATGAGAAACATTGTTGAATATACTGAAATATATTTTTTAAATATATTTTCCAAATGCTTAAGATTCCTAACTGAAATGTTATCTTCTCATTGCATGTTTACATTTAAAATATTCTGCATGACATGAAATTGGAAACATGCATGAGCAGCAGAAACAAAGAAAAAAGTGTGACAAAGGGGCCAAAATCCATTATTTAAATATGTTTTGACATGTAAATGTGTTTATGACTCATCTATTTCAATCTTTGTGACTTCCATATGGGCAGTGATTAAAAATGAGAAACATTTCATATATGAATATTTCATTTTGCCTACTCTTTACGCAAATGACCATGCTTATGATGACCCAGAACATTTATATGTGCAATTAAAGAGACCTGATTCATTCATTCATTCATACATTTTTTTTGGCTTAGTCCCTTTATTAATCAGGGGTCACCACAGTGGAATGAACCGCCAACTTATCCAGCATATGTTTTACGCAGCGGATGCGCTTCCAGCTGCAACCCAGTACTGGGAAACACATATACACTCTCATTCACACACACACTCATACACTACGGCCAGTTTAGTTCATCAGTTCCCCTTTAGTGCATGTGTTTGGACTGTGGGGGAAACCGGAGCACCCGGAGGAAACCCTAACCCTAAACTCCACACCAACTGACCCAGCCGAGACTCAAACCAGTGACCTTCTTGCTGTAAGGTGATCGTGCTACCCACTGCGCCACTGTGACGCCCTAGAGACCTGATATGTCAGCAAATTGAACTTTTGTGCGTTTGTGTGTACCTTGTGTTTCTTACATTGTGAGGACTGAATGTCCCCGCAAGTATAGAATTACCAGTCAATTTTGACTTTGTTAATTAGTTATAAATCACACAGAATGCAGGATCTTGTGTGTGTGCACTGAATGTAAAATTAGTATTTATCTGTGTTAAATGAGTCATGCTTTGCAATAGTCTTTTAAGATGATGGGTTATTTCTGAGCCAATTCTTTTATTTATTAAATAAAATGTTGGTCTTGGTTTTCTTGTACTTTCAGACTTGGTAATCTTTTCTTTACTGGCCGAGCACATGAAGCACATCTCATTTTCATAATTCAAAAGTAGTGGAGATGTAGTTATTAACACCTCCTATATTTAATATTTCACCTTATAGATAAATAGATTGGGGAATACAATTAATAGTGTAACTTGTATTTAAAGCATGAATCACAGATTCAGTTCATAACAGAATTCATGTGGCATGATCACAAGTATTTCTTAATCTGAAAAAATCTCTTGACGTGTCTATGATGATAGACTGAATGCTTATGTCAGATTGGGTATCATCCCTGATTCTTCAATTCCTGCATTCCCCTGCAGTTTCACTCTGCAGCTTCAGCTTTGATCTGTTGCATTTGTTTGAAATTGAGTAGGAAAGAGCAGAAGTGTATTTTATTGATCTCTAGAACATGGTCAGATAAGATTCTTTGATGTTAGACATGTGAGATAATTTGTAATGCATTTGTAGAGTGTTGATCTGAGGGTTGTGTGTGTGTGTCTGCTGAAACAGAGACTTTTATTTTGCAGATGTTCCAGCTGTTCATCTGACACTACTACAGATTGTCACCAGAGGGCAGCACTACCTCACCGCTGAGCCGACGCATACACAACACAATGTGAAAACACAAGGTAAAATATAGATTTTTATAGTGTAGTGTGCAGAACACATGCAGATGTACATTTGATTATTATACATACAAATAGTTTTCAAAAGCATGCACATCACTCTCAACTGAGAACTCAGCCATATAAAAAATACAAATATACATATATATGAAAAAGCAGCAAAACCAAAAGCTTTGGTGTAGTAAGACTGTGATACTTCAGGGGCTTTTGGTGTTGACGCTTTTTCATATATAGTTTTATGATTTTACATACATTTTACACTCTTGTTGAGTTGTGATTGTGTTTTTAATGATTTTCAACCATTGTAATTTTGTTCGTAAAAAACGTGTTCATATTTTCTGTGTGACAAAAAAAAAGAAACAGTATTCAATTCTACACACACTGAAAAAATGAGGCCTGCAAATTTGTTGCAAACAATTTATGTGTTGAATTTAAACAAACACATTCAATTTAGTAATGTTCAACTTAATTTGTTTGTATAAATTCAGCCCAAATAAATTGTTTACAACCACCTAATTAATTTATTTTTTTTAGTAAATTCAAGGAATCATGTTTGAATAATGTTTTTCAGTGTAGTTAAATCTCCCCACAAATTATATTGTAGTCTTTATAGTAAACACTGTAGTGATCTCGAACCATACTGTACGGTGGTTCTACAGTTGCTATGGTAATACAACAACTACAGTAATTGATGTGGTGATTCTACAGTTGCTATGGTAATACAGCTACTATAATAATTAATCTGTTGTGGTGGTTCTACAGTTGCTATTGTAACACAACAACTGTAGCAGTTGATCTGTTGTGTGGTTCTGCAGTTGCTATGGTAACATTAACAAAAGTAATTAAGCTGTTGTGATTATTTTACAGTTGCTATGGTAACACAACAACTACAGTAATTGATGTGGTGATTCTACAGTTGCTATGGTAACACAACAACTATAGTGATTGATGTGGTGATTCTACAGTTGCTATGGTAACACAACAACTATAGTGATTGATGTGGTGATTCTACAGTTGCTATGGTAACACAACAACTACAGTAATTGATGTGGTGATTCTACAGTTTCTATGGTAACACAACAAATGACCCTATACTGTAGTTTTCTGCAACTATAATTAAATTATACTCCACACCACAGTTTACTATAGTAAAAACTAAAGTATACTACAGTATTTATTACAGTTTATCAGTCCACTACAGTTAATAGTCTGCTGGAGCGTTCATTAGAGTTTTAAATACTGTAATACCTACAGTTTATTACACTTGATATAGTATATAGTATGGTTCTAAATCACTATTAATAATATATTTGATGTGTGTTAATTCAGGATTAATGAACACATTTGCTGATGGTTTAACCATCGTCAGCGTGCTGATTTACTTGTTTTAATGCAGGGCAGAACTAACGTGTATTGTTAACATTCTGTGGACATGATGCAGCTAGTTTACCTGTCCGCGAGTCAAAGGGCTAACGCTGGAAATAAATCAGCCTGTCTAGACTAAGATTAACTACAGCCAGCGGCGATTCCAGAAAACATCTTAACTGTCTAACCTGGATGAATATGCTCTGAATAAATGAACAAATTCAACCTTTGAGCTCCACAAACTGAGGTAACTTTCAGTGTGTGTGTGTATTTACAATATCAATATTACTAGCATAACCTGGTTATTTATTATCATCACGAGCAGACTTCTATATGGCACAGATTATGCACTATGATGGAAAGTCATACGGTTATTATTATGGACTTATTAAACATCTTTATTAAATTAAGCAGTGTATAAAGCTGCTGTTGAAGCTTATTTTGTACCTAATGTGCACTTTTCTGAGAAACTGCTGGGTTACAGAAGATAACTGCATGGGCTGAGGTTAGGTACAGGGGTGGGTTTAAGGATAATAGCTAGTTATTAGCCAGTTTACAGTTTAATGACCATAAGTGCACAGTGTTTACATGTGAAACTAGCCTGTTCAATAAAGCACTACTGCAAATGCTTATTCTATCTTACCGCTTGTACCTAAAACACACATTTACATGCAATGAAATGGAACTGTTTTGTCTATTTGGACTTATTAACTATTTACTAATCATTATTTATTCTTTATTAATTTATTATTATTATTTTTATCTCAACAAATAAATGTAATGCGTCTCATCTTGGTGCAAATACATTTTAAAAAGTTATTTATTTACCCCAATGGTTGAGTTAAAAATGTTTGGTGGTTTGTTGAGTTATTTTTAACTTTGTTTGGTTATTTATTAATGACTCAACCAATTTGGGTTACATTTTTAGTGCTGTGTTGGGTTGTTTTTTTTACCTTTTATTAGGTTATTTATTTAATAACTCAACCAGTTGGGTTAAATTTTTTTAAATTTCATCAGTCAACTGATTTAACTGACACTAAACAGCTGTATTATTATGTGCACCTAATGTTGTTTTTGCGCTCTGTGTCGTGTTTTTTTATATCCATTTCACGAGCACTCTTAATTATTGATGATACAAACGCTTAAACATGAACTTAAAATGTAATGGTAATAAAGCATTTTCAATATGTTTAAAAACTGTATGTTATTTATTTACTCAGCCATAATTATAAACGTAATAGTAGTACTATTAATAGTAGCAAATGAAAAAAAAATAACATTTAATCATTCAATTATTTTCTTTTCGCCTTAGTCCCTTTATTAATCTGGGGTCACCACAGGGGAATGAACCATCAACTTAGGCAAGGCAAGATTATTTATATAGCACATTTCATACACAATGGCAATTCAAAGTGCTTTACATAAAACGATAACTTTATAAACCGAAAACTTATCCAGCATATCTTTTACGCAGCGGATGCCCTTCCAGCTGCAACCCATCACTGGGAAACATCCATACACACTCATTCACACACATACACTACGGACAATTTTAGCTTACCCAATTCACCTATACCACGTTTTTTTGGACTTGTGGGGGAAACCGGAGCACCCGGAGGAAACCCACGCCAACACAGGGAGAACATGCAAACTCCACACAGAAATGCCACCTGATCCAGCTGGGGCTTGAACCAGCGACCTTCTTGCTGTGTACCCACTCCGCCACTGTGCTGCCCAAAATTTAATCAAAATGTATTGTCTTAAATTATAAAACCCAATGCATTCGGTTAAAATCACCCTTAGTTGCGATTGCGAAGGTGCTATAATAACCTATAGTTGGGTTATATGTTGAGG
The DNA here is from genome assembly GCA_903798195.1 of Danio kyathit. Lineage (NCBI taxonomy): Eukaryota > Metazoa > Chordata > Actinopteri > Cypriniformes > Danionidae > Danio > Danio kyathit. Next base: position 132,595 of record LR812531.1, on the reverse strand, counting down.
TATTTTGAACATAACTATTTTAACTGAGTATGAAGTAATTAATAAATACATGCATTGATGTTTTATAATCACTTTGCTTGATAAACATTAAACTCTAAATAGTTGGAGTGTACAGATATATTTTGGGCTACAATTAAAAGTTTCATGCAATGTTTACACAATAACCACGTCTACAAAATCTTTTAATGTTAAACTTTTCATTTTTTTAAAGTGAGTGACTTTATCCACACGAAACGATGAACAAAACTGTCATTACACTTTTCTGACACTCTCCACACAGAGAATATACCGTTTATATTAATATACAGCTGCAGACAAAATTATTCTAAGCTTGTTGTGAAATAATTGTAGAATAAATAAAAAAAATTTTTTCTGTTTATCAGAGAGAAGATCATTAACACATTTCTAAACATAACATAACATGAGATGTCTTTTCTCTTCTCCATGATGACAGCACATAATATTAGACTAGATATTCTTCAAGACACTAGTATTCAGCTTAAAGTGACATTTAAAGGCTTCACTAGGGTAATTAGGGTAAAGTTAGGGTAATTAGGCAAGTCATTGGGCAACAGTATGCTTAAAGAGGCTAATAATATTGACCCTAAAATAATGTAAAAACTGATTTTATTCCAGCCAAACTAAAAGAAATAAACATTTAGAAGAGAAAAAATAATAGAAATCCCTGTAGAAAATGTCCTTGCTTTTTAAAATAGCTCTTAGCAAATATTAGAAAAAAATGTCAAATAAATTCAGGACTGCGAATCATTTTGCATGCACAGAACATGCAACATATTCTGTGCATGCTTTTATTACAGCACTGATGTAGTCCCCATGTTTTACACTTTTATCATGTAAATATGTGTGATTTTCACAACACCGTATGGACACACCAGTGTTAAACAGATGTGTTTTTACATTAGTGAGCAAACACAAACATGCTTATACACAAATCTGAAGACTCTTTAGTAAATCAGAGCCACACATTTAGCTTTGAGCGCAGCAGATTGTGTTAGATGTCTAATAATACATGTTAAAGTGATTACTGTGATGCATGTGTTTGTAAATAACTGGAATAGTCAATAATCCACAATATGTGTGGAATGCTCTTCTCATGCCACCCGAAAACCCTCTGGTGAAGACTTTATCTTCAGTTTCACGAGTATTATAACTACACTGAGTTTAGTTTATATTCAGAATACAGTCCATTACATAGACCAACAAAGACCATTCATATAGTTGTCCAATATACAGCTGAAGTCTGAATTATTCGCCCTCCTGTATATTTTCTCCAGTTTCTGTTTATCAGAGAGCAGATTTCCTCAACACATTTCTGCACATAATAGTGTTAATAACTCATCTCTAATCACTGATGTCTTTTCTCTTTGTCATGATGACAGTAAATGATATTAGACTAGATATTCTTCAAGACACTAGTGTTCAGCTTAAAGTGACATTTAAAGGCTTCACTAGGGTAATTAGGGTAAAGTTAGGGTAATTAGGCAAGTCATTGTATAACAGTGGTTTGTTCTGGAGACAATCCAAAACTAATATTGCTGAAGGGGGCTAATAATATTGACCTTAAAACAATTAAAAACTGCTTTTATTCTAGCCGAAATAAAACAAATAAGACTTTCTCCAGAAGAAAAAATATTAGAGGAAATACTGTGAACAATTCCTGAATCTGTTCAACATCATTTAGGAAATATTTGAAAAATAAAACAAAATTACATGAGGGCGAATAATGTAGACTTCAGCTGGGTATGTGTGTACAGTATGTGTGTGTGTGTGTGTGTGTGTGTGTGTGTGTGTGTGTGTGTGTGTGTGTGTGTGTGTGTGTGTGTGTGTGTGTGTGTGTGTGTGTGTGTGTGTGTGTGTGTTTAAATTGCCAATAAGCATATACAATTACAAATAAGGCTCAAATGATTAATTGGGCCAGATGAGAACACAACCTGCGGGCCAGAATAAAAGCCCAGTGTGTGTTCTGGTTTATTTGCTTTGTTCTTGGCTTACAGATGCCATCGCTACAGTTTACATGTGGTCAAGAGCTGGTAAACAAGAGCAGACCACCGACTGCCATCATCACGTGTGGCACACGGGCCCGAGAAAGGTGTTGGGTTAGAAGGAATGAAAATATTGCAGAAATGTGGTCAACTCAGTTTTATTTCTATTGTTGTTGGCTGATGTACAGCATTGCCTTAGACTTGAGGCCCAAATCAAGAAGCAGATGGACTGTAAAAGTTCCACACAATCGATTTGTGTTAGGACAACATGAAGGAATAAAGTTTTCAGTTTTTACACGTGTAAGTGGATTGAACATGACAATCGTCCCCCCATAAAACCCTCAATAATTGTGTTGTTTCAGCTTATTAATTCATTAATTTCCCTTTGGCTTAGTCTCATTTTAGAGGTCACCACAGCGGAATAAATCGCCAACTCTTCCAGCATACAGTATGTTTTATGGGAAACATCCATACACACACACACACACACACACACACACACACACACACACACACACACTCATACACTACAGCCAATTCAGTTCCTCAATTCCCCTATAGCGCATGTGTTTGGACTGTGGGGGAAACCGGAGCACCCGGAGGAAACCCACGCCAACACGGGGAGAACATGCAAACTCCACACAGAAACGCCAACTGACCCAGCCGAGACTCAAACCAGCAACGTTCTTGCTGTGAGGCCACAGTGGTAACCACTGAGCTGCCATGCCACCCTACCTTGAATTATGCTAGGAAAGAGGATTTAGAGTTGGGGTGGATGGGGGCATTCTTCAAGACAAAGATGTCTAAGGTAAGGAAATCTAGTTATTTACGTGTGTTTTGGATTCATCAGAGGTGCGTTTCTGAAAACCATGGTTAGCCAACTAAGGTCACAAGTTGTGTCATTGCAAACATAGTTTGTTGATTTGGCGTTTCCCAAATCCATCTTTCCAATGAACATTCACAAACTGCATTGCAGACTTGTACGCTTGCGACTGAAGCAGAGTTAGAAGCAGAGTTCCTGGCTGTGTTCTATTCCCAGTTATCACCCCTATGCCCTATTCCTGTAGAACATTTTAACATTTAAACTCGGAATGATTTTAAAAAAGCATCAAGCTCATCTATCTAAGGTGTAATGTGCTTTCAAAGTATTTTTACAGTTCAGTTTTAGCGATCTTCATATTGACAATTGCGCTCCCTTCTTAGTGCACTTTGAAAACATTTATGCCATTTTGAATGCAGCCATGGCTCATGACGAAAGCTATAGGTGACCTATTATTTAAAAGCAGAATTTAGGCTATGTTACGTCTGCAAAGCTTGTGAAATTTACATATATAGCATAGGTTAATGGTTTTAATTTATAGTAGGTTATTTATTAAGAAATGTGTCTGTAGCCTACTGTATATGACATGGGCGTATAGTGGTTAGAACAGTTCTGGAGTGGTTTGAATGCGTCACAGTTGTAAAAGCTTTAAAAAATAATAAAATAAAAAATAAATAAACAATATCCTACTTAATATTAATAAAATAATAATGATGATGATAATAATAATAATAATAATAATTATTATTATTATTATTAGTAGAAGTAGTAGTAGTAGTAGTAGTATTACTTAATAAATATGATTTATATATGAGATTATATAATTATATTAGCAGTAGGTTTGTATTTTAGCATAGAGTAAGTAATATTCTCAATAATATTCGTAAAGGAAGCACAGGTCCTATATGTGTCGTTTACATGTATTTCAGTTAATATGGAAAATGACTGCATGTTTTTACTAAAACTAATATTGGATTTTTAAATGTGTGTGCGTGTAAATTATATAATTTTATACAAAAAATGATGGTCATTTTCTGTAAACAAGTTGTTACTCCGCCTCGTTTAGAGCGTCATTATGGGCGTTATTATCGTCACTACATCGTACTTTTCCCGGCCATGAGTTGCGTCGTTGTTTGGGAAACACACCCCTGATTGGTAAATCATGTGATAGCTAATGTGGGGCCAGCCATGCTCAATCATAAGCACAACATCCTCTTGAAATTAGTTTATACTGTAAATAAACTTCACGAAATAGTCTGCCAATGGAGTAAGAAAAATATCATTTTTTCTTATTTTTTAATAATATCATTTCTCTTCCCCCATTGTCAGATTATTTTGCTTGTTTTACTGAAAAACTCATTTCGACTCATTATTTCTGAAAACAAGATTATATTTTCTGTAAAGCTTCCTGATGTAATCAGTTGTAGATCTTTAGACTAGGCATTTTTTTGCAGTGAACTTGTTGAATTCTTCCATAAACCCTGGAGCTGAGGAAGGTAAATGCGAGAAGTGTTAGTTAGCCAGATAAATGGCGGTGTGGGTCAGGGGTTTCGCCCACAGCGCAGGCTGTCTGAACACTGCAGTTTTGCACTTTACATCCAGAGAATTGCAGGATTTGAGCTTCAGGCAAGTGTTAAAACAAGGCCCACAGTGTGAGCGTGTGGATCCACAGGCGTCAGGTTACAGGTGGGAAAGCTGAAATCACAGACCACTTCAGTGTTAGTCTGAGGGTTTGTGTGAAAGCATTTAAAGAGGGCACTACTTCATGTGTTTACCTTCATTTTCTCCTTCAGAATGAACTCTGAGGTGATTACTGACAACCAAAACATCCAGAAATAACACACACACACACACACACACACACACACACACACACGCGGCTTTGTGCAGCACTCCACATGCTCGGCCTCTGTTACAAGTACACACTGCTGTACTTACTCAGAGTTTCTGTCTTGTTTCTTGTCCAAATGTCTAAAAACTCTTAAATCAGGAAGCATTTTCTAGACAGGTTTAGGTGGGGAAATTTCGTTTTCCTTTTGACATAAGATCATTTCTCTTCCCTCATTGTCAGATTATTTGGCTTGTTTAGAGGAGAAACTCTCTGTTTAGGAAGTATGGCCTGCACTTTCATCTTTATGCAGATGACACACAAATCTATTTGTCACTCAAAAAGGAAAATGAGTCCTCTGCTGTGAACTCCCTGTCACTGTGCCTGGAGGAGGTAAAAGCATGGCTTTCTGAGAATTTTATATTTTTAAATGAGGAGAAAAGTGAGGTTATTATATTTGGGCCCAATGATTTATCAGGTTGTAAATGCCCCAGGTCGGGCAACCTGGAAGAGTTCAGATCACCCCAGGTACGTAACCTGGGCATAACATTAGACCAGAACTTAAAGGCACATATCTCAAATGTGGTTAGAAACAGTTTCTACCAACTCCACCTTCTTTCCAAATTGAAATCCTCTCTTCCTTCACACTCTCTAGAAATTGCCATACACGCGCTTATAACCTCCCGGTTGGACTATTGTAACTCTCTCTATTTTGGGCTGCCTAAGTCTCAGATTGCTCGCCTGCTAGTGCAAAACGCAGCAGCTAGATTTTTAACAAAAAGCCTGAAACATGCACACGTCACTCCTATTTTGAGGTCTCTCCATTGGTTACCGGTGACTCAAAGAATCGAATATAAAATCCTCCTCTTTGTGTATGAAGCCCTACATGGTCTGGGCCCCCATTATTTATCCCTACTGATTGTTGTCTACACTCCACCCAGACACTTGCGTTCCGCTGATCAGTTTTTATTAAAAATTCCCAAAGCCCACCTCAAAAGTAGGGGCGAACGTGCCTTTGCCATTGCAAATCGCTTCGCCTCTGGAACGTGCGGGCGTTAGAACTAAAAAAGGCTTCATCACTCCCTATTTTTAAGTCTAAATTAAAGACTCACTTATTTTCTAGGGCTTTTGAAGCATAAGTCCTTTCTTTGCTGGGGGGATCAAAACGGTCTTTGTTCTTAATCTTGTCACTGTGGTCAACTGTGGTAGCATTTTTTTAATTAGGCAAAAAAAACAAAATTTTTTTGCTCTTTTATGTCCTACTTTCTATGCTCTCTTCTGTTATGTGTCTATTACTGTTACTGTTTTTTATGCTCATACCGTTTGTTTATTTTTTAATTTTTTCTCTCTCTGTAAAGCACTTTGTGCAGCCTTGTGGCAGTTGGAAACGTGCTATAAAAATAAATCGAACTTGAACTTGAACTTGAACTCTTTTGATTTTGACTCATTATTTATGAAAACAAGAGAACATTTTAACCTGTCTAGAAAATGCTTGTTGATTTAAGAATGTTTAGATATTTGATCTAGAAACCAGACAAAACTCTAAATAAGAAAAGCTTTTTTTGCAGCACGTTTATTCAAGAGTTCACACTTAGCTGATGATTGATTATAAAGCAAGTTTGGCATGCTGTCCCGGGAGAGAGCCCTGAGCTCAAAAGATCCTTGAGCCCTGGGCTCCCTCCCGTTTGCAGGGCGAGAGGGGAGCTTTGAGCTCAGGTAGATCTTGAGAACTCCCCCCTTTATATAAGAGTTGATGACAGAAAATAATTGCTATGAAGAGATATGCTGATGGATAAAAGTTTGACTAGTGCTAAATTTAGACTGATCAGTTAACTTGGAGTGCATGTTTTTGGAATGTGGGAGGAAACCGGAGGACCCGGGGGAAACCCACGCGAGCACGGGAAGAACATGCTAACTTCGCACAGAAACAACAGCCAGTCTGTTAAAGGACTAGAACCAGTGACGTTCTTGCTGTGAGGCAACAATGCTAATCACTGGGCCACCGTGCCGCCCTATGAAAGGAAAAGAGGAGGAGTAGGGGTGGAAGGGGGGAGTCTTCAAATCGAAGATGACTGTAGTAAGAAACCCTGGCTCTTTATAGTGGGTTAAGAATCGTCTGATTGGTTGGTCATACATGGTTAATGCGTAACCAGCCGTGTTCAATCATAATCACGTGATCCTCTCCAAATTAGTTTATAAATAAACTTCACTTAAAGAAATGCTTAATGTAACAGCATTTAGTTAAAGTATTTAATGAATTTTGTTATATGGTTTATTGTATTGGTATAGATGTGGTTTAAGGTAAAATTGTCTATTTGGTTGTGAAATTGGTGTCTATAATGTAAATTTTTAAAATATTAGTCTGTGTAGGGTAAATTTGTCTTGCTAATTTGGTTTTGGTATTGTTTCTGTTGTGTAACAGAAAAATCCTCTAGAAAAATGACATTTTAGGCATGAACAAGTGATGCAGGAGCTGCTGGATTCGCGCTGTCCTGAACACAAACGTCAGCATGCCAGATGCATATGTAAAAATGAAAAAGTGCATGATTTTTTTCTACCTGTCTTTGCACAGCATGTCAGTCAGCCTTGATTTTTCTGTTGTCTTCTTCCTCTATTCTGTTGTAGCTCTCCTGCTGTGCTTGGGATAATAACATGCCCAACTGAGCCTGGTTTCCCTTTTTTCCCTTCACTTTGGTCAATTGGTGAAGTTCGTTCCTCCACTGTCGCCACTGGCTTGCTTGATTTGGGACTTATGAAACTGTGCATCAATGGATTTGCTCTTCAGTGTTTGGACTTTTCCGATCAGCAAAAATGTGCATGAACTATGATGGAATGACATTTACAGAATAATATTCTGAATATCTGTAACAGGGTCTGACCAAAAAGTTTAAAATATCTGTATGAGGGATTTATCAACCAGCAAGGCAGAAAAAAATGAATCCTCTCACTGGTTTTCATTCCTGTCTTCAAGTGCACTATATGAGTGCACTAATGTAGGGTCTAGTGAATGATGGTGTAGGGGGGATTTTCAGATACAGCACTTGTGTTCTTCTGCTGGTTGCCATGTGCTCTGTGCCACACACTCATTTGTTACCCCATTAGTCACCCTGTTGATTGATTGATTAATTGATTGTCTCCACCCCTATTTACTCTGATCATGTGTTTATGAGCTCAGACTCAGGCACTGTTGGATATTCCACTTTCCCTAGTTTTCTCTGACTCTGTTACCTTGCTCTCCTTTGGTTCCTGAGTTTGTCTTTGGCCTGTTTTGTTAGTAAGAGTTTAACCTGCATCTGGATCCTCCTGTCTGCTCGTCTTTGGCTTGCACTAGGTAACAGAAGTATTATTTAACACACCAAACGCACATGTCTGAACTCATTCTGTCCCGTGTTGTTAGTGGATTACTCATATCGGATTATCATCAGCTCTGCTTGTTTGGGGTCTAATTTTGACTGCTGATGGTGATTATAGAAAAACGAGCCGCCTGTTCTCTTCTTTCCACTCCAGTCTGTGCTTTTACTGAGTTGTGCTTCCATGTTTATGTGTTGTGTTTAGTTAATCAGCTCGCATGAAAGCCCTTAAGCAACCCTTAGTAAAAACTCAGGATGCATGAAAAAGTTAATTATTTAAATGATCTAAATGATCTTCTTTTATCCTCATCCGTATGTTGCTTTGGATAAATGTGTCTGCTAAATGAATGAATGATGCAGCGGTTGTACTGTGACTCCTTCACAAACGTGGCCTGTTTATAACGCTCTGCTTTAAAATGAGCTGGATATTGTGAAGTCCGCACAGGAGTCTGGCTAATTGAAGCCATGCTGAAAAGATGAAACTTAATCTTTCTGTTTCCCTTTCCTCTGCGTCTCTGAGTTAATGTGGAGGTCAAAAGTTGCACGCAGTCATTTATGAGCAGGAGGTTGTTTTCAGGTAGTATTATGGGCTCTTTATCTTTAGGCTGGCTACAGTCGCAGGAAGAAGAAATAGACCTTTACTGGAGAGTTTTTATCAGCGATGCAGTAAACCTGACTGACTTCTTTCAGAAAGTCTCTGTACACTGAAAAATATGATGTCTGCAAAACTGCTGCAAACAATTTATGTGTTGAATTTAAACAAACAAATTCAATTTTGTAATGTTCAACTTAATTTGTTTGTATAAATTCAGCCCAAATAAATTGTTTATAACCACTTAACGTAAAAAATTATTAGTACATCCAAGGTAATTTTTTTCAGGGTACCCTGAGTTCATCTTCATATGCACCAGACACTGTACAACAAACCCAAATAATAATAATATCTCATGTTATTTTACTAAGATCATTTTATTACATCAAGGTATCATCAAAAAAGTCACATTTTCTTCTGAAATGAGCTGTTTTTATGTGTTGGTTGTACTGAATAGGTTATTTGCATTGTCCTTAAAGTAAAATACATAGAACAGTACATAGTAAAGTGGATAGTACATAGTAAAAAACATAAACTTAGGAGACTTAGGAAAAAAAATCAGATGGTGCATACTGTAGAGGCTTTTGCAGCACAACTCTTCATATATATACTGTATATATATACACAGTTGAAGTCAGAATTATTCGCCCCCGTTTATTTTTTCCCCAATTTCTGTCTAACAGAGAGCAGATTTCTTCAACACATTTCTAATCATAATAGTTTTAATAACTCATCTCTAATAACTGATTTATTTTCTCTTTGTCATGATGACAGTAAATAATATTAGACTAGATATTCTTCAAGACACTTCTATACAGCTTAAAGTGCCATTTAAAGGCTTCACTAGGGTAATTAGGGTAACTAGGCAGGTTAGGGGAATTAGGCAAGTTATTGTATAATGATGGTTTGTTCTGTAGACTATTGAAAAATATATAGCTTAAAGGGGCTAATAATATTGACCTTAAAATGGTGTTTAAAAAATTAAAAACTGCTTTTATTCTAGCCGAAATAAAACAAATAAGACTTTCTCCAGAAGAAAAAATATTATGAGACATACTGTGAAAATTTCCTTGCTCTGTTAAACATCATTTGGGAAATATTAAAAAAAGAAGAAATAATTCCAAGGGGGGCGAATAATTCTGACTTCAACTGTATATATATATATATTGTATAGTCATTGATACCCCTGGCAAATTCTTACTTAAAGTCACTTTAATTTAACCAGCAAGTTTGTTTTTGACCAGAAATGACCCAGGCTTCTCCTGAAAGGTAATCAGGTGATGTACAAGAGAAATCATTGTGCCAAACAATATTTCTCAGCTTTTATTTACATGTATCTTCATTTGGATAAAAGCATATGCTAAATGAATAAACGTGAATGTTTGTGTTTAATATTGTGGGTAACACATTACAAGGAACTCCAGTCACATAATAATCTGACTTTTCTAAGTAAATAATAAAGTAACACATCACTTCATTACTCACATTTCTGCAATGCTGGGAGTATTCTCCTTATTCTGAACACATGAAGGACAGGAAAAGAGGATTATAGTCTCAATCACACTGATTTACTGCACTAATAAGACTAACAGCAGCAAACACACTGCTTTACACTCTCATTAATCTGTGTATACAGCATGTAGAGCTCTGGCTCAGGAAGTGCTCAGAAGATAACATTATCTTACATTATTATTATGATCTGATGTGTTATTAAAGGTGAATGAAGCTTATACAGTGTGCTGTCCACTGCAGAGCTCCTCTATAAGCTCCTCTGCAAGATCTGAAAGGGCTCAAGCCTCAGCCAGGTGAAAAAAGTACCTCAAAAGTAACATACAGCATCACTTACCATAACTACATAATGCAATGAGTTCCTTTTTTTGGGAGGAACTCAATATTGTGATGCATTACTGTCAGAAGCAACTTTCCCCAGCACTGTGTGTTGTGCTTTAGTGCACAGATACATGCTTGAAGCGTGTTCATGTAGCCATTGTGCTATCTCTCATGCGTCTGATTAGTCAGGGATATCGTTAGCATTGTCTTCATTCTCAGCTTGGAATGTGAGCCGCCTTTTGGCTTATTTTCCTGCTTAAAGCCTGTTCTGCAGTGGGATACGCTCGCCCTGTGAGAGAGCTCTGTTTGCAGAACCTTAGAAAAACAGGGTGCAGGGAGTAATAACAGGACCATATCCTCCTGATACACACTCACGCCTTCATTTCTGACACACCATGAAGACGCTCAGCATTACTCTGCTCCACAATTAGGAAAATTAAGGACAATTTCATTCGAGAGCACTTGTGGACAGTGTTTTACTGGAGAGACAGTGAAGTGTGTGTGTGTGTGTGTGTGTGTGTGTGTGTTTATGTATAGTATGTGTTTATAAGTGTGTGTGTGTGTGTGTGTGTGTGTTTATGTATAGTATGTGTTTATAAGTGTGTGTATGTGTGTGTGTGTGTGTGTGTGTGTGTTTATGTATGTGTTTATGCATGTGTGTGCGCGTGTGTGTGTGTTTATTTATGTATTTATGTTTACATGAGTATACCTGTGACAGTGTGTGCACATTTGTTGTGTGCGCGTGTGTGTGTGTGTGTGTGTGTGTGTGTGTGTGTGTGTGTGTGCGTGCGTGCGTGTGCGTGTGTGTGTGTGTTTGTAAAAGAGAGAGAGAGAGAGAGAGAGTCAGGCATGTAGGAAGCATTAGCAGGTTCCTCCATCAACATGACGGGACACGACCATTCACAGCAGGGCTGAATTAGACTGAAAGCTGCACCTGAGTGTCCGTGTACTCCAGCGGGACGCCACTCAGCCGGAGACACACACTCACAGACAAATACAGGCACACGGCCTTCTGGGAAAACAGCTCACTTCATTACACGACTCTGCTAACAACTACAGGCAACATGTTTCTCACCGGAGCCCTGACATAGTTGATGAGTCTTTATATTAAGATACATATTCATCATTAATCCTTTACACACACGACTACTACACTGCAATCACCACAACAAAACAAGTGATACAATGGTTGTGTTACCATAGCAACCGTAGAATCATCACAACTGATTAATCACTATAGTAGTTGTGTGTTACCAAAGCAACTGTAGAATCACCACAACAGATCAATTACTGTAGTTGTTGTGTTACCATAGCAACTGTAGAATCACCACAACAGATCAATTACTGTAATTGTTGTTACCATAGCAACTGTAGAATCACCACAGCAGATTAATCACTAAAGTAGTTGTGTTACCATAGCAACTGTAGAATCACCACAACAGATCAATTACTGTAGTTGTTGTGTTACCATAGCAACTGTAGAATCACCACAACAGATCAATTACTGTAATTGTTGTTACCATAGCAACTGTAGAATCACCACAGCAGATTAATCACTAAAGTAGTTGTGTTACCATAGCAACTGTAGAATCACCACAACAGATCAATTACTGTAGTTGTTGTGTTACCATAGCAACTGTAGAATCACCACAACAGATCAATTACTGTAGTTGTTGTGTTACCATAGCAACTGTAGAATCACCACAACAGATCAATTACTGTAGTTGTTGTTACCATAGCAACTGTAGAATCACCACAACAGATCAATTACTGTAATTGTTGTTACCATAGCAACTGTAGAATCACCACAGCAGATTAATCACTATAGTTGTTGTGTTACCATAGCAACTGTAGAATCACCACAGCAGATTAATCACTATAGTTGTTGTGTTACCATAGCAACTGTAGAATAATGACAACAGATTAACTGAAGTTTACTATAGTATGGTTCAAAGACACTGTAGTATTTACTTCCTTTTTTTATTGTGGACCCCATTTAAAGACTTTGCATTAGATAGGCTTATATGTTGTGACTGTTGTTTCATCCACAGTTTTTAATGTACATGTTGGTGTTCTTTCTAAACTACATGATGATCTGTGTAAATACACAGATGAGCTGCTGTCCTTATGTGAATGAGAGGCTCATCCGGTGAGTCACGTTTTTACATGCTGGTTAATTAGCATCAGGGTTTCACCTGCTCATCAAGCAGACAGCAGTAATGACTCGCTGCGTTTAGATGAAGCTGCTGTTTACCAGAACTCTGACTGTGTTATTTACTAAACCTCACTGGAAATCTACAGTCACAAATTTAGCTCGCTCAACACAAACACTGAACACCAAACGATTTCAACTCTACACCACACACACACACACGAGAACATCTGAAAGTTTTGGTGATTGTCGATTTGGTGACTGAAAACAGCAGTGTGTGTGTTGTGAGTGCTGGTCAGGTGTGCTTCAGTGTGAGTGTGTGCTTCATGCTTCTGTCAGTCTATGTCGCTCCTGTCGCTGTTCATCTAAAACTCCACATCTATAATCCTCTTAGTCTATGCTGACATTATCTTCAGCAGCTCAAACACTCTAATGGCTAATGGACAGACGGCTGCTTCTCACTCAGGGCTGCTGTTTATGCTAATGAGATGGAGAGATGGGCACTAGTGGGCGGGGCTTTCCCTTCTGATGACACGTACAAAGGGAGAATATCAATCAAAGTGTTTCATTCATCAAGTCTGATTATAATAAACACAATTAATTCATATTGATCATTAGAGGTTGGAGATACTCACACACTGCTAGCACACAACTGGTTTAAAGCCCTTATAAAAGTCATTTTTGCCCAACAGGAGCCCTTTAAAACCAACATACTGATACTAACATCTATAAAAACTTTATTTTAATTTCCCAGGAGCTGTCAGATGGTAAACATGCACACCAGATGGCTGTATATAAATCTAAGCGCTGCTGTATACGTGATCATATATAATGTTGAAGCATCCAGCATGTCCTCAACACAAGCTGTATATTTGACTGGAGGTTTTTATGGTCATCTCCAGAGCTGGTATTCTGGCTCCACATGCTGTGGTGTTGATGCGGTTTTTTATGCCCTCATCATGTGCATTTCTCTGGGCCGTCCGCCAGTTTCTGGAGCTCCTTCATGACCTGCAGCATCACACAGCAAATAATGCTTTTCTTACTGAGAGTTTTTATCTTGTTTCTAATCCAAATAACTAAAAGAAATTAAATCAAGCAGTGTAATGTTATTTAAAGCAAAAACTTGATTATTTTGCTTGCTTTAGGGAATAATTCTCTTCATTTCTCCTCATTATTTCTGAAATCAACACTATATTTTGTGCTTGTCTAGAAAATGCTGACTGATTTAAGAGTTTTCAGATATTCAGACTTGAATCAAGACAGAAAGTGTGAGTAAGGGCACATTTGTCTGCAGTGCAGCTCCACATTGTGCATCTGTTTCGAGTGTTTCAGACACTTCAGCATGTGTGTGTGTGTGTGTGTGTGTGTCTTTTATTTCTACATATATATTCCTGCTCTTCATGTAGCTAAATGATTGATGCGCATTACATCAGAGAATAAGCATTAGCTGACAGAGAAACATGAATGTAATCATAAATATCTCCTTCTAACAGCTCATGTGCAGATGTGAGGAAACTCTAATGCAGATGTGTCCTCAGTGTCAACACGGCTAAACAATCTGCTCTTACTCTGAGTTTCGGTCTTGTTTCTAGTCCAAATATCTGAACATTCTTAAATCAAGAAGCATTTTCTAGACAAGTAAAAAATATTGTGTTGCTTTCAGAAATAATAAATCAAAATTAAATGAGTTTTTCCTTGAAACAAGTAAAAAAAAACAATAAAATGAAACCAAAGTATTCTCTATTGCTGTGTTGCACTGGATAATACCATGGGGTAAGCAGAATGCAGAATTGTTTTTCCTTTGCAATAATAATATTTTGCTTACACTATAGTGGTGGCATGGTGACTCAGTGATCAGCACTGTGGCCTCACAACAAGAAGGTCTCTGGTTTGAGTCTCGGCTGGGTCAGTTGGTGTTTCTGTGTGGAGTTTGCATGTTCTCCCCGTGTTGGTGTGGGTTTCCTCCGGGTGCTCCGGTTTCCCCCACAGTCCAAACACATGCGCTATAGGGGAATTGATCAACTAAATAGGCCGTAGTGTATGAGTGTGTATGGGTGTTTCCCAGTACTAGGTTGCGGCTGGAAGGGCATCCGCTGTGTAAAACTAATCTGAAACTAATCAGCCCAGTGATTGCATATGACAACATATCCTTTTGTCAAGTTCTGGCACATTGTACATGTTTTGTATAATTATTAATGTGTGTTTTCCCCATCAAATAAACCTGAAAATAAATAAATAAATAAAAAGTAGAGTGTATTTATTGTGTTCATAATATGTTGCACTACACTTCTGCTGATGATAAGCAGTGACAGGTTTGATGGTATGAGTGGATTTAAGGTGTAAAAACAGCCTGAAATGCTCAAATTCATTATAATAAATGCTCTTCATAAGAAATAAAATACTATAGTAATTTATAGTAAATATTCTCGGGTTTTTTAACCATACTATAGTAGATTTTCATTATACTACTCTATCTGACAAAACTCTTGTGGTGAATCTCAGTTGTAAGAGCAGCAGATAATAACTGGACTTCTAGTTGATCATCTGTAAAAGTGTCAGAAGGTGGATTTCTCTGCTGAATCATCTGTTGATCTGCATCAATCATCACCAATACTGCAGAAGACCTACTGGAACCAGCATGGAGCCAAGATTCTCACAGAAATCAGTCAAGTTTGGTGAAGGAGAAATCATGGTTTGGGGTTCATTCAGTATGGGGGCGTGTGAGAGATCTGCAACATCAACAGCCTGAGGT
Organism: Danio kyathit; assembly: GCA_903798195.1. Classification (NCBI taxonomy): domain Eukaryota; kingdom Metazoa; phylum Chordata; class Actinopteri; order Cypriniformes; family Danionidae; genus Danio; species Danio kyathit. Next base: position 117,268 of record LR812531.1, on the reverse strand, counting down.
ATCAAGACATTTGTGCTGCCCATTACATTACAAACCACAGGAGAGGGACAATTCTCCAGCAGGATAGCGCTCCTTCTCATACTTCAGCCTCCACATCAAAGCTCCTGAAGCTCAAGCTGCTCCAAGATTGGCCAGCCCAGTCACCAGACATGAACATTATTGAGCATGTCTGGAGTAAGATAAAGGCATTAAAGATGAACACAAAGACTCTTGACGAGCTCTGGGAGTCCTGCAGGAACGCTTTCTTTGCCATTCCAGATGACTTTATTAATGCGTGATTTGAGTCATTCAGAGATGTATGATGCAGTCCTCCAAGCTCATGATGGAGTCAGACACAATATTCATTCTGTTTCCACTGCAGCAGGACTTTATATTCTATACTGGACATTATTGAAGGTTCAGTGATGAGACTTTAGTCTAAGCAGAGTCAGACCGCACTGTCCTAATGAAATCATTCAACATCAACACATGATCAGATTTTATTGTGCTCAAATAAGCAAAATCTAGAGGCCTTTGCCTTTCATAGAGACACTTCTGATACACAATCATCAACTAGAAGACCAGTTATTATCTGTGTTCCTAAAACTTGGAGAGGCCACAGGACTTTTGTCAGGTAGTGTACAGCACATCACAGTTTACTGTAGTAAAAACTAAAGTATACTACAGTATTTATTGCAGTTTATCAGTTCACTATTAACAGTATGCTGGAGCATACATTAACAAAGAGTTGTAAATACTATAATTACCATATTGTAAATATATATATATATATATATATATATACAAACACACACATTTACTTTAAATCGTTTTTTTCATGTGTGTAGAGTTATAAAAGTCACATTCTCATTTTATTGAAGAAAACAAGCATCCTAAAATCAACAGTGTAATGTAACATTAAATGACATTAAATATTGAGTCTTGTAAATGTGGATGCTTGTAGATGTAGTTTTGGTGATGGAGCTGTTGTGCACAGGAAACGCGCGGATCTGATGACTGTTCACAGCTGTGTGTGTGTGTGTGTGTGTGTGTGTGTTTAGGGTGGGACTGAAGGAGGCAGTAACTTTCCCCCTCCAGCATCACACACACACACACTGACAGCTCCAGCGGTATGTTTGGAGTTTCACAGCGTGTTTGCGCGCGAGCGGAGCAGCTCCACAGGTAAGATCAGCTCATTCACTCTCTTCATCTGCTTCTGTATGTCGGAGGGGGAAACACAACAGCTGCTTGATTAGTGTTAATTAGCTCATTAGCTGCAGTGTGGTGTGTGTTCACTCTGTGTTTCTGCTGCTGCTCCTGCACATCCAGCACTCACCTGAAGGACTTTACTCACTCTCACAGTGTCGCGGCAAACGGAGAGAATAGCTGGCGATTAATTGCGCTCACACACACACACGCGCGCGCGCACACGAGGTGCTGAACCTGCCGTCATCATCATCTGTTCACGTGTCTTCAGTATGAGGGGAATCACGATCAGCTTGATCAGGCTTGTATATAGAGTGTGTGTGAGAGAGAGAGAGAGAGGGAGAGAGAGAGAGTGTGTGTGTGTGTGTGTGTGTGTGTGTGTGTGTGTGTGTGTGTGTGTGTGAGTGAGTGAGTGAAAGAGTCTGTGTGTGAGAGAGAGAAGTGAGATAGAAAGAGATTTTAACACTATTATAAATATTATACATAATCTATATAATCAAGTCAAAGAAAAGGAAAAAACAAACTGCAAAGTGTGTAAGACCGAGTGGACTGTGTGTGTGTGTGTGTGTGTGTGTGTGTGTGTGTGTGTGTGTGTGTGTGAGAGAGAGAGAGAGGAGAGTTTGTGTGCGTATGCGTGTATGAGAGAGAAAGGTGTGTGTGAGAGAGAGAAAGATAGAAGATTGTGTGTGTGTGTGTGAAGAAGTGCTGTAGAGACATGTCTGTCTGCTCAGCTTCTACTGTATGAACTCTCTCTGGATGACAGATGTTTGTGTGCATCCACATACACACTGCTTGTTTTATATTCATAATGAACTGAAGATGCTCACATTCGAAAATGTGCTGTGTTGTATTAATCCAATGCTGGGTCAAATATGGGCAATCGCAAACATTGGCTTATTATTATTATTATTATTATTAACTGCTGGGTTTGTCCATATTTGACCCAACATTGTGTTAAAACAACCCAGCATGCACATTTCCGACCCTGTTTTTTCATCATCATCATCATCATCATGTCTCATTAATTTCCACTAAAGTTAACAAGAAAACAGTAATGTACCACATACTGAAATAAGAGAATGAAAGAATCGTGTGATTAACTGGGTGAAGAGCTCAGCACAGTTCTCTTAATTTCCTTCTGCTTTCCTTAATTAAGAGGTTAAGGTTAATTGTCTTGACCGGAGTAAATGGTGTCCCAGACTGTAAAAAAAAATCCATAATTTTACGGTGTCGGAAAAAAGGGTTAAATTACAGACATTTACTGTAAAATACCAGAGGTTGAATTACAGAAATTTACCAGAAATTTAAATTTAAGCGGATTTCTGTAATATAATGTCCATTATTTTACGGTAAATTTCTGTAATTTAACGCCCGTTATTTTACGTTTTTCCCAACACACCAGCTGCCAGAAATAAACCGCAAAATTACAGATTTTTTTACAGTGCAGACAAGTTTAATTAGCGAGGTAATGAAAGTGATTTGATCTCATTGGAACAAAATGAATTAAGCTGTTTTGTTCTGTTTGTGTAAAATTAGTTGAAATAATGGGTTTCACATGAGTGGATTAAGCTACGCCAATGATTTAATTTAAAATTTGATAGTCATGTTAAAAAATATAAATAAGAAGGTTAAGCCAAGTCTAAACTGTTTTCTTTTATTAGAAAGTTTTTAACATGCACTGCTAAATTCTACATGCACACAATGATATTCTCTCACTTGTCATATCGCATTACATCATGGTCACAAGCCTCTTTTACTACATTGAAGCCTATTGACTCAATATATAAACAAGCAGCTAAAATGATGGACTTAAAGCCTGTGCGATGGCATCATTGTGAAATTTAATGTAAACATAACCTTTTTAGTTTTGATAGTTTTATGAAATTTAATTATCTTAAATTGGTTTTTAAATGCTTAAATAATCTTGTTCCAATGCTGTTTTCTGATCTAATCAGTAGGCATCGAACCTCTCACAGAGTCACACGGGCAACTGCTAATGGTGACTGTCTAGTGCCAAAGTGAAGACCTCATTTGGTCAATCTGTTTTCTCTGTAAAAGGAGACCAAACTGTGGAATGATTTACCTGTTAGCCTAAAATCAGAAAGTAATATCAATATTTTTAGTAGCCTTCTTAAAAAGTGGTTAAAAACAAAACAGCAGGGTTTGCACAAATAGTCTATTATTAGTTTGTTGGATCATGTCGCCTTTGCTTTTGCCTTCATTAATTTTATGTAAGGAATTATAATATTGTGTATATGTATTTATTGTATTTCCATTTTGTCAGTTTTGTCAAGCCTCCTGTGGACGGGTGTTGAAAATGAGCAAGTTTGTTAAAACACTTAAACAAATGCATTTGGTTGTCCAGTGTAATTGTGATGTCCATGTCAAATAAATAAATAAATAAATAAACATTTTATTGAGTGCAGTAATTAACCCTCTAATTGTCAGCCACACTTTTTGAACAGACATACTAATGACATGTTCATCTAAAATGATTGTCTATCTTTAACACTTTAGTGCATAAATTAAAGCTTGCTCATTTTAAAGACCACCGATGTCAGACTGTAGCTGAATTTAAATAAAAGTAATGCAGCTTTATGTTTAAGAAAATAATAAAACCATAAATGTACATTTTATTGCATTATATAAAATATGCCTAAATTTGACAGCACATCTAAGCTAAACATCTGAACAAATGATACTACAAATTTCAGTGAGATTTAGTTTGGCCGCAGTACCAGACATGACCACCATGACTTTTAGTTTCCATTGGGGACTATACAAGCACTTCCTGTGTTATGAGCAATATGAGCTGTATTTTTTCACTCTTTTGCCAATATTTATAAGTAGACATCAAGCTTTACAGTAGTGTGTGCAGTTTGGTGGTGTTTGATTAGAATTTAGCCTCTAAAACATTATAAAATTGCTGTAGCAAAGTAATGCTTTACAACTCTGATGAGTATCTTTGCTGCATGTTAATAAATAACAATTGCTCAATAATATCTATCCAAAATCAGTTAAACCAGACATTTTAGGCTTTCAAATGATATATCGTTTGTCATGATTGCTTTATGTTTAGACTACAATATTATGGTTTAAATGTGCAACTGTAAACGCTCCCACAGGCTGTAGAGTGACAGTAGATGTTTTACTCTATAACTCTTCCCAAAAACAGCAGTAAAATATATATTTAGCAGTCTTAGACCTGTCCAATGATGGATAGTTTGTCATGATTCTGATGTAATTGTGAAAGAGACACGTGCTGTATCAGCTGCAGTAATGAATGAGTGGACCAGGATCAGTTAGATGAGGATTAATATGGGATATCAGGCCGTTTCTGAAACTAACACATGATTGTTGAGGAGATTTTCCCGCTCAAGGCACCAGCTGCCACTGATCTCTGCTTTAGCTTTGTGTTCAGTCTTGTGATTCAGCACACATTTGACCATGCTCACTATTCCAGTGTAATGTTTCAGTGCACTGAGAGGCTCTTAAAGCTGCTGTATGTTAGTTTCAGACTCTTGTATTAAGACACTATAATATGTTTGCAGATATTACGAATCATGCTAACTGAATTCTTCATCTGAAAAACAATGCAAAGTCAGATTAAAACGGCGTCGGAAGGTCTGTCTTTGTTTTGATCTGTAACTCCGCCCACTGCCAGTTTAGCCAATTATATTTCAGCATCCAGGTTGCCTTGGTGACAAACATGTATTTAATTTGAAGGGCAAAAATTATTCAATCTCCTGCGCAATATTTATTATTTCCCAGATGATGTTGAACAGATTCAGGAGTTTCTCACAGTATTTCCTCTAATGTTTGTTCTTCTGCTGAAAGTCTTATTTGTTTTATTTCAGCTAGAATAAAAGCAGTTTTTAATAGTTTTAAAGCCATGTTAAGGTCAATATTATTAGCCCCTTCAGCAATATTAGTGTTGGATTGTCTCCAGAACAAACCACTGTTATACAATGACTTGCCTAATTACCCTAACTTTACCCTAATTACCCTAGTGAAGCCTTTAAATGTCACTTTAAGCTGAATACTAGTGTCTTGAAGAATATCTAGTCTAATATTATGTGCTGTCATCATGGAGAAGAGAAAAGAAATCAGCTATTAGAGATGAGTTATTAACACTATTATGTTCAGAAATGTGGTTCAAAAACTCTCTCCGGTAAACAGAAATTGGGGGAAAATATATAAAATAATAACACATTTCAAGCTTCCACTGTATATGACCCAATGTTGGATTGAAACTTGGCAGCATGTTTGTGTGTGTGGTGTGAACCGGCGCTCTGGATGGACCCTAGTGAGGGCAGATGGTGGAGAATGAATGAATGCATGTATTAATAATGTTGTTTTCTTTGAAGAGACTCTTTTATGGTGTGTGAGCGTGTGGAGCTGCTCTTTCATCTGTGCTCATCAATTTGGCTGCTTGGCTCTTTCTGGGCTTTAGGATGAGTAAAAACATGGTAAAAGGCCACTGATCTCAGGATTCCTGCCTAATCTGTGTGTTATCATGATTAAAGCTCCTGAAATAATAAAACGATATGTGGTGAAGGCTTGGAGTGGAGAACCCAACCACTGAAACTCAACATACACACCAGTTCAGCCTAAGTTCATCTACACTACCTGACAAAAGTCCTGTGGCCTCTCCAAGTTTTAGGAACACAGATAATAACTTAACTTCTAGTTGATGATTGTGTATCAGAAGTGTCTCTATGAAAGGCAAAGGCCTCTAGATTTAGCTTATTTGAGCACACTAAAATCTGATCATGTGTTGATGTTGAATGATTTCATTAGGACAGTGCGGTCTGACTCTGCTTAGACTAAAGTCTCATCACTGAACCTTCAATAATGTCCAGTATAGAATATAAAGTCCTGCTGCAGTGGAAACAGAATGAATATTGTGTCTGACTCCATCATGAGCTTGGAGGACTGCATCATACATCTCTGAATGACTCAAATCACGCATTAATAGACCTTTTTCACAGCGGAATAGAACACCGGAAGAGCCCTTCGCAGCAGCGTACCGCTATTTCCGGCTTCGCCAGCGGTCGCTGAAACAGGACACCCTCAGGACAGTGGATGACATTCTCGCTGTCATCTTTGCCATAATTTGGACAAGAAGACGTTGTTCGGTGATTGTGTAAAAGTGACGTAAATAAAACAGCATTTAAAAGATGATACCGATTTGCAGAATTTGTGCAGAAAGTCTGTCTTATACAAAGCGTTTGCCACTGTAGGTTACAGTAAGGTGCGCAGTTAACAACATACGATCTGATCATTCAAGCCATTCGGAAACAAGATTAACTAGGCTATTTAACATCCAGCAGGATTAGTTTTGTGTTAGTAGTCCCGTCCGTAAACTGTGCTCCTTCCTTTAATGCAGGTGAGTTGCGATCGGTCAATATGAAAGAACGAGGAGCCACATAAATTACAGGTTGCTTAATGCTCGTAAGGTTTTCTCAAGTCTGCAAACATACTTTAGCTCCTACTCGCGGAAAAATAAAGGTATTCATTGTATTGTTTTACATTATTAATTTAAAGAACAGCAAATAACATTTTACAATACAAAAAAAATACACATGCCAGGGATAATTATAAATAAAATACAAATATACAAAATGTGCATCTGTAATAATTAAATAAATGCATTATAGAGTTAACAAATTATAAAGTGGGTCGAGCTTTCTTGTTAAGGGGGTCTCTGATACTGGTACAAGCATATTTCAGTCATCAATATCTTAACATTTGGTTTCTGTTTATTAAATTTACATTTATGAATGTACAGTTTTGTTAACAACATAAGCAAATTAAATAAATAAAACTATTTTCCTCTTGATTAGGATAGACAGTAAAGCCAAAAAGTACATTTTCCCATAATGATGACAGAGGTTTTGAACACTGAAAGTTATTAATAAATTTTTGCGCTTCACCACATAAGTTGACTATACATAAAGCCAAAATAAGTGTAAAACAGCCTTCTCATATTCATTACAAAAACAATTCACAACAATCCTGCTTTTACAATTCTGTAAATAATGTTTTGCTGGATAAGATCTGTGGAGAAGTTTATAGAACATTAATTTGATTTCTAACATGATATTTTTGTAGTAACAGACACACTTTCTTTCTTTCAGCACCCTTTAATAAAGACATCCAATAAAATAGCATATAAGGTACAGTAATGATTTCTCTTTGGAAAAAAGTACAAATAGCTTTATTACTCTTGGTATTTATTGTAAAAAAAAATTGGCCAACATTAGATTTAGTAATATCAAAAGACGATCTATCAGAAGGATGGTCTAATACCTCTAAATAACATATGAGTCTCTGAAGGAATTGATTAAGACCATAATAGATTAATGACCATGATAGGAGCACTTGTTTGTGGAAGGCAGATCATTTAACTGGAATTTTGTCTATATTTTAATTACCCATCAAAATAAAACCAAGACCAGCAGCATTTGATAAAACATGACGATCTCCGCTTTGAAGTGCATACGGCACATGAACGTACTCCCGCATATAACTTGAAACGACGTTCATCCGGTCTAATTAATTTCACCCAAGATGTTCTCTGTTCTTCGTCTTTCGGGAAATCGAGGAAATTGAGGTAAGCGTGTCGTTTTTTTGAGTTGGAGCAGCCGGGAACGCTGCAATAACAGCGATGAGACGACTCTGCCATTCATTCTTACTCCGTTGCATTGGAACCGGATGTTGTGGTACGCTGTTTCGCTTACCGGAACCAGGAAGTGTGAAAAAGGCCTATAAAGTCATGAATGGCAAAGAAAGCGTTCTTGCAGGACTCCCAGAGTTCATCAAGAGTCTTTGGGTTCATCTTCAACACCTCCTCCTTCATCATGCTCAATAATGTTCATGTCTGGTGACTGGGCTGGCCAATCCTGGAGCACCTTTGCTCTTAGGAGCTTTGATGTGGAGGCTGAAGTCTGAGAAGGAGCGCTATCCTGCTGGAGAATTGTCCCTCTCCTGTGGTTTGTAATGTAATGGGCAGCACAAATGTCTTGATACCTCAGGCTGTTGATGTTGCAGATCTCTCGCACGCCCTCATACTGAATGAACCCCAAACCATGATTTCTCCTTCACCAAACTTGACTGATTTCTGTGAGAATCTTGGCTCCATGCTGATTCCAGTAGGTCTTCTGCAGTGTTGGTGATGATTGATGCAGATCAACAGATGATTCAGCAGAGAAATCCTCCTTCTGACACTTTTACAGATGATCAACTAGAAGTCGAGTTATAATTTTTTTGCTCTTACAACTGAGATTAAGACAAGACTTGTGTCATGTAGTGTAACTGTAGTAGTTAAATCACTACTGTAAATGTGACTTCTGTACCGCAGTGTGTCATGGAGCTGTTTAATGGAGACTCACAACCAGATTAATAATCCAGTTTTGTTTTAATTTATTTCATCATTTTGTTAAAGGGATAGATAAAGGTCATTTACCCACCTTTCACCATTGACTTCCATAATATTAGTATATTTGTTTTTCCTGCTATGGAAGTCAGTTGTTTTCAGCGTTCTTCAAAATATAAAACCCAGCATGTTCAGCCTGAGTTCCTCTAGTCTAGTAGTTAAATCAGTAGGGTAAATGCTCCTGCTGTACTGCGGTGTGTCATTGAGCTGTTTAATGGAGACTGATGCCTCTGTTTGGGGCCAGAAAAAGCCTCTGGGCTTCAGAAAGGTGCAGCTGAGGTTTTCATCACAGCCAGATTAACACTGTGTGTGGATTTCCTACAACGTTTGCTTCATGCATAGAGATATACTGAGGGGGAAATGATTAAAACCTCTTCAAGCATCAGTTTTCTGCTGTGTGTTTTCTTTTTTGCACAGAGTAAACAGAGCCAGGAGGTGTTTATTTACAGACTGAACAGTCACCGTAAACCAGTCAACAGACTGAGTCAGGTGTGCATTAATTAAAGGCTTCACTAGGGTAATTAGGGTAGTGTTAGGGTAATTAGGCAAGTCATTGTATAACAGTGGTTTGTTCTGGAGACAATCCAACACTAATATTGCTGAAGGGGGCTAATAATATTGACCTTAAATGGCTTTAAAACAATTAAAAACTGCTTTTATTCTAGCTGAAATAAAACAAATAAGACTTTCAGCAGAAGAACAAATATTAGAGGAAATACTGTGAACAATTCCTATTTATTTGTTTGTTTGTTTTTAATTAGATATTGACTTAGGACGAAGTGAACAATGTGTTTATTTATTTTGTTGAACACAAAAGAAGGTATTTGGAAGACAGCTGAAAACCTGTAACCATTGACTTCTGCAGTATTTAATTTTTTTTACTATAGAAGTCAGTAGTTACAGGTTTCCAGCATTCTTCAGAATATCTTCCTTTGTGATCAACAGAAGAAAGAAACTCATAAAGCTTTAGAACCACTTAAGGGAGAGTAAATTGTGAGTATATTTGCATTTTTTGGTGAAATATCCTTTTAATAAAATTAAAAAAAACCATCATATTATTCTCAAATATTTACTGTAGATGATTGGATATAGATTCCTAAATGTCTGCAGGTGTGAGATTATTAACCTCTGTCTATCCCGCATGTTTGGAGTTGCTGCTTAAATTATACGTTTATCAAAAAACCACACAACGTGTTCCAGCCGGGAGTAAAATTAGCACTCTATAAGAGCCAAACACCTTCCTGAATGTGTAATGAGAATAATTGAGGAGTCAGGTGTCAACAAAAGACATTCAACAAGATCATTTCAGAAGAGATTCCCTGCAGGCTCCCATCAACATAAAGATCTGCACTGCAAAACCTGCTCTTCTTACTCAGAGTTTCTGTCTTGTTTCTAATCCAAATGTCTACAAATTCTTTAAACAAGAAGCTAACATAGGGGCTGCGCGGTTGCGCAGTGGGTAGCACGTTCGCCTCACAGCAAGAAGGTGGCTGGTTCGAGCCCCGGCTGGGTCAGTTGGTGTTTCTGTGTGGAGTTTGCATGTTCTCCCTGATCACTAATTTTTATCTCAAAAACGGGTCACCATTCACTGCCATTATATGAACAGATACTGCTTAAAACCTTCTGTAATGTTCTACTGAGGAAAGAAAGTCTCTTACATCTCGGATGAGCTGTGGGTGAGTAAATTAACAGGCGATTTGCATTTTTGGGTGAACTATCCCCAAACCACAGAGCTTACCATAAAGCCAGGGTTTTCACCAGGGCTGCCATTAAAAAACCAGTCGATATAAGAGCAGTGCACAGAAATACAGGATGAATGGAGCACATCTGCATCCCTGAAACAAAGCAGCTAAAATAAGATTCTCAGTATTCCTCATCTGGTGTTTACTGTTGATTACAGGAACAGAAGAGCGTCTTCACCGCAGATCTGACTGGAGATTACATCAAGATGAGTAAAGTAACACTCTCCACCATCTTCATCAGTAGGTTTGCTTTATTTCTTGCTTCTGTTTGATGTCATGGAGTTAAAAAAATACATGTTTTTATTTCTTTATTCAAAATGCACAGAACAGCTCTAAGTCGGAGGAGAATCCGTTTGACGTGTGATCCAGAGGTGTTATTGTAGTATATAGCTGACGACAAAATGATTAGCCCTAAATAATTCCCAAGTGCTGCTTCACAGATTTTTTTAACACATTTTAGAATTTATTCATTCATCAATAGTCCCCTATTTATCAGAGGTTTCCACAGCGGAATGAACTGCCAACTATTCCAAGCAAATATTTTATGCAGCGGATGCCCTTCCAGCCACAACCCAGTACTGGGAAACCATTTTATAATAACATGTTATAATTATTTTGGAAGATACTAGTGTTCGGGGTGTCACGGTGGCGCAGTGGGTAGCACGATCACCTCACAGCAAGAAGCTCTCTGGTTCGAGTCCCGGCTGGGTCAGCTGGTGTTTCTGTGTGGAGTTTGCATGTTCTCCCCGTGTTGGTGTGGGTTTCCTCCAGGTGCTCCGGTTTCCCCCACAGTCCAAACACATGCGCTATAGGGGAATTGATCAACTAGATTGACCGTAGTGTATGAGTGTGAATGAGTGTGTATGGGTGTTTCCCAGTGATGGGTTGCAGCTGGAAGGACATCCGCTGTGTAAAACATGCTGGATAAGTTGGCGGTTCATTCTGCTGTAGCGACCCCAGATTAATAAAGGGACTAAGCCGGAAAGAAAATGAATGAATGATACTAGTGTTCAGCTTAAGGTGTAAATTAAAGGCTTAGCTATAGGTTAATTAGGTAAGTCATTGGACAAGAGTGGTCTATTCTGTAGACCAACGAAAAAATTATCTTATGCAAAATAAGCAAAATGTCAAAAAGAAAACTAGATTATTTCTCTTCCCCCATTGGCAGACTATTTTGCTTGTTTTAAGGAAAAACCCATGTAATTTGGGCATATTGTTTCTTAAAACAAAACTATATTTTGTGCTTGTCTAGAAAATGCTTCTTGATTTAATCATGTTCAGATATTTGAACTAGAATCAAGACAGAAACAGAAAGAAAAGCATTTTTCTGCAGTGTATGAATAAAAAATTAATTCTACTCAATATAATGTTACAACAATACAAACAGTAGATGGTATATTGTGAGCGTTTCCATGCAATAAAACAGGCATAGCTTAATAACTGCACTGCTGTTGTCATAAGTTTACATCCCCTTATTAAATATCAGTTCAGTCTTGTGATTGTGTAGATTGTCTGATAATGCGCTTGTGTGTTTTCCAGCACTGCTGCTGATGTCCAGTGCAGCCAAACCAAATGGAAAGAGCAAAAAAGCAAAACAAGGTATCTGCAATAAACCTGTTGATAGTGGAGTGAGTACTGCACATTATATGCTTTCAGCATCTATATACGTGCAGATATTCACATCGAAATGTTGAGTGAGGATTATAGTTGAGCTTTCATTGAAAAGTTTAAAATTAATGCAGGGAAAGTTTGTCATGTGTTTGTATTTCAAGAGTGTTTTGGACATAAAGAATTGTACCATTTATTTTTTATATAGATAGATCATTTATTTTAGCAATGATTTGATCACACTTTAGACAATTGTGTGGGTGGGGGGGGGGGTTGTTTATTGTATTTCTAATTTAATTCTTGGCTAAATTAGTATGTTTATTGGAAATATAACATTGTGTAGAATGCAAGAGTGCACAGAAAGTCAGGACATTCCTCTTTTTAACACTTAGCAAAATATACAGATATAACTAACATTTATTATACAAAATAATCAATTATGGAAGTCTAACAGAGATAATGCATTAAGAAAAGGTGCATGAATATAATCAAAGTAATTAGTCTGAAGGAATACAATATTTTCTCAGGTGTATTATAAGATATAAGCTCATTAGGCCAATGTTTTTACCATTTGTAATTTTAATAAAGATCAATTTATTGAGTTAAATTTATAGGGACAGTTCACTCAAATATGGACAAAACACAGTGAGTGTATTTCTGCCCACACACTTCAATCTGCTGTTTTACTCCACTGAACTCCATATAAGTGTTTTATCTAAAGGGTTAATGCTGACAACTGATGATCAACAGTAAAAATTGCAAATTGTGCAAACCAGCAGCACTCAGTAATGCAGGATGATCTGCTGTCATGGCTTTGCAGTCAATAAACGTGATTATAATGGAAGTCAATGGAGCAAAAACAGCACCAACATCACCAAAGGGGAGTCAGTCTGAACAGCACACAAGGGTTAATGGAGTGTAAGGTTTGCTTGAGGATTAATGTGGAAGTGAATGCTCTGGTTGTAATAGTGTGTGTGTTCCTGCAGTTGTTCCAGCTGTAGACTGTGACATGCGTGCAGGGAAGGTCAATCTGCCTGAGTTTATGGTCAAGTGTCCCGCAAACTGCAGAGAGACCAAGGAGAAGGTGTACGGTACCGCGGTATTCGCCTCCATATCCAGCATCTGCAACGCTGCCATTCACAGGTGAGCTCATGTACATAGTTTATGAGGATGCTGAGCGCTCACCTGAGGTAGAACAATATTTGGACGTAATCTGAAATCTGACGGTTCAAATAAAATGTATTTTAATATATAAATATTCAGAAAATTGCCTTTAGGGGGCAGCACAGTGGCTCAGTGGTTAGCATTGTGTCCTCACAGCAAGAAGGTTGCTGGTTCGAGTCCCGGCTGGGTCAGTTGGTGTTTCTGTGTGGAGTTTGCATGTTCTCCCCGTGTTGTTTGAGTTCTGTCAGTTCTGGCAGATTTCTGCTGCGTAATCAGCATCATTCCAGTCCATTTACAGTAATGTACAGTTAAAGGAGGAACAGTTGGTCTGCACTTTCCTGAGGGTTATTTACTTTAATAAAGGTATTTTAAGATTTTACACCTGCGGAAGCTCCTGATAAGCTCTCTTTAGTTGTTGTGCTGCCAGAATAAACTTTACAAAGCATTCCTTACCTGTCCTAACATGACCGAGCAGTTTATGAGCCATTTTTCACAGTTTTTTATTGGTCAAACTGTGGGAATCCTGCATAGGAGCCTGCAGATCGACCTCAGCAGACGGATTTGATCACAGATTACAGTCTGTGTGTCTGATCTTCATCATCACGGCTGTTCAGTTTAATCACAACATCCTCAGAGGTGTAGATGAAGTGTTCAGATGAAGACCTCCGCTTCAGACTCTGAGAAACTGCAGATGAAGGAGCAGCAGAACACAGGCGCTGTTTCTTATCTCTTGCTGAGGTGTGCTGGTTATGGCACATGTGGGTTGATGGGATCATTGTGTCATGGACCAATTCCCAATTTCAGAGTTTATAGTGTAGCTTATTATTATTAGCCTACTTAGTTTGCAGCTCTCCATGTCTCCAGCTCTCCATTGCTGCAGATGTGAAGTGTTGTTGTGCTGATAGTAAAAGGCCTCAGTCCTCCGTCAGTCCGTCATCACAGTGCTTCAGTATTCTTCTATTATTATTCCCTCTAGAACTGTCTTGATCATCTGTCTGCTCTCCCGTCTCACTCCTCCAGAAGCCACCACATTCACCGTGTTCATTGTGTTTGGTCTTCTGAGGCGCAGCTCATTTATTAGAGGAGAACAAACACCACAGTGGAGAATCCCACCAGTGCAGCAGACTCCACTTCTCTCTGCTATATTTCTGACCGTGCAGCAGGAGCTGAGGAGTTTATGCTCTTCTGTTTCTGGAAATGCATTATTTGCTAATCTTTTATGATATATTACAGTTTGCACATAAATCTAATCCGCATCTTTTGATGGAAGTCTTGACTCTCAGTTACCTAGATTTATCATTAGTGACAGGGAAAGAGTTAAATGCAATCTTTAAAGTTGAGTTGTAAGTGTAATTCAGCTCATGCAGTGCTCATAAGCTGACAGATTCCTCATGTGTTGTGTTTTTCTGTGATTGTGCGGTCAGTGGCGTGATCACAAACTCTGGAGGAAAGGTGATCGTGGCCAAAACAGCAGGACAGGCGATCTACAAGGGCAGCTTCGCCCACGGTGTGCGCTCTCTGTCTTTACCCAACTGGAGAGAGTCCTTCTCCGTCTCAGGTACAGTGGACTATTCACCTTTACTTGTATAGTGCTATTTTTACAGTAAATACTGTTTCAAAGCAGCTTTACAGAAGGTAAACATCATTGCATTATGATCAAAAGCTGAAAAATTAAGGTTATTAGTTACCATGACTTTATTAGTTACCATAACTAAGGGCCAGACGGAATCTGCGGACATTTTTAGCTATTTCTGCGGAGAATTTTGGTAAAAATCTGCGGATTTCTGCGGAATTATTTTGGGAGTATCATAACTAAAACCTTAATATGTTAAATAAAAATTAATATCTTTTTAAATTGTATTTAATGTTTAAAATGCAAATCCAATTAGATTAACTGTAAATAGTTAACTTTAAGTAAATAAACAGAAGTAATGATGGGCTAAAAATCTGCTGAAAATCTGCGGAAATCTGCGCGCGCAGATTCTGTGTGGGCCTAAAACTTAACAGTTAAAGTTATTATATATGAAGATAGTTAACCTGCAGTTATATAGTATACAGCTGAAGTCTAAATTATTCACCCTCCTGTGAATTTCTTTATCAAATATTTCCTAAATGATGTTGAACAGATTCAGGAATTGTTCACAGTATTTCCTCTAATATTTGTTCTTCTGCTGAAAGTCTTATTTGTTTTATTTCGGCTAGAATAAAAGCAGTTTTTAATAGTTTTAAAGCCATTTTAAGGTCAATATTATTAGCCCCTTCAGCAATATTAGTGTTGGATTGTCTCTAGAACAAACCACTGTTATACAATAACTTGCCTAATTACCCTAACTTTACCCTAATTACCCTAGTGAAGCCTTTAAATGTCACTTTAAGCTGAATACTAGTGTCTTGAAGAATATCTAGTCTAATATTATGTGCTGTCATCATGGAGAAGAGAAAATAAATCAGTGATTAGAGAGGAGTTATTAACACTATTATGTGCAGAAATGTGCTGAGGAAATATACAGCAGGGCTAATAATTCTGACTTCAACAATATGTATATGTGAGGTCTATATATAGATGTTCAATGAAGTTTATTTGTGTATTAAGTGTGTGTGTGTGTTGTCCTCAATGGTTGGCATCATCTCTTCACTGTCCTCAGGATGAGCATACCCTAGTGGAAATAGAGAACAGAGAAAATAAATAGCTGCTCTTCATAATGTGTTTGAACAAGAGATATTAATATCAATGTGAAAACAAAGTGCTATAACTGAAGATAGGTGCTATATAAACAAACATATAAATCATATAAGTATTTCTAACACAGTGTCTGGTGTATGAAGACAGAAAGAGTGTGTCCTAGTGGAATGTCAAGCCCACTCACCAGCTTGAAGCATACTCACGCGTCCTGCAGTTATGTGACCAACCCTAACCATATATGAGAACACTGGGCCTCCTTTAGTGGACTACTGCATAACTCACATTACTGATGTTTCAAATGTTGCTTACAAACATTTACTTACAAACTTGTTTTTTTTGTGCCAGTTGGTAAACCAAAGAAAGGGGTGATCTATCCATCCACACTGGTCTTCGTCACTTCAAGACCCTCCACAGGTAAAACAGGTGAGCGCGACTCTCATCCCCTCATGTCAAACTGTGGCTCATACATGCATCCAAAATATTAAAAAGCACTTTATTTTAAGCTACAGATCTTCCTATTAATAAACCATTCACTATGCTTTTTAGCTCCTAATTTGCTTCCTAATACTCCTGTTTCCTAAGGGGAGTCCAAAGAGCTGCCGTACTCCACTGAATCGCCAGTGACAGAGGCTGCAGAGGCGGAGCCAAGCACCACTACAGCCCCACCCACCACCACCACCACCACTCTGCCGACCACGCCCACCACAACATCAGCCAAACCACGGGCCACCGTTCATAGAGTCCGCGAGGCAGGTGAGCCTTAAATCTGATGCCTTAATAAATCAGTCTCTCAGATGCATTCATCCGTTTGTTCTGGGGTCAGTTTGTCAGTACTAAATGAGCATCACTACTGGACCATACGCATCAGGTTTTCCCTTTCTATCCGTCCTCTTTCTTCAGTACTGGCAGTTTATTACAAGGGATTTGGAGTATAATATACAACACCAATCCAGACAATATATCAGTCAGTGCTTCCCACAGGTTTGAAATATACTTGCAGTAGAAGCCGGATTGAAAAACACCATTTACCCACATAACATAAATGGTTAACTATATGCAACAAACAAAACATAATTACATTTTTAACATTAATTTTATTTGTTATGACACTGTTATACTCTGTTTCTTTTCAATGGGTTAATATTAAAAAAGAAATAAACAAAGAAATCCACAATTTCTCTTATTGTTATGCTATTCAGGAGCCATGTGCACACACTGACAGGTCAAATCTGCTTCTCTCTCCTTCAAATTTAAAGCAAACTTGAATGCCAAAGCATTTTAGACATGTATATACAATAGCCTATGCAATATATTAAGATCATCAAATTATTAAAACAATCAGCAAATGAGAAATAAAGGACAGAAAAGTTGATAAAAACAGATAATATCTCTAAAAATGGTAATAATTACAAGATTAAAACGTGTAGATTATTTAAATAAGGCAAATGCGTTGATTAACTATTACTAATGGTGTACATACTGTACATGTTGCAGCCAGTTAAGACCGGTAATTTCATCACTTTGTGTAACCAAGGAAGTGATGTTGACAACAGGATGCGGATCCAAATGCAGGTCTTTATTAAAGGGATGGTCAGGCAAGCAATGATCAACACAGGAGCAAACAGATGTATGAGGGCAATCCAGAGTCGTAGTCAGTATAGCAGGCAGATGGTCACGAGGATGGCAGCACACATGGAGAAACAATCAAGGCGAGGGTCAAAACACGGCAGGAACAAGACAAGGAAACGCTTTGAAATGTGACTGTAAACAGATAACAAGACTCAGCAACTGGAGTGAGTGTGTGTGCTGCTTATATACTGTGTGTAAGCAGTCTTTGACAATCCTCCGGTGGTGTGTGTGCAATCAGTCAGGATGAGGAACGTGTGTGTGTGATTGGAGTGCATGTATGGAGTTGTAGTCCATTAGATGGCGGATTTGCAGTCTGTAAGTGATAATGCATGTTACTAGCGATCTATGGAGAGAAGATCGCTGGTGATTGTGACACTCTGAGTATATAGTAAAGTTTTTCGGAGTCGTTTAGATTAAAGAATTATTTATTTAATGTTTCTCTCGCTCTCTCGCGGCTGTCCACTGAAGCCAAACGAAAGTAGGCTAAAGTAAAAAGCTAATGCAAAAACGCATACAACAGCTACCAAACAGGAAAACAAGAGAAGATTTTCCACTACTTAATCGATCACGGATGTTTAGTTATATTGGGCGGATACAAAAAAATGTAAAAGGATGATAATAATAGTAAGAAAAATGTCCCTAAATAGCCTATACTTGGGCGGCTGTTAATATTCCTGGGTGGCCCGCCCAAGTAAAGTCTATGTGTGGGAAGCACTGTCGCTACACAGTATTAAAAATGTTGTATATAATGTTTATTTGCAGTTGTGAATTGCATTATGGGATGTAGATCTCTGCTCTGTCCACTTTTGATGTTAAAAATTTAACTCTACACTTTAACAAAGTGACTTTTATTAACATTTGAAATAATAATATAATGTATATAAATAATATACAGTGTGTGAAATAGCATAAAATGCACTGCAGATTATTTCAATGTTTCTGTAGCATAAAATACAACACCAACCCAGACAATACAGCACTATTACACGTGCAGAAAAGTCACTTTTTACAACTTTTCAAGGTCAAAAGTTGTTAAAAGGAAGATCAAGATCTGCAGCTCAACAGCAGAAATAAACAATAAAATCATGAAGCACCAAATATGAAAGGTGTCTCTCATAATCAGATCTCTTGTCTCTGATGATCAGCTCTCATCTGTTTGTTCTGGGCTCAGCTTTTCAGTACCCTCTTCAGATGATCATCTCTGCTGGACGATACGCCTCAGGTTTTTCCTCCTTCAGTGTGTAAATAAACGTGTTTCTCTCTGATCTAGGCAGCAGTCACCCGTATTTCAGCTCTCTTGCACGTAAGTCTTCGCCGCTCCCTCGTGTGGCTCCTGTGGCTGTGCTCTCGTATCATTTTATTCATGCTGTCTGGGTGTGTTTCTGAGTGTTTACAGAGCTGCTGGTCTCTTAAGTTTCTCTTTGGTTTTGTGTTATTGTAGCAACCGTCTGTGACTTATGGGGTGTGGATGGTGTTTTACTGTCGATCGCTTTCTAAGTTCAATCCACTTTAAAGTCAGCATGAAACAAGGTTTTACTTCACAGCGTGATGAGAGAAAGACATTTAATGAAAACAGAATTTTATTGACGAAGAATAAAAAATGCTAAATCAGAGGGATTTGAGGTTCGAGAAACATTTGTTCACAGGCAGAGCCGGCGCCAGCCAAGTGTTGATGATGATGATGATGATGATGATGATGATGGGGCGTCTGATTTACAAAATGGGCGATCACACTAATGCATATAGTACTCCTAGCTAAAAATGTGGTACGTTCCTTTTATTTTAACACACCATAAAAGCAACAGTTCGCTGCTACAACAACATAAATATATCTAGTATGCAACAAACAACTTCTTCACACAAAAAAACACCTAGACCTACATGCTATAAAACCCATAATCATGGATAAATAAACAAGTCAAGATCAACAGATGTGTGTGTATATATATATATATATACATAATTTCAGAAGTTTTTCTGCTGATGCATGAAGCAGGCGCATTACCACAACAACACCACCAAAAGCATGCTTAACCCTACAAGTTTATTTAACCCCTTTACTCTCGCCACCACTTTTTGAACATGAAAATGACATGTTCAACTTGAATGATTGTCAATCTTCAACGCTTTGGTGCACAGCTTGGTCTCATTTTAAAGAAGACAGATGTCAGATTGTAGCTGGAGTGAAAAAAAATCAGAAAGTTACATAGATTAAAAGTGACATGCTTTAATGTTTATAGAATTAATCAGTAAGTACATTATTATAATAAACAAAAATGTGTGTTTTATAAAGCATGTTTTAGCCAAACATTGACAGAAAATCAAAGCTACATGAACAAATTATATTCCAAATTCCAAAAAGTTCAGTTGGCGTTTCTGTGTGGAGTTTGCATGTTCTCCCTGGGTTCGCGTGGGTTTCCTCCGGGTGCTCCGGTTTCCCCCACAGTCCAAACACATGCAGTACAGGTGAATTGGGTAAGCTAAATTGTCCATAGTGAATGAGTGTGAATGTGTGTGTGGAAGTTCCCAGAGATGGGTTGCGGCTGGAAGGGCATCCGCTGCGTAAAATCGTGCTGGATAAGTTGGCGGTTCATTCCGCTGTGGCGACCCCGCAAGGGACAAAGCCGACAAGAAAATGAATGAATGAATTCCAAAAAGTTGATCTCTCCAAAAATGAGCTCTTAGTGGTACTTTATTTGGCTGCAGTTCCAGACATGACCACCAGGTTTATGTTTACCTTTTGTGACATAGGGTGTCCCGTATGTTTTGAAAAATATGACCTGTATTTTTTCATACTTTTGACAATATTAGTAAACATCTCTTTCTAAAGTAGTACATAGCCTCTAAAAATCATCTAAAACACTGGATTGCTGTAGCGAATTAATGCTTTACAACTCTGATGAGTTTCCTTGTTGCGTTAAATAAATAACTGTTGATATTTTAGCTTATTATTCACTTTGGGAAATCAGTACACTAGGGTAATTATATTTCAGAATAGCATGTTGTATTATTAAAATCGATTTTAAATAATGGTAGTCTGAGGGGGTGTGCTAATAATGACAGCCACCCCCCGCATGGCGCCGGCCCTGTTTATAGACAGTACATTTCTATCTATGACAGTAAAATGACAAGCATTGATGAAGTCTGTATAGTAAGAGCAAGCTTTCATGTTGACTTTAAGGTTGCTGTAACAGTTGACTGAGAGACAGAGAATACATGTAGTGCTTCAATATCTCTGTCCTCTCTAAACACTGCATGCAGGACAGTCTCAGAGCGTCCAGGGAAAGGCTCCCACTCAAGGTACGTCCTGCTTTAATCATATCCACCATTCTCAGCTCTTCAGTCAGTAATGAAAAGCTTAAACTCTAACCATAACATCTGTCTGAAGCCTTCAGAGGGAGCTCCGTCTATGGCAGTAGGTTTTTACCCCGCACTAACACAGGTAAAGCACACTATTATTACTCCTGTGTTTGTTTCTTGTGATTTTTGTGTGCTGGGTTTAACTTTTTTTCCATGTTTAAGCAATTTTGTGTCTAATAGAGGCCTAATAGATGTCCAAGGAAGAGTGGCTTTATTTGGCCTGTCAGTGAACGTTTTGTATACGTCTCAAGGCTTGTGTAGATTTAGCCAATTTTCTCTCCCACTTATCATCAGATTTTTTTTTTTTTCAAACCGTTTGTCTGCATTACTTTCAAATCACTTAATCATTCCAGCATATGATTGTCATGGACATCTTTGCGTTAATCAATGTTGTGCATCAATAATACCAACAACCATCTGCTTTCTACAGGCCGGATCCAAGATTATGTGAAACTCAGCATAAGACTAACCTGTCATGCACTGCAAAAACTGCTTCTCTTACTTAGAGTTTTTGTCTTGTTTCTAGCCCAAATATCTACAAATTGTTAAATTCAAGAAGAATTTTCTAGACAAGTAAATAAATATAGTCTTGTTTACAGAAATAATGAGTCAAAATGAAGAGAGTTTCGTGGGGGAAGCAAAATAATCTTGTTTTTCCTTTTGACATGAGATTATTTTGCTTCCCCTATTGTCAGATTAATTAGCTTGTTTTAAGGAAAAACTCATTTCAATTTGGCATATTATTTCTTAAAACAAGACTATGTTTTGCTTGTCTAGAAAATTCTTCTTGATTTAGATTTTAGATTTTTTTTAGATATTTGGTCTAGAAAGAAGACAAAAAATCTAAATAAGGAAAGCATTTGTTGCAGTGTACAGTACATATTTGTGATTTGGGCATGCATTTTTTGGTTTTCAAGCATGAACCGTCTTGATATATTGGTTTTTAAATGTGTTTTTTCTGACTATGTACTATAAAATGCATAAAGGTTTGAATGATCAATATCACACATCCACCCCAACAAGAAAATTACAACCCAAAGATTGTTTAGATAAATCACATAATGCGTACGTCAATACTATTTCTGATATAAGTCACTTCTTAAAGCGTTTCTGTTCTTCGAATGCTATCATTTATAAGTTGTCCACATACTTTCATTCTTATTGTCTGCGGTGTTAGACTTATTATTGACTATTTGTCGTTCTTGTTCATTCTACTGATGTTCCTTCTTCTTGAACTGTGCTTTAGGATGTCTGTCTATTGAAGCATTGTTGTGCCAGTGATCCCCTGAACATTCTCAGCTCCAGTTATTGCAGCATTTACAAAAACACCAAGCTTTCAGCACTTCTGGTGTTTCAAAAATGCAGCACTTCCATTAATAACAGAAAAAGAAAAATATAAGAAAATGTATGAATAAAAATAGGACAAATAAGAAAAACGGTGGATCAGTGGTGACGCACTGTGGCCTCACAGCAAGAAGGTCGTTCCCCCACAGTCCAAACACATGCGCTATAGGGGAATTGATTAACTACATTAGCTTTAGTGCATGAGTGTGTGTGTGTGTGAATGAGTGTGTATGGGAGTTTCCCAGTATTGGGTTGCATCTGGACGAGCATCCACCATTTAAAACATATGCTGGAATAGTTGGTGGTTCATTCCGCTGTGGTGACCCCTAATAAATAAAGAGACTAAGCTGAAGGAAAATGAATGAATGAAAATAAGAAAAAAACACACTCTGTTTGGGAAAACAACACTTTGGTGGACATGCGCCCGCCCTTGCTGTAAAGTTAAAAGTACCAGCTTTAGCATCAGTCATATTCAGTACCAAAGTTTTAGGAACAAACTCCTGTGTGTGTGTGTGTGTGTGTGTGTGTGTGTGTGTGTGTGTATCTGTGTGTTTTTCCAGCGGTTTAGACACAGCGTGTGTTTGTATTGCAGGTGTGCAGCGTCCAGAGACGAGCGCCACCGTCCGCAGACAGCCCCCTCCGTCAGCTCCAGCCTCAGGTTCAGCAATCCTTCATTCAGTTCAGTCTTCATTCAGTAGCAGCTGCAGGCGTCAGCTCTTGCTTTCTGATCTGTTGGATGTTTTTTTCATCTGCTTCACATGTTAAGGAGCTTTTAGTCGAGGTCAGCCGCCGTCTGAGAGGAAGCAGCACACGCCGCAGTCTAATCCCGGTGCGTTTCTGTGAGCATGCGGCGATACACATCAACACTATACTCACAGTTTTGGTCCTGTTTCTAGACTAAATATCTAAAAAGAGTTAAATCAAGAAGCATTTTGTAGACAAGTAAACAATATTGTCTTCTTTTGAGAAATAATGAGTCAAAATGAAGTGAATTTTTCCTTAAAACAAGCAAAATAATGTGAAAATGGGGGAAGAAAAGGAAAAACTCACTTTGTTTTGGCATATTATTTCTTAAAACAAGATGATAGTGTTTACTTGTTTACAAAATGCTTCTTGATTAAAAAGGTTTTAGATATTTGGACTAGAAACAAGACAAGAACTCTGCATTTTTTTGCAGTGTGTGCAAAATATACTTGTAGTATCTAGAACAGGGGTGGCCAAACTCATTTTTCTGCATATTTTAGTTCCAACCCCAATTAAACACACCTGTACCAGCTAATCAAGCTTTTTCTAGGTATACTAAGAAACGTCCAGGCTAGTGTGTTGAGGGAAGTAGGAACTAAACTATGCAGGACACCGGCCATCCAGGACCGAGTTCGGACACCCCTGATCTAGAAGCATCAGGTGAAACTGTAATTAACCACTTCAGATGTGAGCAATTCTACCACATAAACACACACCTTGGGTTATTTTACTAACAGTTGTACCAGTTTACCACAGTGAAACCACTAGTGATGTCAGCTAAGGGATAATGTACATCCAGCCGGTGGTTATTACAGAATACAGCACTGCAGGTTTATCAGCAGCTGTCCTGAAGGGTTTTTTTTAGTGATAACAACCGGCTGGATGTACATTATGCTGATTATTACATGACTACTTGTCACAAAACTAAACATTTACAAACAAAACATTGATCTGAGCTGTAATAATTTACTATTTATTTACTAATTGCTAGTTGGTTAAAAGAAAAGCTTGCTAAATAAAAAAGGCTGAATGGAGCATAGACTAACCTATGCATTATTCAGTCACAGGATGGCGCCATACAGTCAACAACAGTGGAGATAATGAATATATGAATATATTCACTCATTAATGGTCAAGATATTTTATTATTTTGTTTAAACTAAGTAGAGGTTATATTAGAGAAATTTAGAAGCGAAAATTAATTAATTCATTAGCGCAAATGGTATATTTGTCACCATGAAATTGTTGACAAGACATAATAATAATTATTTTAATATTTTTCCAGTTTAAACAGTTGATTCATATTGCATTCAGTTCATCTTTAGTTCTATAGCTTTTCTAGCATGTAGACTGTGTCAAAGCAGCTTAACAAAGAAGTTAAAGTAAATAGAAACTGTGTCAGTCCAGTTTTGCATGATGGAAGCAACAGAAAGGGCAAAGGATTGCATTAAAATGTAAACATCTGAACATCTTTACCCTTTATATTAGGAAAAAACCTATTTGGTAACTTGATTGACATTGATTACTATATCATTTTAACACCCAGTGACACTCCAGGGTGTTCGAATGACTTTTTCAACAAGTGCCCTATAAAGATGAATCTAGATTAATGTATCTTTGCATTTAGTCTCAGGATCCAGCTCTACTTCAGCCCATGTGATGTCCTTTGGTAATGTATGATCAGTAGTTTCTCAATCTCCCTATCTAGTGTTTGGCAGAAGAGATTGGACGCACCCTGCGTATGCACGACCTGATTGGTTCTCTGGCAGCAGAAGGCCAACAGGTATCAGTGACGTAACTCTGCATAAACCAGCATTAAACGAGACATAAACCAAGCCTAAACATGCTATTAATGACGAGTAAATATGCATAAACAGATCATAACTCATGCTAATCATCGCATCTAAATCTGACATGAGGAAAACCCTCACTCTCTGTGTTCAGACAGTAGCCAGTCTGTGCCCAACACAGGCTATAAGTGGAGCCGGATGAGCACCGGTGACCCCGCAGGTAAGGATCCCACACAAATCTGCTTCCCGTGTGCATTTCATGTGCAGGTCTGTTTTTGATGATGCAACAGCAGCATATTAATGTACACTGTAAAACATATCCAGCAGTTTTCTGTATTTTGTGATTGGTGTTTTATTTTTCACCTTTAATTAATTTATGCTGTGAGTTGCATTGTGGGACCCTTGATCTTTCTTCCTACAACTTTTAACCTTGAAAAGTGACTTTTGTGATCATTTTTAATAGTTTAAAGTGGTATATTGTCTGAAGTGTTGTATATTTTCTGTTATTTTACAGACTTATTTCTCTAGATATTGTTTCTTACACATAATATTATCTCAATAAATCTCAATAAAAGTAATTTGTTAAACTGTAGAGTTGAATTTTTAACATCAGAAGTGAACAGAGCAGAGATCAACATCCCATAATGCAATTCACGACTGCAAATAAACCCCAAACATGCTAAATACAGAAAGTGTTCATTAACAGATATTGTTTCAGTGTCCGCAGGCTCCTGCTGCTCATTTCTGCACTGCATTCACTTCCTCCATGCGGTTTAAACAGCACAGGCTCATTGGGAATATGTGCCCAGGGCTACATTTTTTAGAACCCAGAAATATGTGACTGTGGGTAAATACTGCTGCATTTTTGTGAGGAAAACAAACACTAGAGGCCAGTACTGCTGACCGATTACCTCAGTATGGACTGCTTTCTGGTGTTTCTTCTCAACCTCATATGCCATTGGACTCGGGGTGGATTAGTGACCGCTGCTTTTGAAACGCTGCTTCATGAAGCTTCGAAACCTTTATAAATCTTCTATTGCCAAATCATTGATTTGCATGAGGCTAATTTAAGTCATTACTGTTTTGAAATGTTTATCAAATTCAGTATTTCTCCACTGGGGGGCAGATTCACGCAGATCGCCCCCTAGTGGAGAATCACTGATTTCATCATTTTTACCTGATCTCCAGTCAGTTTAAAGGCGTGTAAATAAGACATTTATCAAATGAAAATGAATAATAGTAGTTCATAATAGTCTCTTTCTGACCTGTTTAGCAGAGCCCACCATGCCACAAACAATATGTTAGCTTAGAAAACTTATAAAAGAATGCAAATTATGCGTGCACTTAATGTTTTCTGGCATTAGATGATAAATTAAGTGCATTTATAGGTTATACTTTCAATTTATAGTTTGCAATATGTTTGAAAAAGTCAATTCTGATGCATGTTTCTGTTGCATTTACATGATTTGACCAGCAGATGTCACTAGCATTTGCTGTTTTGGATGCTTCTGAATCATTTTGAGAAGCAATTGGTTCAGGGGTTTTAAATCTTTAAATCTTTATTTCTCCCATCACTAAAGTGAAGCGGATAGGGGTCTGTCAAAGGATGGTTCCAGAAACTGGGTAAAACAAAACAAAGAAAGCAGTGTAAAATCATGGTCAAAATCAAGGAGGTGGGTGGGTCAGGACAACAAGCCGGCCGGACGTGCATGAGAAGGACACTGAGATTGTCAGAAATGTACACAGCGCCCTCTGGTGGATTTACGAGAAATGCCAGGTATGAGAAAACATGCCCTGGAAATGTGAGATTGTCAAAAGCATACACGTCGGCCTCTAGTGAATTTGTGACACTAAATACTGCAGCCAGACGTAGCCCAAGTCACATATTTTTAGTTCTCAAATTTACAGCCCTGGGCACATACCTCCACTGAGCCTGGGTTGGGTTTAAATAAGCTCATGCTGCTGGCCTTTTCATGCTGCTTATATAAATGCATTCCAATGTGCATCCCATATGAAACACGCACACATGCTTGTCGTGCTGGTGCGATTGCACTTTACTTTATTGTCCATGTCAGAGAGCAGGTGGTAAGCTGCAGGTTTTTTCTCTTGCTAACTCATTCACATGTGCATTATGGGTATGATGATTTCCATAATGCACTAGATCCAGCTAACCGCTCTGCTAACGCTGCCTCTTTCCTGCAGTGTTTGACCCAGTGCCTGATAGAACAGAGTATGAGCACTGGCCGCATAACAGTGAGCACTTCTGTAAGTATTCCTCCACTTTTATTGCATTATGAGTAGATGCTGTATGATATATGTGGCGCTCTGTAATGGCTTCCAGCATGCTAAACTATATCTACACTGGTTTGCTGGTTTAATGTTGGTCTCCACGTCTGGATCAGGAGATCTTGAGCTCTTTCAGCACTCTTACAAACTATGCTTCTTTATTTAAAGCTGCACATAGAGCAAGCTCTGTGGTTGGTTGGCTTGGGGTGTGGACGGAGGTGAGAGCCGCACAAGCCCGATGGAGCGAGTGTTTAAAAGTGTAGAGTCCTCTGAAGGAGCTCCAGAGAGAGAGTTTGGTTTTGTGTTTACCTTGTGATCAAAGTTGTTGCATGTCCGCTGATTCCCGCCTCAAAATGAGCGAGTTTGAGCTACTTGTACATTAAGGTAGCGTTCAGAAAAAACAAAAAACCAGCGAAGACACTGAACACAGAGGAACGGAAACACCTACTGCCAGCTAGTGTTTCAGAAGTGTTATTGCAGAGCAACACAAACAGCAGCAGGAATATAAATGCATGACAACAATCAAGGCTTGCACCATGGGTCACGCCGATCACTCCACGCAGAAGTATAAACCAGGCTTAAGAATTGCATTTTTATATTAAATATTTTAAGGAAGTTCATACTTTTTTTGCGTAAAAATGCTTCTAGTTTGTCTGAGTGGTACAATATCACACGGATATCAACCTCAACATTGCTGAAATTGCTCACAATACAGCAAAATAAACTCTCTCCCACCACAACACAACCTCAAAACATTGAGAATTTCTGAGTGTGCCTCAGACAGGTGAGTGGGCTTGACAAACCACCTGCAGAAAACACACACTCTTTCATCTCTTTGACACTGTAGTCCACATTTGCACCAGTTTTTGCACATCTGCACCAGACACTTTCCTAAAAATGAACAATACATCATGCATTTGTGAAGTGGGCCTGATAAACCACCTCTAGAAACTCTTCTCTCTCTAAAAACTTAATTCTCTAAGCACAAACAGTTGCTTTGTATACCTGTAACTAACGTTTGTTGTGTGTGTGTTGCCTCTTCTTGGTGAATCGCTGAATGCCTCCTCAATTGTAAGTCATTTTGGACAGAAGCATCTGCTAAATGACTGAATGTAAGCGTAGTAAGAACAGGAGTGAATGCATTATGGAGAGCAGTGAGTGTGTGAAGGAGAGCACTGAACCACACACTTCTGTCCTCAAGTGTGCAGTCAATGGAAGCTTTGTTTCAGTCGCCCACTGCTCCTACAGCTGCTCAGTGTTGAGTTTGGACAAACAGAGTCAGAAATTCAGGGACAATTTTACAGTTGCACTGAGAGGAAGCTGTATCATGTGTTAATAATGACTGCAGGTCCACACCCATTCAGAACCATGGTGTTCAGGGGAAAGTCAAAGGGTCAGTTCACCCAAAAATGTCAGTTCTGTCATTAATTCCTCTCTCTCATGTGGTTTCAATCCTCTGAGCCTTTCATTCATCTTCAGGCAACAAATGCAGACATTTTAGATGAAATCCTGGAGCTCTCTCATCCCCCGTACACTCTCAGAAATAAAGGTACACGAGCTGTCACTGGGGTGGTACCTTTTCAAAAGGTAAAAAATTGTCCCTACAAGGTCCATATTATTACCTAAAAAGTACAAAAATGTTCCTCTTAAAATTGTTAGGTACTAATATATTATTTCGAGGTACCAATATGGACCCTTTAAGTACAAATTTGTACCTTTTGAAAAGGTGCCACCCCAGTGACAGCTCCTGTACCTTTATTTCTGAGAGTGTAGAGAGCAAGGGTCCCGAGACGCTCACAGACTAAAAGCATTGATAATCGTTCAGTGTTCAGCTGTAATCATATCAAGCTCTTCAAGACCTTCGTGTGAGAAAAATGTGATTAGTACTGTTATATAAATAGCAATAGTACTGAATATAACTACACCAGTGCTTCTAATAGAATAATAATGTAATACAGCACAAACTGTGGCTGTGTTGTTGAGCAGTACCTTGTCCATGGCAATATCTCAGTGTTTTTCTGACCGTCGCTGTGTCTTTATGAACTCGACAGTCTGATTCTCATGTCCTCATTCTCATGTGTTTTCAGCTCCTGAGTCTGAAGAAAACAAGCCTGTGCCTGAGACGAGCCACACCAGAGGTCAGTCACAAACACAGAACACCAAACTGACTGGACACCACAGTAGATAATGATGATGACTCTGATGAATGATGTGTAATAATCAGAGATTCCTGAATTACAGAGACGCCTGCAGAGTTAAACCCATTCGAGTCAGGTGAGGAAAATATTGACTATAATGAACCAGTGAATGAATGAATGAATGAACAAATCAAGGAGTGAATGTACAAACAAATAAAAGAACAAAAAAGTGAATTTATGAATGAATGAATGATAGAATGAACGAATGGAGTGAATGTATGAATGAATGAATGATAGAATGAATGAATGGAGTAAATGTATGAAAGAATTAATGTACAAATGAATGAATGAACAAACAAGTGAATGTATGTATGTATGAATGAATGAATGAATGAATGAATGGAGTGAATGTATGAATGAATGTACAAATGAATGAATAAACAAACAAATGAATGTATGTATGTATGAATGAATGAATGGAGTGAATGTATGAATGAATGTACAAATGAATGAATAAACAAACAAGTGAATGTATAAATGAATGAATGAACAAATTGAGTGAATGTATGAATGAATGAATGTACAAACAAATGAATGAACAAACAAGTGAATTTATGAATGAATGAGTGAATGAATGAATGAATGATAGAATAAACGAATGGAGTGAATGTATGAATGAAAGAATGTACAAACAAGTGAATGTATGTATGAATGAATAAAGGAGTGAATGTATGGATGAATGAATGTACAAATGAATGAATGAACAAACAATTGAATGAATGAATGAATGAAGGAGTGAATGAATGAATGTACAAACGAATGAATGAACAAACAAGTGTATGTATGAATGAATGAATGAATGAACGAATAAAGGAGTGAATGAATGAATGAATGAACAAACAAGTGTATGTATAAATGAATGAATGACTGAACAAATAAAGGAGTGAATGAATGTACAAACGAATGAATGAACAAACAAGTGAATGAATAAATGAACGAATTAAGAAGTGAATGTATGAATGAATGTATGAATGAATGTATGAATGAATGAACAAACAAGTGAAAGTATGAATGAATGAAGAAATGAAGGAGTGAATGTATAAATGAATGAATGTACCAACAAATGAATGAACAAACCAGTGAATGAATGAAAGAATGGAGTGAGTGTATGCATGAATGAATGTACAAACGAATATATGAACAAACAATTGAATGTATGAATGAATGAATAAATGAAGAAGTGAATGTATGAATGAATGTAAAACCAAATGAATAAACACACAAGTGGATGAATGAATGTAGTAAATGTATAAATGAATGAACAAACAAGTGAATGTATGTATGAATGAACAAATGAAGGAGTGAATGTATAAATGAATAAATGAATATACAAGGGAATGCATGAATGAACAAATGAAGGAGTGAATGTATAAATGAATAAACAAGGGAATGTATGAATGAACAAATGAAGGAGTGAATGTATGAATGGATGTACAAACAAATAAATAAACGAACAAGTGAATGGATTAATAAATGAATGAACAAATAAGTAAATGAATGAATGAACGAACGAATGGGTGGGTGAATGAATGAATGAAAAAATGCACAAACAAGCGAGTGAATGTATGAATGAATGAATGAACTAGTAAATGAATGAATGAACTAGTAAATTGATGAATTATTGAATGATCGAATGTACTTGCAAGTGAACAAATGAATTAATGAAAGAATGAATGAATGAACAAAAAAACGAATAAATAATTAAATGAATGAACGAATGTACCATAGAATTAACGAGTGAATGAATAAATGAATGAACGAACCACAGAACAGGTGATTAATGGAATGAATGAATGAATGAATGAATGAATGAATGAATGAATGAATGAATGAATGAATAAGACATGCATGCTTGTGATGTGCCTGATATTGTGTGTGTGTGTGTGCGTGCGTGCGTGCGTGCGTGCGTGCGTGCGTGCGTGCGTGCGTGCGTGCGTGCGTGCGTGCGTGTGTGTGTGTGTGTGGATCTGCTGATTTTGTTCTCCTCTCTCAGGCTTCCCTTCTCGAGTTATGGACACCACAGCCAGAGCTCCTGAAGTCCCGTCTCAAGGAGATCCAAGTACTCTCACACACACATCTAGACTAAGCTATTATATAACTGTACGTTCCCTTCAACCTTAGCGTTTAATTAAGACAGTCACTGACATCCGCCCTCTCTCTGCAGACTGTAAAGTGGACATGGCGTTCCTCATGGACGGCAGCTGGAGCATCGGGAAACGCCGCTTCAAGATCCAGAAGGATTTCCTAGCGGAGGTTTCTCAGGCGCTCAATGTGGGCGTGGCTGGAGCCATGATGGGCATCATTCAGTACGGGTGAGACGACCCAGAATACAGACAAACTGAGCAGTGATTGAGAAAATCAGACAGAGCGGAGTTAATACTGTTATTATAGGATTAGAGTGCTTTATGGAGAGCAAATTCATATATATGTACTGGATATAGAGTGGACAATATGCCAACTGTTTGTATGTGTGTGTGCATCTGTATGTGTGTGTGTGTGTGTGTGACATACAGGGATGATCCAGTGACAGAGTTCAGTCTGAAGCAGTTCCCCAGCTCTAAGGACCTGAAGACGGCCATCAGTAAGATTGTGCAGAAGGGCGGCCCGTCACATGTGGGTGAGTTTCACCTGAAGTACAGACTCAAGCTTCAGACATCACAGCGAGCAGCGATTTCATTAGGACAGTGCGGTCTGACTCTGCTTAGACTAAAGTCTCATCACTGAACCTTCAATAATGTCCAGTATAGAATATAAAGTCCTGCTGCAGTGGAAACAGAATGAATATTGTGTCTGACTCCATCATGAGCTTGGAGGACTGCATCATACATCTCTGAATGACTCAAATCACGCATTAATAAAGTCATCTGGAATGGCAAAGAAAGCGTTCCTGCAGGACTCCCAGAGTTCATCAAGAGTCTTTGTGTTCATCTTCAACGCCTCCTCCTTCATCTTACACCAGACATGCTCAATAATGTTGATGTCTTGTGACTGGGCTGGCCAATCCTGGAGCAGCTTGACCTTCTTTGCTTTCAGGAGCTTTGATGTGGAGGCTGAAGTATGAGAAGGAGTTGATGCTCAGCTGAGTCTCTGACTGTTATTCTGAGGATGTCTCCATGCCCATAAACATGGTTTGGCTCAAAACAAAATGTGATTGGTTGGTTAACCTTCCCATGCATTGTAAGTTACCATGGCAGCAAACCTCAACCCACGTTCTTGAGCCTAAAAACTCAGAGTTTGCTCAAAATAAAGCCGAACTTACCTGAGTAAAACCCAGCAGGCCTGAGGAGCAGAAGTTATCTCAGGATCCACTGAACTCCAGCCACAGAAGATCTAAATCTGCGCTGGAAACTGTGGCTAAATTACAGGCTGTGAGCTGACCAGATGCCTGAGGTTTATCCAAGCTAGAGATTAGCTTTTCTCATGGCTGCATGGTCTGTGTTATAGATAGCGTCTCTTTAATATAACAGAGGGATCCAGTAAAACAGCAGCTGCCCTATATAAAGACAAAGATAGCCCGAGGTCTCGCTCTATCTGCTGTGGAGGACGCTTTTCATGGAGATCTTCGTCTTCTGTGGGTCTCCGGGGCCTGCAATGAGTATTCACAGATCAGTTTCCCATAATGCTGCAGAGAGAGAGGGTGCTGGAGCCACAGATGCAGATGCTCTGTGTTCATCTGTGGTTAAAACAAAGCAATTCCTGGGATTATTTGAAATGACTCTGTCAGAGGTTCTGTAAATGGAAAATAAAGTTTTTTTAGATGTCAGAATCCGTCTGTTAGTCTTAAGGATCTCTATAATCTAGTGTCTCCAAAACAATGACAACATTTAGAAGATATAAACTGATATAAACATCCAAAGTTTGCAGTTTGTCTCTTCCACCTATAAGGATCAAGGATTTATTTGTCGTCTTCTCATACTTCAGTTTCTCATCAAATTTTCTGACCAATCAAATGCTCTCTGGAATCTTCCATGCCCCGCCCCATTCTTCTCATTGGCTACTCATTTGATGCGCTTGAGCTCAGCCACTCTCACTGGCAGAGCTGTAAGAAAAAAAGGGGGAGGGGCTACTCAATACCCCGCCCTCTCTTCATGTTGTAGTTGAGATTGTGAAACATCCAATAAAAACTGCACATTTTAAAGCACTTCACGAGCTTTAAATGTGCCGTATGTAGGATTTGCTAGTGGTGGATCTAGGTATTGCAGTCCAAATTCAAAATATCAGACAGGGGTTTTCACCTACTCGACACACATGCTGGTTACCAAAATAGCTTATTTACAATGTAAAAAATATTTTAGTTTCATAGATTTGCTTCTAGTTTTAACTCAATATTCAGGGTTCTCATTGGTCCAGACATTTGACATCAGAGAATTTTATATTTTAAGTTATGAAATATCAGGCATTTTCTGAAATATTTAAGATTATTGCCGCCTAAAATGACTAATTTGACAGTGAATTTACTCAACTTGCGGTAAATTTGAGGGCATTTCTTGTGTTGTTTTGCTGTTTTGATGCCGCTTTTTGGAAGTCAACTTAACACTGCAGATGATGCAGAAGGAACTGGAACTGTGTCCTGCCTGACTAAATCTAAATCATTTAAATGAAAATCACCAGCTCCTCTAAATGTTGTGTCGTTTGCATCATTCTGCATTAAATTCAGCTATCAGAGAATTTCTATGTGTGTGTGTGTGTGTTATTCTGTGCGTGTGTTGTTTCTGTCCCGGTGTGTAAGTGTGCAGTGTTGCTTCTGTCCCCGTGCGTGTAGTGAGTGTGTGTTTTCCAGCTCACCTCACTGCTGCATTGATAGTTTGTGCAGCTCTGGAAGTGTGTATGCAGCGAGTGAAACAGTGTAGTGATTGAGGCTGAACTGAGGCTGTTCTGTGTGTGTGTGCTTCTGGCTCTGCTCTCTCAGGGAAGGCTCTGTCCTACATCAACAAGCAGTTCTTCAGTGATGCCAATGGGAACCGCGGCGGGGCGCCCAACGTGGCCGTGGTGCTGGTGGACGGCTGGCCCACAGACCGCGTGGAGGAAGCCTCACGCCTTGCCAGAGAGTCCGGCATCAACATCTTCTTCGTCACCATCGAGGGCCCGGACGACAACGAGAAGCAGAGTGTGGTGGAGAGCAACTTTGTTGACAAGGTGTTCAGATGTAGACAGAGCTACTGAAGGTTATCTGAGGGATAATGTAGATCCAGCAGGTTGTTTTCAGACGCAGGCGTAGTTTACCTCACATCGTGAAAATAAAATGACTAGTAAACATATAGTTTAAAAATGAAGATTCTCAGTGCAAACCAACAAGTATCAGTCGCTCGACATGTACTGTAATAATGTTATAATAATTATAATGTAATAAGAATGTAATAAGAATAAAGCCTAACAGGTTTATCAGCAGCCTGATGTGAAGCGCAGCACTGTTGTAGAAGACTGAAGGGGTTATTCTGAGAAAACAACTGTCCTGGATATACTTTATCTCACTTATTACATGGATACTTGCCATAAAACCTACAAATTAGACATTAAATATTGTTCTGAGGCTTAATAGTTTATTAATACATGAATTAAACCTATTGCTGGCAGAAACTAAAACAGCTGATGGAGTATACACTAACCTGCACATTATTCAGACACTAGATGGAGACAAACAGTCTAAAACAGCTGATGGAATATACACTAACCTGCATATTATTCAGACACTAGATGGAGACAAACAGTCTAAAACAGCTGATGGAATATACACTAACCTGCATATTATTCAGACACTAGATGGAGACAAACAGTCTAAAACAGCTGATGGAGTATACACTAACCTGCATATTATTCAGACACTAGATGGAGACAAACAGTCTAAAACAGCTGATGGAGTATACACTAACCTGCATATTATTCAGACACTAGATGGAGACAAACAGTCTAAAACAGCTGATGGAGTATACACTAACCTGCGCATTATTCAGACACTAGATGGAGACAAACAGTCTAAAACAGCTGATGGAGTATACACTAACCTGCGCATTATTCAGACACTAGATGGCACCAAACAGTCTAAAACAGCTGATGGAGTATACACTAACCTGCACATTATTCAGACACTAGATGGCACCAAACAGTCTAAAACAGCTGATGGAGTATACACTAACCTGCACATTATTCAGACACTAGATGGCGTCAAACAGTCTAAAACAGCTGATGGAGTATACACTAACCTGCGCATTATTCAGACACTAGATGAAGACAAACAGTCTAAAACAGCTGATGGAGTATACACTAACCTGCGCATTATTCAGACACTAGATGAAGACAAACAGTCTAAAACAGCTGATGGAGTATACACTAACCTGCGCATTATTCAGACACTAGATGAAGACAACAGTCTAAAACAGCTGATGGAGTATACACTAACCTGCGCATTATTCAGACACTAGATGAAGACAAACAGTCTAAAACAGCTGATGGAGTATACACTAACCTGCGCATTATTCAGACACTAGATGGAGACAAACAGTCAAAAACAGCTGATGGAGTATACACTAACCTGCGCATTATTCAGACACTAGATGGCACCAAACAGTCTAAAACAGCTGATGGAGTATACACTAACCTGCGCATTATTCAGACACTAGATGGCACCAAACAGTCTAAAACAGCTGATGGAGTATACACTAACCTGCGCATTATTCAGACACTAGATGGCACCAAACAGTCTAAAACAGCTGATGGAGTATACACTAACCTGCACATTATTCAGACACTAGATGGAGACAAACAGTCTAAAACAGCTGATGGAGTATACACTAACCTGCACATTATTCTGACACTAGATGGAGACAAACAGTCTAAAACAGCTGATGGAGTATACACTAACCTGCACATTATTCAGACACTAGATGGCACCAAACAGTCTAAAACAGCTGATGGAGTATACACTAACCTGCACATTATTCAGACACTAGATGGCACCAAACAGTCTAAAACAGCTGATGGAGTATACACTAACCTGCACATTATTCAGACACTAGATGGCGTCAAACAGTCTAAAACAGCTGATGGAGTATACACTAACCTGCGCATTATTCAGACACTAGATGAAGACAAACAGTCTAAAACAGCTGATGGAGTATACACTAACCTGCGCATTATTCAGACACTAGATGAAGACAAACAGTCTAAAACAGCTGATGGAGTACACACTAACCTGCGCATTATTCAGACACTAGATGAAGACAAACAGTCTAAAACAGCTGATGGAGTATACACTAACCTGCGCATTATTCAGACACTAGATGAAGACAAACAGTCTAAAACAGCTGATGGAGTATACACTAACCTGCGCATTATTCAGACACTAGATGAAGACAAACAGTCTAAAACAGCTGATGGAGTATACACTAACCTGCGCATTATTCAGACACTAGATGAAGACAAACAGTCAAAAACAGCTGATGGAGTATACACTAACCTGCGCATTATTCAGACACTAGATGAAGACAAACAGTCAAAAACAGCTGATGGAGTATACACTAACCTGCGCATTATTCAGACACTAGATGGCACCAAACAGTCTAAAACAGCTGATGGAGTATACACTAACCTGCGCATTATTCAGACACTAGATGGCACCAAACAGTCTAAAACAGCTGATGGAGTATACACTAACCTGCGCATTATTCAGACACTAGATGGCACCAAACAGTCTAAAACAGCTGATGGAGTATACACTAACCTGCACATTATTCAGACACTAGATGGAGACAAACAGTCTAAAACAGCTGATGGAGTATACACTAACCTGCACATTATTCTGACACTAGATGGAGACAAACAGTCTAAAACAGCTGATGGAGTATACACTAACCTGCACATTATTCAGACACTAGATGGCACCAAACAGTCTAAAACAGCTGATGGAGTATACACTAACCTGCACATTATTCTGACACTAGATGGCACCAAACAGTCTAAAACAGCTGATGGAGTATACACTAACCTGCACATTATTCAGACACTAGATGAAGACAAACAGTCTAAAACAGCTGATGGAGTATACACTAACCTGCACATTATTCTGACACTAGATGGAGACAAACAGTCTAAAACAGCTGATGGAGTATACACTAACCTGCACATTATTCAGACACTAGATGGCACCAAACAGTCTAAAACAGCTGATGGAGTATACACTAACCTGCACATTATTCTGACACTAGATGGAGACAAACAGTCTAAAACAGCTGATGGAGTATACACTAACCTGCACATTATTCAGACACTAGATGGCACCAAACAGTCTAAAACAGCTGATGGAGTATACACTAACCTGCACATTATTCAGACACTAGATGGCACCAAACAGTCTAAAACAGCTGATGGAGTATACACTAACCTGCACATTATTCAGACACTAGATGGAGACAAACAGTCTAAAACAGCTGATGGAGTATACACTAACCTGCACATTATTCAGACACTAGATGGCACCAAACAGTCTAAAACAGCTGATGGAGTATACACTAACCTGCACATTATTCAGACACTAGATGGCACCAAACAGTCTAAAACAGCTGATGGAGTATACACTAACCTGCGCATTATTCAGACACTAGATGGCACCAAACAGTCTAAAACAGCTGATGGAGTATACACTAACCTGCACATTATTCAGACACTAGATGGAGACAAACAGTCAGAAAACAAAGCTGACAGAAATAAAACATATACTGACTGAATCTTGATGTGTTGTTTGATGCCCTAGGCGGTGTGCAGAACCAACGGCTTCTTCTCGCTCCCCATAGCGAGCTGGTTTGCTCTGCGTAAAGCCGTGCAGCCGCTGGTAAAGCGTGTGTGTGACACGGACCGTCTGGTATGCAGTAAAACCTGCCTGAACGCCAACGACATCGCCTTCGTCATCGACGGCTCCAGCAGTGTCGGCACCGGAAACTTCCGCACCGTGCTTCAGTTTGTGGCTAACGTGACGCGGGAGTTCGAGATCTCGGACACAGACACCCGTGTGGGCATCGTGCAGTACACATACGAGCAGCGGCTGGAGTTTGCTTTCGGACAGCACAACAACAAAGCCGACCTGCTGAACGCCATCAAACGCATAAACTACTGGAGCGGAGGAACCAGCACCGGAGCCGCCATCACCTACGCCGCAGACCAGCTCTTCAGCAAGTCCAAACCCAACAAACGCAAAATCATGATCGTCATCACAGACGGACGCTCCTATGATGACGTGCGGGCCCCGGCGCTGGCCGTGCACCGAACAGGTGAGTGCAGGAATAGCAGACACCAGGTGAAAAAGAGTAATGTCAGATTTACTGTCCTGGCCCCATACACACTGCATTACACACACCTCACACAAGCGGGAACACTAAAATAACACATCCTAGATCTGAGTGAATGAAATATTCGTATTAAACACTTTGTTTTTTACATAGTGGAAGTGCTGACAACAAAATCATGCGAAACGTATCAATGGAAATCAACTGTATAAACCCATGGAGGTCTGGATGTGGAGTCACACTCAAAATTGAAGTGGAAAAACACACTACAGGCTGACCCAACTCTGATGTAATGTCCTGAAAACAAGTCAAAATGAGGCTCAGCAGTGTGTTTTGACCTGTATGACCTCTCTACAATGCCTGGCCATGCTCCTGATGAGGTGGTGGAGGGTCTCCTGAGAGATCATCTCCCAGACCTGGACTAAAGCATCCATCAGCTCCTGGACAGTTTGTGGTGTATTGTGGCGTTTGTTGCTGGAGCGAGATATGATGCCTCAGATGTGCACAATTGGATTCAGGTCTGGGGAACAGGCGGGCCAGCTGACGCACTCCAGCCACATGAAGCCTAGCACTGTATTGCATTAGGAGAAACCCAGAGCCAACCGCACCGGCATATGATCTCACAAGAGGTCTGAGGATCTCATCTTGGTACCTGATGCCAGTCAGGCTACCTTTGACGAGCTGTGCAGCCTTTCAAAGAAATGCCACCTCACACCATTACTGACCCACTGCCATCCAACATCCTCCAGGGCATCTCCCCACTCTGTCACACGCACTCAGTGTGAACTTGCTTTCATCTGTGAAGAGCACAGGGCGCCAGTGGCGAATTTGTCAACCTTGGTGTTCTCTGGCAAATGCCAAATGTCCTGCATGGTGTTGGGCTGTAAGCACAACCCCCACCTGTGGTCATCAGGCCCTCATACCACCCTTATGGAGTCTGCTTCTGACCATTTGAGCAGGCACATGCACATTTGAGGCCTGCTGGAGGTCATTTTGCAGGGCTCAGGCAGTGCTCCTCCTGTTCCTCCGTGCAGAACCACTCCTTTATTGGGGCTGTCTTCTCATTTCTACCTGTTGTCTGTTCCATCTGCACAGCAGCATGTGAGATTGATTGTCAGTCAGTGTTGCTTCATAAGTGGCGGTTTGATTTCACAGAAGTGTGACTGACTCTGAGTTACATTATGTTGTTTAAGTGTTCCCTTTATTTTTTTGAGCAGTGTATACGTACATTTTTTATATATAAATATTAAAAGTTTCAAGCATTTAAGATTATGATCACTGTTAAACGTGTCATAACAGCCTTGTGAAAAGCGTCCATTACTGTTCGATGTGTTGAAAACAGCACATGCTGACGACACCTGCTGGTCAAAACCATGAAAATGCAACAAAAACTCTAGCAAAACATGAATGAACAGGCCAACAAGACACTATAAACTAATATTATTTATTTTCTTTCTACAAAAGTCTCATTAAAATGACTAGAAACTCCTAAAACTGATCTGAGATCAAGTAAAAACTGTCAAGCCTCTCCAGTGATTCTTCACTAGGGGGCGATCTGAGTGAACCCGCATGATTCGTGTGGATTTTATGGTGTTACACGCCAGTGGACAAACATTGAATTTACAACTTAAACAAGGTTAAACTGTAGACGTCTCAGATGCGAGTGCGGTCAGTGTGGGATTCTGGGTAAAAGCTTGACCAGTGGCTGCTTTAGGAATGTTTTCCCAGAGCCAGCGAGGATGTTGATTCAGAAACACATCCAGGGTAAATCTCATTAAACACTGACGTTCACTGAGCTACACATTCTGGACTCTGATTAAACGGTGCTGAACGATACCTGTTTCAGAGAACGCTTTTACAGACGACGTTCAGGAAAATAATGCAGCTATTATTATTTACACCAGGACAGTAATAATACAGTGATTACTGAAAGTCAGTCCAGCGGGAGTTTTTCTCTGTTTCACTTTTCCCAAAACTCAAACCGCCTCCACTGCACTCCTGAGTTTTTCCTGGAATCAACACAATATCCGCACTGTCAGATTGGGATTTTGTGTGTTTATGACTCAATCATGTGTGTATTTGACTGCTGGAAAGAACTTCCACATGCAGCACATGCAACATTCTGCATCTGACAGACAGAAAACCTGCATCGAGAGTTTACACTGACGAGGCTTTATAATGGAGACGGAGGTTAGGTTTTATTTGTCTCTGGAGTATCTGAGCAATGCCTCCTAACCCTAACTCTTCTGAAAAGAGGGCAGAGAGCAGCATATGTATGTGTGTGTGTGTGTGTGTGTGTGTATATATATATATATATAATCAAGCCCCAATTTTTTCAGACCCATGGCAAATTCTGACTTTAGGTAATTTTTATTAAGTTAAATTGTTTTTCTGACCATAAATGCCCCAGACTTCTCCCAAGACAAGAGCCATCATTGTGTGAAAAAAAAAAAAAAAAAAATATATATATATATATATATTGTAACGCAGGGAGTGACACTGACAACAGATTGCGGATCCACATGCAGGATTTATTAGCAGGATGGTCAGGCAAGCAATGATCAGAACAGGAGCAAACAGATATATAAGGGCAATCCAGAGTCGTAGTCAGATGGAAGGCAAATGGTCAAAGGCAGGCAGCAGACAGGATAAACAGACAGACGTTGCAAAGATCAAAAAACAGGCAAACTAGACAAAGGATAAACGCGTTGTGGTGTCACTGTAAACAGATAACAAGACTAAGCACCAACTGAGTGTTTGAGAGGTGTTTATATAGTGCTTGAATTAGTCCTTGAGCAGCTACAGCTGTGCCAGTCTAATCAGTGGAGACGAGCAGGTGAGTGTGTGTGTGTGTGTGGCCTGACTGGGTATTGTCGTCCATTTCTCAGCAGATTTGTAGTTCTATGTGTTTGTGCAAGTTACCAGCGATCTATGGAGAGAGGATCGCTGTGATCATGACAGAGCCCCCCCTCTAAGGAGCGGATTCCAGACGCTCCTAACACAGTTCAGGCGGGAGGTGGAGCGCAGGTGGAACAGGGGGAGGGATGGAGGGCCAGGGCCATGCAGCGGAGGTATACCTGGAGCGTGGAGCTGCGGAGGGCCTGGAGCGTGGGGCTGCGGAGGGCCTGGAGCGTGGAGCTGTGGAGGGCCTGGAGCGTGGACCCGCGGAGGGCCGGGAGGTTTAAGTTTTGGAGGCACAGGCAGTTCTTTCAACCCCAGTGGGTCAGGAGGCTTAGGTTCAGGAGTCACTGGCAGTTCTTTCAACCCCAGTGGGTCAGGCGGCTTAGGTTCAGGAGTCACTGGCAGTTCTTTAAACCCCAGTGGGTCAGGAGGCTTAGGTTCAGGAGTCACTGGCAGTTCTTTCAACCCCAGTGGGTCAGGAGGCTTAGGTTCAGGAGTCACTGGCAGTTCTTTCAACCCCAGTGGGTCAGGCGGCTTAGGTTCAGGAGTCACTGGCAGTTCTTTCAACCCCAGTGGGTCAGGCGGCTTAGGTTCAGGAGTCACTGGCAGTTCTTTAAACCCCAGTGGGTCAGGAGGCTTAGGTTCAGGAGTCACTGGCAGTTCTTTACACCCCAGTGGGTCAGAAGGCTTAGGTTCAGGAGTCACTGGCAGTTCTTTAAACCCCAGTGGGTCAGGAGGCTTAGGCGGCGGCGGCCATTCAGGAAGCTTAGGCAGTGGCGGCCATTCAGGAAGCTCAGGCGGCCATTCAGGAAGCTCAGGCGGCGGCCATTCAGGAAGCTCAGGCAGCGGCGGCCATTCAGGAAGCTCAGGCAGCGGCGGCCATTCAGGAAGCTCAGGCGGCGGCCATTCAGGAAGCTCAGGCGGCGGCGGCCATTCTGGAAGCTCAGGCGGCGGCGGCCATTCTGGAAGCTCAGGCGGCGGCGGCCATTCGGGAAGCTCAGGCGGCGGCGGCCATTCGGGAAGCTCAGGCAGCAGCGGCCATTCGGGAAGCTCAAGAAGATCTGGAGCCCGCCATTTAAGGGATTCAAGGGGATCTGGCGCCCCTGGCCATTCGGGGAATTCAGGCGGATCTGGCATCCTTGGCCATTCGGGGAATTCAGGAGGATCTGGCGCCTCTGGCCATTGGGGAAATTCAGGAGGATCTGGCGCCCCTGGCCAT
Organism: Danio kyathit; assembly: GCA_903798195.1. Taxonomy (NCBI): domain Eukaryota; kingdom Metazoa; phylum Chordata; class Actinopteri; order Cypriniformes; family Danionidae; genus Danio; species Danio kyathit. Next base: position 74,702 of record LR812531.1, on the reverse strand, counting down.
TGGGGAAATTCAGGAGGATTTGGCGCCCCTGGCCATTCGGGGAATTCAGGAAGGGGATCTGGCCACTCTGGAGGATCAGGCAGTGACTGAGGATCTGGCCACTCTGGAGGATCAGGCAGTGACTGAGGATCTGGCCACTCTGGAGGATCAGGCAGTGACTGAGGATCTGGCAACTCTGGAGGATCAGGCAGTGACTGAGGATCTGGCAACTCTGGAGGATCAGGCAGTGACTGAGGATCTGGCAACTCTGGAGGATCAGGCAGTGACTGAGGATCTGGCAACTCTGGAGGATCAGGCAGTGACTGAGGATCTGGCAACTCTGGAGGATCAGGCAGTGACTGAGGATCTGGCAACTCTGGAGGATCAGGCAGTGACTGAGGATCTGGCAACTCTGGAGGATCAGGCAGTGACTGAGGATCTGGCAACTCTGGAGGATCAGGCAGTGACTGAGGATCTGGCAACTCTGGAGGATCAGGCAGTGACTGAGGATCTGGCAACTCTGGAGGATCAGGCAGTGACTGAGGATCTGGCAACTCTGGCATTGACTGAAAATCTGGCAGCTCTGGAGGTGGCGGTGGCAGCTCTGGCAGTAACAGCTCTGGTGGTGGCAGTAGCTCTGGCAACTCCGGTGGTGGTGGCCATTCTGGTGAGCTGGAGGACTGGAGGCGGCCATCTTGTGAGCTGGCAGACTGAAGGCGGCCATCTTGTTAGCTGGAGGACTGGAGGCGGCCATTTTGTGAATTGGCAGACTGAAGGTGGCCATCTTGTGAGCTTGAGGACTAGAGGTGGCCATTTTGTGAACTGGCAGATTGGTGGCAGCCATCTTGTAAGCTGGAGGACTTGAGGAGGCCATCTTGTGCTTGACTGGACTGTTGGCGGCCATTTTGTCAACTGGCTGTGGTCTAGGCTGGTAAACAGGAGACAGGAGTACAGGTGATGCCAGCATAATGGTGTTGCTGGGTTGAGCAGCAAGCCCCGTTGCCAGCAGGTCTTCATGTTTATTGCCCCTCTCCAAAAAACATTTAGGGGTTTCCTCCTCCACTTCGCCAACAGTAAAGGGGGACCCAGACATTCTTAAAGCCAAATCAATATATATTTCTAACGTCCAGTGGGGCTGGTGTAATGGCATTGTGGTATAAAGGGGCTCAGAAAGTCCTCCACGAAAGAAAATCATTAAACATAACTCACTCATGGATGTTAGATGTGCCAGTCCAATGAAATCCTCAACATACTCCTCTATAGACCGGGCTTCCTGACGCAGACGCATGATCTTGATACCCGCTGGATCCATGTTGTGGCTTAGTCTTCTGTAACGCAGGGAGTGACACTGACAACAGATTGCGGATCCACATGCAGGATTTATTAGCAGGATGGTCAGGCAAGCAATGATCAGAACAGGAGCAAACAGATATATAAGGGCAATCCAGAGTCGTAGTCAGATGGAAGGCAAATGGTCAAAGGCAGGCAGCAGACAGGATAAACAGACAGACGTTGCAAAGATCAAAAAACAGGCAAACTAGACAAAGGATAAACGCGTTGTGGTGTCACTGTAAACAGATAACAAGACTAAGCACCAACTGAGTGTTTGAGAGGTGTTTATATAGTGCTTGAATTAGTCCTTGAGCAGCTACAGCTGTGCCAGTCTAATCAGTGGAGACGAGCAGGTGAGTGTGTGTGTGTGTGTGGCCTGACTGGGTATTGTAGTCCATTTCTCAGCAGATTTGTAGTTCTATGTGTTTGTGCAAGTTACCAGCGATCTATGGAGAGAGGATCGCTGTGATCATGACATATATATATATATATATAAATAAATGTGTATATATACACAGTGCAGAAAATGCATTTTAACTGAAATGTTTTGTTTTGTTGAAATATCTAAAAATACTGAAATCAAGAAGCATTTTCTAAGTATGTAATAAATATTGTTTTAATTTCTGAATAATAAGTCAAAGTTAAGGGACTTTTCCCATAATCCACAGATACTCCAAGATAAATACTCTGGCAGTGAGGCGAGTAAAGGAATAGTAAATTAGTTTTTGGGTTTAAATCAGCTTATTCTGCTCCCCCACTAATACATCATTCAGCTGCTTTTAAGGTAAAACTCACATATTTTTTAACAGAGCAGTATTTTCCCCCAATATCACCATTATACCCCTAGTTTTGTGTGTAGAGGCAGCTGTGTGTGTGTGTTTGGGTCAGCTCTGCTCATGTTTGTGCTGTGTGTTTCTCTGCTGTGTCCACATCTCCAGGTGTGATCGCGTACTCCATCGGTATCGCCTGGGCGGCGCAGGACGAGCTGGAGTACATCGCCACTGACCCCGACAGAGAGCACTCCTTCTTCGTGGACGAGTTTGACAACCTCTACAAGTACGTTTCTAAAATCATCCACAACATCTGCAATGAGTTCAACTCGCAGCCCCGAAACTGAAGCAGCAGACCCCTGAGCAGAAGAGCAGCACACAGACAGAGAGACCGGGATGAAGACTTCAGAGGAGGAAGAACGTTCCACACATGATATTTTACAACTTAAAGTAAATACTGTGTTTGAACCATACTATAGTGAAGAACTTGAACCAATCTGTTGTGTATTAATTACTGTAGCTGTCGTTACCACAAGCATAGTAATTGATGTGTTGTGGTGATTCTATGGCTGCTATGGTAACAACAACTACAGTAATTGATCTGTTGTGGTGATTCCACAGTTGCTATGGTAACACAACAGCTATATTAATTGATGTGTTGAGGCAATTCTACAGTTGCTATGGTAACACAACAGCTATATTAATTGATGTGTTGTGGCAATTCTACAGTTGCTATGGTAACATGACTACTATAGTAATTGATGTGTTGAGGCAATTCTACAGTTGCTATGGTAACACAACAGCTATATTAATTGATGTGTTGTGCCAATTCTACAGTTGCTATGGTAACATGACTACTATAGTAATTGATGTGTTGTAGCGATTCTATAGTTGCCATGGTAACACAACTACTATATTAATTGATGTGTTGTACCAATTCTACAGTTGCTATGGTAACACAACAGCTATATTAATTGATGTGTTGTGGCAATTCTACAGTTGCTATGGTAACATGACTACTATAGTCATTGATGTGTTGTGGCGATTCTATAGTTGCTATGGTAACACAACTACTATTGTAATCGATGTGTTGTAGTGATAACACAGTTGCTATGGTAACACAACAACTATAGTAATTTATCTGTTGTGGTGATTTTAAAGTTGCTATGGTAACACAACTATAGTAATCGATGTGTTGTGGTGATTCTACAGTTGCTATGGTAACACAACAAGTATAGTAATTGATCTGTTGTGGTGATTTTAAAGTTGCTATGGTAACACAACTATAGTAATCGATGTGTTGTAGTAATTTTACAGTCGCAATGGTAACAACTATTGTAATTGATGTGTTGTGGTGATTTTAAAGTTGCTATGGTAACACAACTATAGTAATCGATGTGTTGTGGTGATTCTACAGTTGCTATGGTAACACAACAACTATAGTAATTGATCTGTTGTGGTGATTTTAAAGTTGCTATGGTAACACAACTATAGTAATCGATGTGTTGTGGTGATTCTACAGTTGCTATGGTAACACAACAACTATAGTAATTGATCTGTTGTGGTGATTTTAAAGTTGCTATGGTAACACAACTATAGTAATCGATGTGTTGTGGTGATTCTACAGTTGCTATGGTAACACAACAACTACAGTAATATAAACAAATGACCCAATACTGTAGTTTTCTACAACTATAGGGCATATTATACTACAATACACCACAGTTTACTATATTAAAGTATACTACAGTATTTTGATCAGTTTACTAATACTACAGTATGCTGGAGCATTCATTAACAAATAAACTACAATGTATACAGTATAATACACTTCACTATAGTATGGTTAATAAACACTGTAGTATTTACTATCAATGACTATAATGTGGGAATACAGTGGAGCTGTTGATGCAGGTGTGTGTTCAGTGATTTTATGTTAAAGCATGATGGACTTTACAGTTCCTGTCAATAAGAGAAAACACACGCTTACAGCTTTTGCATACATAAATATTATTTATATTTTACATGCTGAACACGATCCAGCTACATAATGAATATTAATTGTATCAATGTCCATATTGTAAACCTATAGCTAATTTTCATGCACAAGTATAAAATCCAAACCAAAACGTGTTTGTTATTTGTGAATGAAACGTATTAAATGTTCACTGAATGTTCAGGAGCTAATGTGGCGCTACGAGTGTTAAAGCATGCTGGAACTGACGGATTTACAAGATACTTTTCAATGCACAGAGCTGAATATCATTGCAGATACATTTCTAAAAAGCAGATTTACAGAAGAGTTCAGCTAAAGGAGAATCGCAGCGTTTCACAAGCTCCTGTTTGTGGTTTTATGACGATGATTGACTGTTCTGACCGATCTTAAATACACACTTACTAAGTATTGTTCCCTCCTGTCAGTTTAAAATTCATTTATTATCTCTTTTTTGTATTTGTATATAGAAAATTGCTTGTATTTGTAAGACAGACACAACTGATGACATATTTTTAATAAAATGATTACTGAAAACCAGCACATTGATGGGTTGGAATTGAATATATTATGTTTAACACGGGTATGTGTGTGATTTATTATGCTATTCAGAGTAGAGTAGACTGGAATAGAATGAACTAGGATTGAATAGAATGGAATAGATTAGAATGCAGTAGAATATAATGGTATAGAATAACAGAGCTGAATACAAATTGAATAGAATAGAGTAAAGGGCAGCACAGTGGCGCAGTTGGTAGCACTCTCGCCTCACAGCAAGAAGGTCACTGGTTCGAGTCCCGGCTGGGTCAGTGTGTGTTTCTGTGTGGAGTTTGCATGTTCTCCCCGTGTTGGTGTGGGTTTCCTCCGGGTGCTCCGGTTTCCCCCACAGTCCAAACACATGCGCTATAGGGGAATTGATCAACTTCATTGGCCGTAGTGTAGGAGTGTTTGTGTGTAAATGAGTGTGTATGTGTGTTTCCCAGTGATGGGTTGCAGCTGGAAGGGCATCTACTGCGTAAAAATCATATGCTGGATAAGTTGGCGGTTCCCTGGTGCAGATGCAATCTGAGCTGCATCCAATGCTTTTTAATGCGCTCACCTTACCCTACCCGTCACAGTGACGTCACTCACTCCATTGAGTGCATTGTGTCTGACATTGCATCGCTGATCATAAAGGCTGCATCCAGATACTATCGGTTCATTCTGCTGTGGTGACCCCAGATTAATAAAGGGACTAAGCCAAAAAGAAAATGAATGAATGAGAATAGAATAAAATTGATGGCAAACGGTAAAGTCTACATGGGATACAGCTCTAAGGCACACTCACATTAATATGGCATCTTTTTTTGTGACACCGTACAACAATAGGCCTAATATTTTAACATTACTGTGAGGGTAAATATTAATAACACTCAGTATAATTACTGTTTTAACATTCATTCATTCATTCATTTTCTTTTCAGCTTAGTCCCTTTATTAATCAGGGGTCGCCACAGTGGAATGAACCGTCAACTTATCCAGCATATGATTTACACAGCGGATGCCCTTCCAGCTGCAACCCATCACTGGGAAATAATTAAATTCAATGAATGAGTAATATAATAAATGATATCAGTAATTGTCGTTAATTCCCTTTGAGTAATTCTCTGGACCATTTTGAGGGATGTAAATAAAAACAATGGTGCCATCGTATTTCCTGTTTAACATTTTTAATTTCTACAGCTTTCGAGAATCCAAAAAGAGCCACATATTGATCAATAATGTCATGAGAGCTGCCTTAACATTATGAGTGAATTGCCTCTTGTTACAGTTATGAACTAGTTTGTGGGCCAATGACATCACCACATTGAAATGGACTCAGATGTTCAGTGTTGGTGAAGGCTGTCCTCTGCTGGCCGGAAGGTGAACCACACACACACACACACACACACACACACTCTAAGACACATGCCTGAAATAGTGTTAAGCTACATGCATCCAAGATAAAAAAAACACTTTTATTTTGTAATAATATACAATTAAAATCACCTCATGTTTCTACTAGTATTGCCTTCCCCCATGTTCAGATTATTTTGCTTATTTTAATGAAAAATTCATTTAATTTTGATTTATTATTTCTGAAAGCAACACAATATTTATTACTTGTCTATAAAATGCTTCTTGATTTAAGAATGTTCAGATATTTGGACTAGAAACAAGACCGAAACTCTGAGTAAGAGCAGATTGTTTAGCCGTGTTGACACTGAGGTCACATCTGCACATGAGCTGTTAGAAGGAGATATTTATGATTACATTCATGTTTCTCTGTCAGCTAATGCTTATTCTCTGATGTAATGTGCATCAATCATTCAGCTACATGAAGAGCAGGAATATATATGTAGAAATAAAAGACACACACACACACACACACACACACACACACACACACACACACGCTGAAGTGTCTGAAACACTCGAAACAGATGCACAATGTGGAGCTGCACTGCAGAGAAATGTGCCCTTACTCACACTTTCTGTCTTGAATCAAGTCTGAATATCTGAAAACTCTTAAATCAGTCAGCATTTTCTAGACAAGCACAAAATATAGTGTTGATTTCAGAAATATTGAGGAGAAATGAAGAGAATTATTCCCTAAAACAAGCAAAATAATGTTATGTCAAAAGGAAAAACTAGATTATTTAGCTTGTTTTAGGGAATAAATCATCATTAATTCTGAAAACAACACAATATTTTATGCTTGTCTAGAAAATGCTGACTGATTTAAGAGTTTTTAAAGATATGTGGACTACAAACAAGACAAAAAAGCAAAAAAAAAAGTTGAAAAAGCATTTTTTCTAGTGCACTAACTAGTGAACAAGGGAGTTGATTAAGATGCAGCCAGAGTTCTCTCCGGCTCTGGATGCAGTTATTGAGAGCAGCTGTTTTCTTTGCTTGTTTCTTCTTTCTCTCTCTCTCTCTGTTTCTGTCTCTCTGGCACAATCTGCTTTCTCTACAACATACACACACACACACACATACACACACACACACACACTATTGGATGTTTTCTGGATGCTGAAGTGTGTTTCTCTTGCTGAAGTTGAGTCTGTTTTCTGACCTTTTGTGCCCTCCAACATCCTGTAGTGAAGCCCGTCCCTCTCTCCCTCCCTCTGTTCTTCTCCTGTTTCTCTTTCCGTTCTCTGCTCAGACTCTGTTGTTTTCTGCTTGCTGCCACAGACACACACAGGTATTTCACAAGCTCTCGCTCTGATGTTGACCTTTCAGTGCTGTGCGATTAGCTGTGCTCAGGACACATGAGATGTTTTAGTTTAATCTAATCAGTTTGTAGACGTTGAGCGGGTCTGTTAGAGTGTTCAGGGCTGCTGTTAAAGCGTTGATGAACAGTGCGTATTAGGGTATTTTAGGTGCTTTCTATGCATACACTGCAAAAAAATGCTTTTCTTGCTTATTTTTTTTCTTGTTTCAAGAGTAAATATCTAAAAATTCTTAAATTTAGATTTTTTTAAGCATTTCTTTAAAGAAAAGTAGAAACTTTTTTTGTTTTCAGAAATAATGAGTCAAAATTAAGTGAGTTTGTCCTTAAAACAAGCAAAATAATCTTGTTTTCAGTTTGAAATGAGATTAATTTAGCTTGTTATAAGAAAAGAAACTCACTTAATTTTGTCATTATTTCAACACGTCTAAAAATGCTTCTTAATTTAATATTTTATACATTTTTGGACTAGAAACAAGACAAAAACTCTAAAAAAGAAACACATTTTTACACTGCAAAAAAGCTTTTCTTAGTTAGATTTTTTGTCTTGTTTCTAGTCCAAATATCTAAAAATTCTTAAATCAAGAAGATTTTCTAGACAAGCAAAACATGTTGTCTTGTTTTAAGAAATAATATGCCAAAATAAAGAGAGTTTTTCCTTAAAACAAGTAAAATAATCTGCCAATGGGGTAAGCAAAATAATCTTATGTCAAAAGGGAAAAACAAGATTATTTTGCTCACACCATTGGCAGATTATTTTGCTTGTTTTAAGGAAAAACTCTCTTTATTTTGGCATATTATTTCTTAAAACAAGACAACATGTTTTGCTTGTCTAGAAAATTCTTCTTGATTTAAGAATTTTTAGATATTTGGACTAGAAACAAGACAAAAAAAATCTAACTAAGAAAAGCTTTTTTGCAGTGTATACAATGTAAAACTGTAAAATATGTAAAGAATATCTGGACACTTATCCAAATACAAAATTTAAACATAATTGCCATTGAAAAAATGAACCATGTTTCATATTTATTGCATTTTACAGGCTAACGTAATGCTATATTGATGCCAGTATTATTTAGCATGTGTGATTTGTCTGGTCATATGTTGTGTGTCCTCCAGTAAACTGCTGAATAAAGGCTGTAGTTGTGTTTGTTGTGCAGTGATGGGTGAGGACGGAGCATCAGCGAGCGCATCAGAGCCCATCAGCACTGTGACAGGAGGAAATAAACCTGTGCACCGCTTCCTCAGAGGACAACCCAAGAGTATCGGAGTGAGAATCCTTCACACACACACTCACATTGTAAACAAGGAAAATTCAAAACCATTAGTTTCTCCACAGGGAAATTAATTTCTACAACCCAAGCTCATTGGAATTATGTGCCTAGGGATACATTTTTGAGAACCGAGAAATATGTATGTCTTCTTGCAGTTTTTATTTTCACTAATCCACCAGAGGCCGCTGTGTACATTTCTGTGTATCTTAACGTCCTGCTCGCGCATGTTCATGAGAAGTTTGGCTTATCATTGTACATAATTTATTAGCTTCATATCGACTGACCCCACACACCCCCTTCCCTAAACACAACCGATAGTGTTTTGGAAAGTAAACTAGAAGAGAAAAGTCATCACAACCGCATGCTACTATCACAACATCACACAGCTTCTTTTTGGGTTTCGGTTGACCTATTTTCTGGAGCCATTATTCGCCGGAATCAAACCCTGCTCCATTCTGCCTCCCAAGTCTGACACTAGACTGAGGTGTGGTGAGCTACTGAGTAAACAGGTCACACAGTAAAAGCCGTCTATACACAGGTAAGTACCAGCCTTAGCGTCCGCTTTACATTCAAAAATGCAGCCATATGTACCCACAAGCACAAATTTCTTGGTTCTCAAAAATGTATCCCTGGGCACATTTTCCCAATAAGCCTGTGTTGGATTTTTAACAATTCAGGCTAATAAAAAACGACCTGTGTATGCTACTTTTGAATCCATCAGCCTGCTTCATTTTTCCTGCACTGTTACCTAATTCCCTTTGGTTTATTTCCTGGCACTAATTTATTACCACAATTTAATTAACACAGGTGTTCCTTTTCTCTAAATGACCATTGCAGTATTGACACTACTCTACTTTTACTATTTGATAAGTGCAATTGCTTGTCACCAACAAAACCGTTCTCATTGCTCTACCTCTAGGCATTTCTATATATATGTCCATGGTTCCACTGGCAGGGATGGATGAGGCTGTGTGTTCCGGGTTGTACACCCAAAGTTGCATGTATGATTTCAGGAGACAGGAAAGTTAAGGAAAAAACTTGCATAGTGCTGTATTAAAATTATTTGTTTGACTTGTTCCTTACTGGTTATTATTTTATTCATTTTATGGGTTGTGCTAAATTTTGCATTACTATCAGCACACTGAGGAGGACATCACCAGCCCACTCTAGAGTCTCCAGTTTTTAAAATTCATCCACCATAGCCTCAGAATCCACCTTTGTCAGTTATCATCCTGCAAGTTCCACCGGCTTCCCTCAATCCCAAAATTCCACCTTGAACTTCAGATTCCACAGTGGGCAATCATCATCTCACCCATTTCACTGGGCTCCCTCAAACCTCAGACTTCAACTAAAACCTCAGATTGCACCACAAACGTTAGATTCCACCTCGAACCTCAGATTCCACCTCGAACCTCAGATTCCAGCTCATACCTCAGATTCCACCAGAAACGTCAGATTTCACCACGAACCTCAGACTCCATCACAAATCTCAGATTCCTCCTTGAACCTCAGATTCCATCTCAAACCTGAGATTCCACTGTGAACCTCAGATTCCACCCTGGTCAATCATCATCCCTCCAGTTCCAAAAACTTTCTGACTCCACCTCGAACCTTAGATTCCACTTTTGTCAATGATCATCCTGCTCACACCACCAGGCGTGCTTGAGCCTCAGACTCCACTTCAAACCACAGATTCCAACTTGAACCTCAGATCTCACCTTGGACCACAGCTTCCACCACAAACCTCAGATTCCACGAACCTCAGATTCTACCTCGAACCTCAGATTGCATCTTAAACCTCAGATTCCACTTTGAACCTCAGATTTCACCTCGAACTTCAAATTCCACTTTGAACCTTAGATTCCACCTTGGTCAATCATCATCCCACCTATTCCACCAGGCTCCCTCAAACCTCAGATTCCACCTCGAACCTCAGATTCTACCTCGAATCTCAGATTACACCTTAAACCTCAGATTCCACCTTGAACTTCAGATTTCACCTCGAACCTCAGATTCCACCTTTGTCAATGAACATCCTCCCCCCACCACCAGGCTTGCTTGAGCCTCAGACTCCACTTCAAACCTCAGATTCCAACTTGAACCTCAGATCTCACCTCGGACCACAGCTTCCACCACAAACCTCAGGTTCCACCACAAACCTCAAATTTCACCTCAAACATCAGAGTCCACCTTAAACCTCAGATTCCACCTTAAACCTCAGATTCCACCTTAAACCTCAGATTCTACCTCGAACCTCAGATTTCACCTTGAATTTCAAATTCCACTTCGAACCTTAGATTCCACCTTGGTCAATCATTATCCCACCCATTCCACCAGGCTCCCTCAAACCTCAGATTCCACCACGAACCTCAGATTCCACCTTAAACCTCAGATTCTACCTTAAACCTCAGATTCTACCTTAAACCTCAGATTCTACCTTAAACCTCAGATTCCACCTTAAACCTCAGATTCTACCTCGAACCTCAGATTTCACCTTGAATTTCAAATTCCACTTCGAACCTTAGATTCCACCTTGGTCAATCATTATCCCACCCATTCCACCAGGCTCCCTCAAACCTCAGATTCCACCACGAACCTCAGATTCCACCTTAAACCTCAGATTCCACCTTAAACCTCAGATTCCACCACAAACCTCAGATTCCACCACAAACCTCAGATTCCACCACGAACCTCAGATTTCACCTTAAACCTCAGATTCCACCTTGATCAAAATCATCCCGCCCACTCCACTGGGCTCCCTTGTGCCTCCGATTCCACCATGGTCGGTCATTGTCCCATCCCTACTTTGCATTCCACTGCTGCTGCTCCTGTTTTGTCACTTAATTCTCCATTCTTCAACTTCTTCTGTCTCCCATAATTGTCTACCCCCTTATTACCTTGTTAGTCCCAGTGTTTATAAGCCCCTTTGTTTCAGTCTTTGTCGGTTGTTTATGCAGTCTTCCAGTGTTTTTGTTTATGTTTTTGCCTTGTGTTGTGGTTCTTGTTTTCTAGATTTATTAATGAATGTTCTTACTGCAGGGATCTGTCTCTCGCCTTGCCTTGCATCCTATTATATATGAAGTGACCTGAAGACAGCTTGCTGTGTTGCTAATATTCAGGATTATAGAAGATGACTAGTAGTAGACATCGGATGATCGCAGGTAAGGATCACGGTAAGTGGTTTGTAACATCAGACAGTTTTCAGAGGCTTCAGTGTGGATTATTTCAGAACGTTTCACAAATGACAGAAAATCATAGTGGGGATGTGATTGCGGCCACTATTTAGTTGCCTGAGACAAATTTGGCAAATCCTAAAAGATTGCTATAATCTTAGGCTAAACTGTGGGGTCCTTGATTATTATTTGACGGCTTCCTCAACATCCCATTAATGTCCGTTACAATCATTCATGACAGACCTTCGCATCCGTGCTCTGATGTTACCATCCATGACTGTTTAACTTAACTATTATGAGAAGTATTTGTCTTTTGAGAGATGTTTCATCTGTGCTTATTTTGTGTAAGGTTTCGCTGGTGATGATGGGTGTGTGTCTGTTTATGTTTGGGATCCCCATGATTGCTGTGGAAGTATATATAATCAGCCCCATGTGGCTCGGGATGTCTGTATGTTGATTTGTGTCTCTCTTTTATTAGATTAGTCTTGAAAGATGTAAATAATTAATAGAAAACCACTGTTCTATAGATTACATATGAGATTATTCCACTCATAAATGTCCAAGACACAAACATAATATCACTTGTATTCAATTTAAGCAAAAGCAAAATGAGATGAATGCTACATCATTAAGATGTTAGAGAATCTACACATTTTTACGTGTTTGTAAGTTGTTTCTATAATCAATCTTCTTTAATGCCTTGTTTCCACTGAGCATCATGGTTAAGTACAGTACAGTACAGTCTTGCATTTCCACTGCCAATACTACCCTTACTAGATAGGTCTGGTGTGCAACAGGAAGTTGAGATCAGCATCATTCTGTACGGGTCATTCACATATCAAATCTTTTGCAAACTCAAGTTCATTCTATCAAATGTAACCTTACAGCAAGTGCACACGAACAGAGAAAAGTGGCGCCTCTCTTGCTTTTAGACACATCCTGTCAACAACAATGGAGGACATACAGCAGGTTCTGTTCTTCTTGGCATGTGAATGTTTATCACATGACAAGCTTTGCTTGAGCTCGGGTTGACCATTTTCTATTGCTGCACACTGTCAGTGTATTATTACATTGTCGTGTTTCAGCTGTGTGCTTAAATATGGCACCTCCAGTGTTGTTGTTTCACTTGTTGGATGTGTGATGATTCTCTATAAGCCAATCAGCATTCAGCAGTGAGTCTAGCTCCACCCTTTGTAGTGTTATGTTAGACTCTTATGAAAGTGGTGTGGTACGGTTTGCTGATTTGGTACTTCTGAGAGTGGTCAGAAACAGAAATCGTCTCATTTACATATATGAAGCAACCCGGGACACACAGCCCTGTCCATTCCTGCCAGTGGAACCATGGACATATATAGAAATGCCTATAAGCATCACCAGAACCAGAGTCTCTGTGTTAGTCAGGGCCTCAGAATCCACCTTGATCAATCATCATCCCACCAGCTCCACTGCCATTTCATTTCATTTCATTTCATTTCATCTCAAATGCCATTTTCAAATGTATATGTCTTAAGTCCAGCTCACTCTTTGTGATTGTGGCCCCAATTTAGTCTTCTGTGAATAATTTTGGAAAGGCTAAAATCTGCAGTCTTTGGTCATTAGTTTGATGTTTACCAACATTGCAGTCAGATTTTCCCTCCAAATAAATTCTGGCAGTGTCAGATTATCTTGGACTCTTGCCTGAAGTGTGAACATCTTCATGAGCGTCAATACAAGAACCAAAAGGAGTGCAGAGTCTGATGATGCACAGCGCAACAACTTGAAACCACCTGGGGGAAACGTCAAGACAGTTTTTCTGGTTTTATTATCAAGGCCTGTTATGAGAAAAATTAAAACTACAGATTGTTTATGCTTGCTGTGAGGTATCACTTGGGTTAGGGCTTATGAACATGTCACAGATGGAGGATGTCTTACAGCGTGACATGGGGACCACATTCATACAGTCTAACAAGCTACAGACACTGCCTACCGCCTCTGTTCATGCCACTCAATAGGTAATGACAGTGCGCCATCTACAGTCTTATGATAGACCTCTGCATCTGTGCTCTGGTGTTTCCATCCCATTACTGATTAACATAACTGTTATGATTGAGAAGCAGTCTTCTAGGAGATGTTTCATATGTGTTTGTATCCTGTGTAAGGTTGTGCTGGCTCTGATGGGTGTGGGTCTGTTCTTGTTTGGGATCCCCATGACTGTGCAAACAGAAATGTTGACTTCTGCTGATATGTTCAGCCCCTTCTGGCTCGGGATTCTGGTACGTTTATTTGCATCTCTCTTTAGTTATATTTTGTCTTAAAAAATATAATTAGTTAGTTAAAAGACACCACTGGTCTTATTTGAGACTATATATGAGGCTTGCCTTTCAAGTTTACTTGGTAGGCATGGTGTTCGACAGAAAGTTGCCATTCTCACATTATTTCAAATGTTCATGATCATAAAGTGTGTGCAAATAGAGAGGGAATGAGGCATGCGTCGGGCTTTCCTCAAGTTTTTAGATGCAACATGATCAACCCTATATAACAATAGATAACTACAATGTTGTGTTTCATAATTCATTTTCCTTCAGCTTAGTCCCTTTATTAATCAGAGGTAATCACGGCGGAATGAACCGCCAACTATTCTAGCATATGTTTTATGCATCTGATTCCCTTCCAGCTGTAACACAGTACTGGAAAACACCCATACACACTCATTCACACACACACTCATACACTACGGCCAGTTTAGTTGATCAATTCCCCTATAGCGCATGTGTTTGGACTGTGGGGGAAACCGGAGCACCCGGAGGAAACCCACACCAACACGGGGAGAACATGCAAACTCCACACAGAAACACCAACTGACCCAGCCGAGACTCAAACCAGCGACCTTCTTACTGTGAGGCCACAGTGCTAACCACTGAGCCACCGTGCCGCCCATATGTTGTGTTTGGTTATATATTTAAAGCTTGCTGTGTTGTTGTTCGTCTTGCTGCATGTGCAAGTGATGCTTCTTTGTAAACCAATCAGTGTTGGTGAGTCTAGCTCCTCTTTTTAATACTGTACTGTTGTGCTAGATACCCTTGTGAAAGGGTCCCAAAAAAGCGGCACAGTGCAGTTTGCTATCTTGGTACTTTTAACATACCGTACTGTACTGTACTGAACCATACCGCTCTGTGGGAACAAGCCCAAAATATAGTCTATACTTATGGCATTAATTGAATCTATTTTAAAGCTTGTCCTTACAGACGTAATGCCATTTAGCTCAGAACAATGTTTAAAATGCAGACAGTCTCACAAACTTTACATGTAAAAAGCTCAGATCTAAAATCATAGCACGGTTTTCTGTTGCTGTTTTGTGAAGTCTTCACACACTGTTCACATTAGACTGAGTATTTGACGATGCTGAATTTTTAAACATCCTGTCTTTTGTGCAGTTCTGTGTCTGTGGCATTTTGTACATACTGTCTGAACGCAACCCCTCCAAAAAGATCGTAAGTGTCTGTTTTACCCATCATTGAGATATTCGGTAAACGTTTTCTCTAAGGAATCAAAGTGTAATCCTGTGTGTGTGTGTGTGTGTGTGTGTGTGTGTGTGTGTGTGTGTGTGTGTGTGTGTGTGTGTGTGTGTGTTCTGATTGTCCACAGATTACCGCTAGTCTTGCTCTGAGTATCATCTCCACCATTGGAGTGGTCAGCGCTTGTATAGACTTCATCAAATCCATGGTTACAATTGAACATAACGATGAGTATTATACCCGTCACAATATCACAGAGGCTGACTACTTTTATCTGAGACAACATTATGTGAGGGTTTCTATTTATTTATTCATTTGTGTTGCTTTTAAGATGTGCTTTTCTTACTTGTTGTCTTGTTTCTAGTCCAAATATCTAAAAATACTTCAATTTAAGTGAGTTTTTCCTTAAAACAAGCAAAATAATCTGCCAGTGGGGTAAGAAAAATAGGTCAGACTTTATTTTGATGGTCCGTTTGTTGAATTTAAGTTACATTGCATCTACATGCCAACTAATTCTCATTAGATTATAAGTACACTGGGTTAGTGTGAGTTGACATGTACTTACAAAGTTTCTTCTAGTCAGTGAAATGTGTGTTGAAGGAGCAGATCAGCAGATATTAAGCAGACAGTCTACTGATACTCAAATGGACCCTCAAAATAAAGTGTTACCCAAAAATAATCTTATAATTTATCATTTAGACTCCTTATTTCTGACAATAAGAAACAAGACAAAGACCAAAACTCTAAGTGAGTCTTCAGGCAGTGAGTGATGATGCATGTTTAGATTTAATAACTCAGTATATGAGCTCAAACTCTCGTGTTTGTTTCCCTCAGAGTGCCGCTGTGGCGATGGAGTGTGTGTTTCTGTGTCACAGTTTAATAGGAGGAATTCTGCTGATAATCATGACGTGTTTCGCCAGAGCAGCACTGCGCTCCAGCAACACTCAGG
Organism: Danio kyathit; assembly: GCA_903798195.1. Taxonomy (NCBI): domain Eukaryota; kingdom Metazoa; phylum Chordata; class Actinopteri; order Cypriniformes; family Danionidae; genus Danio; species Danio kyathit. Next base: position 58,485 of record LR812531.1, on the reverse strand, counting down.
TCAGAGCATCATTCTTTTGCATTGTTAGCTAATAACAGGACCATCAAGCAATTTATTTTATCACGTGGCAATAAATTATTAGATCGCACTATGGGACTATGGGACGCACTATAGCTGGGATAAGAATCAGCACCTCCAAGCCCGAGGCCATGGTGCTCCACCAGAAAAAAGGTGGTTTGCCATCTCCGGGTTGTTGGAAAGTCCTTACCCCAGGTGGAGGAGTTCAGGAGATGGAGAAGGATGGAGTGTGAGATTGACAGGCGGATCAATGCAGCAGTAATGCGCTTGGCAAAACTCTCAATTTACCGGTCAATCTACGTTCCTCGGATACAACTGACTGAAATGAGTTTCCTCAGCAGGATGGCAGGGCGCACCCTTATAGACAGGGTGAGGAGCTCTGTCACCCAGGAGGAGCTTGGAGTAGAGCCGCTGCTCCTCCACATCCAGAGAAGTCAGCTGAGATGGCTCGGGCATCTGTTTCGGATGCCTCCTGGACGGGAGGCAATTTTTCCAAAATAAGCATTATGTGCTCCCTAGTCAGAATTCTAGCCACTAATCTCATTTTGCGCCAATTATTATTTGCTTAGCGTAGCTTTTGCCAACAAGGCATTACAATAATCAATTCGAAAAAACACAACAGTGTCATAATGTATTTCACCACAATTTATTCACACATTAAAGGCACAGTGTGTCATTTTCTCCACTAGAGGGTGTATATTCACAACAAACAAATGCGTAATTTGATGATTGGTTGTGTTATTCGGCGCTGGGCTCCTAAATTGCCAGGGCCCTATGAACTCTGTCACCTTTCCCCCCCCACTTACAATGCCCCTTGTTGTTGTTACCATAGCAACTGTAGAATCACCACAACAGATCAACTGCTATAGCTGTTGTTACCATAGCAACTGTAGAATCACCACAACAGATCAACTGCTATAGCTGTTGTTACCATAGCAACTCTAGAATCACCACAACAGATCAACTGCTATAGCTGTTGTTACCATAGCAACTCTAGAATCACCACAACAGATCAACTGCTATAGCTGTTGTTACCATAGCTTGGTTTACTGGAGTATGCCCAACAAGTCCACATGTGTTTCGTGGAGTTGGAGAAGGCATTCGACCGTGTCCCTCGTGGCATTCTGTGGAGGGTGCTGTGGGAGTATGGGGTCAGAGGTGCTCTGTTAAGGGCTGTCTGGTCCCTGTATGAACAGAGCAGGAGTATGGATCACATTTGCTGGCAATAAGTCAGACTTGTGTGCATGTTGGACTCCGGCAGGGCTGCCCTTTGTCTCCGGTTTTGTTCACAATTTTTATGGAAGAAATTTCTAGGTGTAGCCTTGAGCCAGAGGGTGTCTGGTTTGTGGACCATAGGATTTGATCTCTGTTATTCACAGACAATGTTGTCCTGTTGGCTTTATCAGACATGGACCTTCAGCATGCACTGGGGCGGTTTGCTGCCGAGTGTGACGTGACCGGGATGAGAATCAGCACCTCCAAGCCCGAGGTCATGGTGCTCCACTAGAGTGCTCCTCCGGTTAGAGGAAAGTCCTTACTCCAGGTGGAGGAGTTCAAGTATCTAGGGGTTTTGTTCATGAGTGAGGGAAGGATGGAGCGTGAGTTTGACAGGTGGATCAGTGCAGTAATAATGCGGTTGATGTACCGGTGCATTGTGGTAAAGGAGGAGCTGAGCCAAAAGGCAAAAGTCCCAATTTACCGGTCAATCTAAGTTTCTGGCATACAAGCGACTGAATGAGTGTCCTTCGCAGGGTGGCAGGGTGCACCCTTATAGACAGGGTGAGGAGCTCTGTCACCCGGGAGGAGCTCAGAGTAGAGCTGCTGCTCCTCCATATTCAGAGAAGTCAGCTGAGGTGGCTCGGGCATCTGTTTCGGATGCCTCCTGGACGCCTACCTAGGGAGGTGTTTCAGGCATGGCACCTGGAGGAAGTGTCTGGGGAGAGGAAAGTCTGGGGTTCCCTCCTTAGACTACTGCCCTTGCGACCCGTCCCCAGATAAGTGAAAGAAAATGAATGAATGATAGCAACTGTAGAACCCCCACGACTGATTCATTCAAGTACTACACTACAGTATGGTTAAAGAACAGTACAGTATTTACTGTACTCTACTACAGTGTTCTCTCCCATGTTTGTGATGTCTGATGTCTGTCCTGATCTCTGCAGGCTGTTGTTGTGATGCGGAATCTGCCGTCAGCGGAGTGAAGAAACCCAGATCATCTGAATATCCTGAACATCTGCTTCAGCAGTGTGGAGAAGATCTGACATCAGTGCAGAGTCATTCATTCAACTCTCATCGTCTTCTTAATGCACATCTACAGTATATCAAATGGCATTATATCCCTCTGTTTGTGTTCAGAACACTAGTGTTTTCACCAACAATATAAACCACACATCAGTGTTCTTTCAGAGTGAAAAGCAAAGCAAACACGACCATCACAGCAAACAATCTGCACTTTTACATTTTCAAAATACTTCATTTTCTCTGATTTATGAGCCATTTTCCTCATAGAGACCAAAACCAATGTCCCCACAAGGTCAAACATTACTGGTATACTTGTGGGGACATTTGAATGTAATGTCAATCTTATAATGTAAAGAATACACACACACACACACTTTATGTAACACATCATTCTGAATTTGCGCGTATTAATATTATTTAACCACAATTTGTTAACATTACACTCCTTTTATATCATTTATTGGTTTTAGATCCTCTTAAATTCCAGCATTTACCTTTATACAATATATTAAGCAACAATGATCAGTGAGTGCATTGCTGGATTTCTGTTGATTTTAGTTAATACACTAACAAAAGAGAGCTTAATGTAAAGTGTTCATTAATATTCTCTCCTGTGCAGGCCTAAAAACACAAACATACTCTCAATACATATTCATATTCAGGAATGCTTTAGACACACGTGATGAATATGTGTGTTGATCAAATGTCTGATGACTTTATACAAATATAAGCGATTCTGTGTATTAATAAGAAACATAATGAATGCATGCAGAGCACATGTGTGTGTGTGTATGTTTCTCTGTCTATGGAATAAAGGATCAGATGACTGTGAACACTACAGTATCACTATGGGGATTATGTAATTCTCACAAAGATATACGCAGCACATGAAGACAGTTCCCAACAGAGCTGTGTGATATCAAGAGTAACGTTTCTTGATTATTACCCTGGAATGAGAATATGATTCCTCTAGCTCAGGGGTGCTGGAGGGCCGGTGTCCTGCTGAGTTTAGCTCCAACTTGCCTCAACAGTGTTAGTAAAATGCCTAGTAAAGCTGTGCTCACACTGGACTCAAGGATAACGGCTTGATTAGTGAGCCCAGGTGCGTCTGATTGAGGTTGGGGCTAATATCTGCAGGACACCAGCCCTCCAGGACCGACTTTGGACACCCCTGCTTGACCTTATTCGTCGATGCGGAAGTGCGCTCGTTTTTGCGATTTGTTTTAGAACTTTGATTCAGTCACCTATAGGAGAAATGACTAGGAATAATAAACGGCAGAAAACAGTCAAACTACTCGCTCTACAAACAAGTGTCTGCATGATTATACAGACAAAGTAGAATAATATAATAGGAAAATATCAGTGTGCAACATCAAACAGCAAAACGAGCTGTTTTTAACGTCTAAAAATGAATGGAAGTGAATGAGACCGGAAGTCTCGAGCCAAGATGATTCAAATGGCTGCGCCCGCTCGCACACGGAGAATAAGGGGAATAGCCCACAGGAGTCCAGCTCAGTTCCTGGAGCGCCGCAGCTCTGCACAGTTTAGTTTTAACCCTAATTAAACCCACCTGATCAAACTAACTGAGTCCTTCAGGCTTGTTTAAACCCTTCAGGTAAGTGTGTTACAACTTATAACTACTTACAATAGCTCAGCTCTCACAATAGCTGACTCCCTAATGAGACACACACCTCAAAAAAGGATTTTCTTAATTAGAGTTTTGTCTTGTTTCTAGTCCAACAATCAAAACATTCTTATATCGAGAAGCATTTTCTAGACGAGCAACAATAAATATAGTGTTGTTTTCAGAATAATGATTCTAATGAAGTGAGTTTTTCCTTAAAACAAGCAAAATAATCTGACAAAGGGCTAAAAATACTGTATATATTCTTATGTTAAAAGGTAAAACTAGGCTATTTTGCTTACCTCATTAACCGATTATTCTGATTGTTTTAAGGAAACATCTTAATTTTGACTCATTATTTGGGAAAACAACACAATATGTTTTGCTTGTCTAGAAAACGCTTCTTTATTTAATTTTTTTAAAGATATTTGGACTAGAAACAAGACAAAAACTGTATGTAAGAAAGCATTTTTTCTAGTGTGAGAGCATGTTAAATATCTCAGTCCCTAATTAGTGCACTCACTAGTGAACAAGGGAGTTGATTGAGACACACTCGGAGTGCTCTCCTGATCTGGCTGCAGTTATTCAGAGCAGCTGTTTGCTTTGCTTCTTTCTCTCTCTGTTGCTGTCTCTCTGGCCAATCCTCATCTGCTTTCTCCACACACACACTCACACACTATTGGATGTTGTCTGGATGCTGAAGTGTGTTTCTCTTGCTGAAGTTGAGTCTGTTTTCTGACCTTTTGTGCCCTCCAACATCCTGTAGTGAAGCCCGTCCCTCTCTCCCTCCCTCTGTTCTTCTCCTGTTTCTCTTTCCGTTCTCTGCTCAGACTCTGTTGTTTTCTGCTCGCTGACACAGACACACACAGGTATTTCACAAGCGGATCTTTCATGCGTTGATTAGTTTGGTGATAACTATGCATGTGTGATCATCTCAGCTTACTGAAATAAACAGTTCATTTTAAAGTTATGTAGAAAAAGAGTTGATGCAGACTGTAGGAATGTAGTGCGCAGTGATGAAGCTTTCAGTGTAATGCTTTAGTGTTTGTGCAGCGTTAGGAACTGTTTGCATGTTTAATGTATTCAGTCTTGACTAATCCAAATATCCAAACACTCTTAAATCAAGAAACATTTTCTAGAAAAGGAAACAATATTGTTTTCAGAAATAATGAAGTGAGTTTTACCTTAAAACAAGCAGAATAATCTGTCAAAAGGAAAAACTAGATTGCAAAAAACGCTTCTCGATTTAAGAACTTTTAGATATTTGGACTGGAAACAAGACACAAACTCTGAGGATGAATAGTGATTTTGCAGTGTAGTTGTGTTTGTTGTGCAGCGATGGGTGAGGACGGAGCATCAGCGAGCGCATCAGAGCCCATCAGCACTGTGACAGGAGGAAATAAACCTGTGCACCGCTTCCTCAGAGGACAACCCAAGAGTATCGGAGTGAGAATCCTTCACACACACTCACACTGTCCACAAGGGAAATGAGCATGATGTGTTTTTCAGCCACTGATAAACCTCCAATGAAAGGTTAATGTGATACTGTCAATTTCCTATGGTTGGAGGTGTCATTACAAGGACAAGAGTTACGTAATAATATGACTTTTCTAAGTAACAAGTAAAGTGATGCTTTACTTTCAATTACAACCCCAAATCAGAAACAGTTGGGGCAGCATGAAAAACACAAATAAAAGAAGAAAGTAGTGATTTCTAAATGTACTTTGACTTGTGTTAGATTGCAGACAATACACCAAACATTATTAATGTGTTGCTCATCATTTTTATAGTTTTATTAAATAAACACGTATTCCAAGTTTGGTTCTTGCAGCACATTTCAAATAAAGTTGTATCAGTACAGCGTTTCCCTCTTTGTAATGCTGCCGTTCCTCTTCACAACACCTACAGACCTTTAGGGACTGAAGACAGCAAGTGATGCAGAGTTTCAGGGGGAATTCTGTCCCATTCTGCCTGCAAACAAGTCTTAAGGTGAGCAGCAGTACGGGGTCTTCATTATCACATCTTGCGCTCTAAAATGTGCCACAGGTTCTCTATTGGAGACAGGTCAGGACTGCAGGCAGGCCAGTCCAGTGTCTGTCTCCTCTTCCTCTGCAGCAGGACTCTGTAATGTGAGCAGAATGTGGTTCATCATCGTCTTGTTGAACTCTGCAGGGCGTCTCTGGAGAAGAAGGCAGCATATTGAGCTCCAGAATCTCTCTGTACTGTTCAGCATTAATGGAGCATCACAGAAGGGCAGGTTACCTTTACCAAGAGCACCGACACAACCCCAGACCATGACAGACTCTGGCTTCTGGACGTGTTGCTGGTCACAGTCTGGATGATCCTCTTCTTCTTTGGTCTGGAGCACACGGCGTCCATTTCTCCCAGAAACACCTGAAACACTGCTTCATCTGAGCACAGTACACGTCTCCACTGTGTGATGCTCCATCCCAGATGCCTCTGAGCCCAGAGAAGTGGACGGTGCTTCTGGACACTGTTAACATAGGGTTTCCTTTAGTTTTCTCTGCCGTTTGTGGATGTGACTCTGTATTGTGGTACTTGACAAAGGTTTACCGCAGTAGTCCTGAGCCCATGTGCTGATCTGGCTTATAGATGAATGAGGATTCTTGATGCAGCGCCCCCTGAGGGCTCGGAGGTCACGGTTGTTCAGCTTAGGCTTGCGCTCTTGTCCTTTACGCACTGAAACTCCTCCAGATTCCTTCAGTCTTTAATGATGTTCTGCACTGCTGAAGGTGAAATATCCACATGTCTTCCTCTCTTTCTCTGAGGAACATCGTGTTTACACAGCTCAGTCATTTCCTCATGTGTTTGTTGGTAAACTGGTGATCCTCGGCCCATCTCTGCTCCTAAAGGACTAGACCTTTCATGATGACCAGATCATCATCTCAGTCACCTGTGGACATCACCTGTGTCACATCACATCATTATTCAGCAGGTGACCTGATCACTGCCCTGAACTGCTCCTGTGTTGAGTGTGTTGAGCTCTGAAGGACAGGAGAGGATGGAGATTTATATGAGCAGACAGAACAGCGGATATTGTGTGTTCATATTGTTCACAACACAAATCAAAGTACACCTGGAGATCACTACTCTCTGTTTTATTTGTGTTTTCCAAACTGACCCAACCTTTTCTGATTTGGGTTGTCCTGACCATAAAAAGTAACGCAACTAGTTTCCCCAACACTGCCAGTTACAGCATCAATAATGTGGTGTAATTAAAATATAATCAGTCAGACAGACTTAAGCATTCATTTAGTTGTTCTAGAGCAGGGGCGTCCTGGAGGGCCGGTGTCCTGGAGAGTTTTGCTCCAACCCTAATCAAACACACCTGCACCAGCTAATCAAGCTCTTAGTAGATATACTAGAAACTTCCTGTCAGGTGCGTTGAAGCAAGTTGGAGCTAAACTCAGCAGGACACCAGCCCTCCAGGATCGAGTTTGGCCACCTCTGTTCTAGAGTAACTCATTCCTGCCAACATTTGTCTTCAAAATAACCCTCTCAACTGGGTTGTAACGTATGTTGCCAGATTGAGGTAAAAAATGCTTTGAGATGTGAATATTTTGTCAATTGTGTGAGGAGTGGAGCTTTATACAGGATCTGGAAACTTGACAAACATGGACAAACAGTGATTTTTGAACTAGATCGGGTCATTATGAAACATGTATTTACACAATGAGTACAGCGTAACATTATTAACTTCAGTGGAAGAGCATATTAGTTACCTCATATACAGCAGGACCCGACATTTTACTGGATCTGAACATTTATATCAGAGTTCATATCAGTGTTGCATTCTCCAATCATTTTTCCTTTGTGTGTGTGTATGTGTGTGTGTGTGTGTGTGTGTGTGTGTGTGTGTGTGTGTGTGTGTGTGTGTGTGTGTGTGTGTGTGTGTGTGTGTGTGTGTGTGTAAGGTTGTGCTGGTGATGATGGGTGTGTGTTTGTTCATGTTCGGGATCCCTTTGACCACACCCACAGACATGATGACGGATCAGTTCAGCCCCTTCTGGCTCGGCATTCTGGTGTGTTCATCTCTGCTCATCATCTCTCATACTGACTGGATCTGCTTTGAGAGCAGGGTTGCCAGATTTTGCCAGAGTTACACTACAACCAATTTAGTTCATCAGTTCCCCTATAGCGCATGTGTTCCGACTGTGGGGGAAACCGGAGCACCCGGAGGAAACCCACACCAACACGGGGAGAACATGCAAACTCCACACAGAAACACCAACTGACCCAGCCAGGACTCGAACCAGAGACCTTCTTGCTGTGGGGCCACAGTGCTAACCACTGAGCCACCGAAATACACAAACACAGACACACACAATCACACACACAGACATGAAGACACAAACACACACACACACATCTCTAGACGCCCCTGCACCACACAAAAGTGTGCTTACTCATTCTTATCAACCTAACACAGTGTGTTGATCCTTGTAGAATTTAAATATGGGTCAAATATTACAATATTACACTGCAGCCATATGACTGCAACATGTCAAAGCATTAACCCATTGCAATAAAAAACAACCCAAGACAAGAGGTTAAAAATACACCACAGACACACACAGACCTGGCAACCCTGCTCAAAAGATCTTTAATAATATCAAAATAAATTACTTCAAAAAAATATTCCAAGATTATTTATTTAATAATTTATTATTATTATTATTATTATTATTATTATTATTATTATTATTATTATTATTATGATTATTACTATTATTAATAAATGTCTTTTGTGCAGTTCTGTATCTGTGGCCTTCTGTACATACTGTCTGAACACAACCCCTCTAAAAAGATGGTGAGTGTGTATTAATGAACTGGTTGTGTTTCACTGAGACTCTTCAATAACCCCATCACTGTAATGAATGTGCAGATTATATCAGTAACGCTTCTGTGTTGCCAGATTACAGCCAGTCTGGCTCTGAGCATCGTCTCCATGTTTGGAGTGATCATAGCGGTTTTGGACATCAGCAGGCTTATCGGCTACAACCGTTACCTGCTTTGGTTCCGCCGATCACACAACATGACCGAGACGGAGCTGCTCTACATGACACAGCACTTTGTGAGGGGTTTATTTCTCTCTTTCCAATGACAAACTGTGATTATAATGTACACCTGAAGGCAAAATCACTCAGCCTCCTGTTAATGATTAATATTTCCCAAGTGCTGTTTAATATAGAAGATTCTTAATATGTAAATATATGTATACATTTCCATATATTCAGAGATGAAACCTAATATTTGACTCATTTCTAATAACTATTTGTTAGTGTGTTTGTCATGATTACAGTATATAATAGTTACAAAACTGCAAAACACAACTCAAACTACGTCATCTTTGCATTTAAAATGACTAAGCAAATGACACTTCATAGCAGTTGTTATAAGCATACAATCTCATGACAGTATTATGAGCACACCTTCAAGTAAAATGTTACCCATAACAGTAAAAATGCTTTTCCTACTTAGTTTTGTGTCTCATTTATAGTTCAAATATCTACAAACTCTTAAATCAAGAAGAATTTTCTAGACCAGCACTAAATATAGTGTTGTTTTCAGAAATAACGAGTCAGAATGAAGAGAGTTTCTCCTTAAAACAAGCAAAATAATCAGGTTTTCACACTGAAATAACATTATTTTCCTATAGTTTTGCCTTTAGCTATATATAAGTATACGAGCACAAATAAGATATAGTGCATATGACTTAGATTTGACTATATTTGTGTCTGTTTCCCACAGAGTGCTGTTGAGTCGATGGGCTGGGTGTTTCTGTGTCACAGTTTAATAGGAGGAATTCTGCTGATAATCATGACGTGTTTCGCCAGAGCAGCACTGCGCTCCAGCAACACTCAGGTCAGAGCATCATCTACACTGTTTACCACATCTCCATTATTAGCTATTAATATAGTCAAGTGTATTATACTGTATATATTATGGTATTTACAACTCTTTGTTAATACATGCTTTAGCATGCTCTAGTGTTAACTATAGTGAACTGATAAACTGTAATAAATACTGTAGTATACTTTAGTTTTTACTGCAGTAAACTGTGGTGTAATGTAGTATAATAAACACTCTTGTTGAAAATATGCATCATTATATCACTATAATTGTTGTGTTACCATAGCAACTGTAGAACCACCACAACAGATCAATTACTGTAGTTGTTGTGTTACCATAGCAACTGTAGAATCACCACAACAGATCAATTACTGTAGTTGTTGTGTTACCATAGCAACTGTAGAACCACCACAACAGATCAATTACTGTAGTTGTTGTGTTACCATAGCAACTGTAGAATCACCACAACAGATCAATTACTGTAGTTGTTGTGTTACCATAGCAACTGTAGAACCACCACAACAGATCAATTACTATAGTTGTTGTTACCATAGCAATTGTAGAACCACCACAACAGATGAACTCATGTACTTTACTACAGTATGGTTGAAGAACACTACACTATTTACTCTACTACAGTGTTCTCTCCCATGGTTGTGATGTCTGATGTCTGTCCTGATCTCTGCAGGCTGTTGTTGTGATGCGGAATCTGTCGTCAGCGGAGTGAAGAAACCCAGATCATCTGAATATCCTGAACATCAGCTTCAGCAGTGTGGAGAAGATCTGACATCAGTGCAGAGTCATTCAGTCATGATCAGCTGGATTAATGTGGATTGATGCACACTGTTGTCATGCGGCCACTAGGTGTCACTGAGAGTCTGAAGTGGGGGAAACGAAGGCCACACCTGAATAATCAGCCAATCATAGCAGGTCTTTCATATGTGTTACTATTATCAGCAGTGCCCACTAAACACATTACATGGTACAAATTTCATCCTATTTAACAGTTTATGAAAAAGTTTCATTCTAATATTGATGTAAAATGTTTACTTTGTCAATTTCATGCTTCATTTATTTTGCAATTGTAATCATGTCGTATAATTTTGGAAACCTGTTGGATCATTCATTAATGATAATATACAACAAGATGTTTCTGCTGCTTTTAAAGACTTTATTTCTGGTTATTATGAATCTGTCTCTACTAAAAGAAATGCTTGTTTTCTCATAAATTTAATTTATTTTCTTTGTAAATCCCATATCCACAAATGCAAATTTTCTAATACCAAACCATATTTTCCTGTTTTCTTGTATGAATTTAGTCATTATTTAAATATAATTTACGGTGGCCCAGAGAGCTTAACGCCCTACAATTTAAGAAAACACATGCTATCACAAAAACAGCAGCAAATAAAGAGACGACCTTCATCAGTTTGACAGCACACGTGTTGCATATTCTCAAACAACTGAAGAAACACGCTGCATTTCGTCACAACGCAAACATCTTTAATAACGCAACGTTTCAGTTAATCATCAATTGGGCTATAATTTACAAAAGACAGTGGAATCGTGGAATCAGGATATTAAAATAAACCCTCACATTTCAAAGACCACCAACTTCACTGAGCAACAGTCACGGCATAATAACACATCCATATCTCAGCAGGGTCCGTCATGTTTTGGGTCCCCTTGAGACCTTTCTGTTGTTTTACGTGGATATTTGCAAGTGTTGTGACCAAATGCAGCGCGTTTCTTCAGTTGTTTGTGTTGTGAGAATATGCAGCACGTGTAATCATTTCTTAATTTGCTGCTGTTTTTTGTGATAGCGTGTGTTTTCTTAAACTGCAGCACATTAATCTCTCTCGGCCACCATAATAATTGTATCATCTGAAAATAAGACAGCAAACAGAACCATTTCATTTTGTAATGACTTTATTTACACACTGTAGTTACTTCCTAAACGTCTCACCCTCACGTTTATTTCATGTTCTTTATTATTTTCTTTCTCTCTCTTGTATCGTTTTTCATTGACAGTGTAATTCATATTCTGGATTGTAAATAAATATTGATACAAACATCTCAACTGTTTTTTTGGCAAATAAAAAAATGTATTACAGGGCGGGCAGCACGGTGGCGCAGTGGTAAGCACAATTGCCTCACAGCAAGAAGGTCGCTGGTTCGAGCCTGCTGGGTCAGTTGGCATTTCTGGATAAGTTGGCGGTTCATTCTGCTGTGGCGACCCCTGAATAATAAACTAAGCCGAACAGAATGAATGAATGAATGTATTACAGGGAAACTCCAGCTATCTGTATATGCTACCTGTTATTCACATGGACTACAACTACCATGATGTTTTGCACCACACACACACACACACACACACACAGCTGAAGATCATTTACACGGATGACACTCAGTATGAACTCCGTTCTCATGCACACCCATTGCTGAGTCTTGTTATTGTTTCTGTGCATTTCAAAGCATTCACCTGTGTTTGCCTGTCTGTGTTTTGATCCTGGACCACCCTGTTTTGGCCTGTTTTCTGCCTGGCCTGACCCTCGCCTGATTACTCGTTGGATTCTCCCTGTTTTTTTCGCCAGCGCTCCTGTTTACCCTTGCCTGCGCGGCCATCCCTTTTTATAATAAAGCTGCTTTTGGAAATACCTCCAGTGTCAGCAAACACATATTTACCCATCTTCCTCAGACATAATCCTTGTTAACCCTGTACAATAAGGCTCCATTTGTAAACATCGGATTATACAACTAAACTCACCATGAAAACTACTGAAGCATTTATTTAGCTGATATTGATTTCTTAATGCTTAACGTTTAAGGTTGTAAATGTTAAATTAAATGTTAGATTATTAGTTAATAAGTCATTAACATGTGTTCTATATAAAATAAAGTAATATACGAAGTAGTTTGCTATACCTGTTGCAGTATATAATAATATTGTGATCTAAATGCAGAATTCTGCAAACACCTGAGGAGATTTCTCTGCATGACAGACTCGTGAATGGCAGATGAACCTGCTGCTGCTGCTGAATCTACAGTAATGACGGTAATTAAATATGAGAGGGTGTGGAGATGATTGACAGGCTCGTAACTAAGCAACACCAGTAACGTTAATGATGCAGTAGTTTCTCCCACAGCTTGCCTACTCTTCTGTTACACACTCAAAAGCACGTGCACAGTTTCTTCACAGAGAAGTACATACTGCAGCTCCGCCCACTCACGCTCACGTGGATGCGCGCGTCCGCTTTGCGCACGTCCGCTTCCGTCCTTTCCTTTCCTCACGTGTGTTGTGAGAGCTCCATGTCCAGCCGCTGCTCAACATCCAGCATGCCGTCAAAGAGTCTCCCTGAAGAGGAAGCCGAGCGAGACCACCTGATGGAGGACATCCACAACGGCCTGCAGCTGCTCAAGGTCTGCGATAATACACTGTTTACTGGGATTACTAGCGCTGAGTGTGTGTGTGTGGAGATCCGCGCTAATGCTAACTGCTAACACTGAGAGAGACACAGAGAGACAGACAGACGCGCGCGCACACACAGAAATAGAGAGAAGGACTGCGGTGATGTGTGCTGTGTTTAGTGTGTTTGAGACCGTGTCCGTCTGTTCACACAGTCCTCTGTTCTCCACGTGGACACTGTGTCTGTGTGTATGACGTGTGTGGTCACGTGTTATTGTTTGTGTGTCTGTATGTGTGTGTGTGCGTGTCTACTGTACCCATTGTGTGCACAATTCTGCACCAAAATACCCCCCCCCCCCTACAAACACTCCAAACATCTCTCTTAGACTTGCATAAAACTAATTAAACGCTGTTTTAAGTATAAAGCAAGTCATTATATTATGGTGTGTGTATAAAACAATGCAGGTCTGTGTAATGTCCACATTAAACACACACTGAGAAGGGCTGTGGATGTGTTTTAGTGGGTTTTGAGACGACGTTTCTCCCATTCATCTTCTCTCCACGTGTCTGTCTATATGAGGTGTGGGGTCACGTGTTATTGTTTGTGTGCGCGCGCCTACTGTACCATTATTGGGCACAATTTTGTACCCAGTATTGAACAAACCCTGCCAAATACTCCAGTGAAGTCTCTGTTTAAGCATGTGCTCTTTAGTGAAACTAGTATAAAATAAATTAAACATTTCTTTTAAATTAGAAAATGTATAAGTATAACAGTCTGCGTTTAAAACAGCACGTCTATGTAATGTCCCCATTTAGATAGCCAGGTAAGTGTCTGTGTGTGTGTTTGTGTCTGGTCATGTGATGGAAAGAAATAACGTGTGTGTTTGTGTGTGTGTGTGTGTGTGTGTTGCAGTACAGAGAGAGCACGCTACATATTAGACAATATATGTTTTGAGCATTGATAAGGCGGTGTGTACACCTGCTGAATGTGCAGTGTTGAGTCTGGATTACATTCATTTTCTTTTCGGCTTAGTGTCTTTATTAATCAGGGGTCGCTACAGCGGAATGAACCGCCAACTATTCCAGCGTACGTTTTACACAGCGGATGCCCTTCCAGCTGCAACCCAGTACTGCGAAACACCTATACACACTCATTCACACACACACACACACACACACTACGGCCAGTTTAGTTGATCAATTCCCCTATAGTGCATGTGTTTGGACTGTCGGGGAAACCGGAGCACCCGGAGGAAACCCACACCAACACGGGGAGAACATGCAAACTCCACACAGAAACACCAACTGACCCAGCCGAGACTCAAACCAGTGACCTCCTTGCTGTGAGGCGATTGTGCTACCCACTGCACCACCCTCTAACAAAAATTAGATGTATTAAATAATTTATACAGAATATCTGAACGCCGTTGATGTCCATTCACAGTGAGCTGGATAACCCCTGAGTTGTGGAAATGTTCACCAGTGTTAGAGAACTGCAGGACTAGTCATGAACACACAGAGGAGCGACTTTCAGGAGGAGTAATCCCAGCTGATGAAGGAGAAAACACTGAGCTCCTGACGCTACTGTGGAGAAGCACACATGATGATGATGATGATGATGATGATGATCGGCCCTCACTTACAGGATTATTTAAGGACTATTGATCACACCATTGGGAATAATGATCAACAGATGGAGCTTCTGAAAGTTCTGCTGGGGGATTGAAGTGTAAAAATAACGTGTGTGTGTGTGTGTGTGTACACTGATATATTTATCCTTATCTTTATATTTCTCCCACTTTGTCTGAACAGGCCCTAATGCACCTCATTGTGTCTCTATAATGGAGTGTGTTTGTTTTTGTGTGTGTGTGTGTGTGTGTGTGTGTGTGTGTGTGTGTGTGTGTGTGTGTGTGTGTGTGTGTGTGTGTGTGTTGCAGAAGAAGAAAAAGAAGCTGAAGGAGCAGCAGCAGACGGCAGAAACAGATGAGTGTGAGTCTCCTGCTCCTAAGAAGAGGAAGATGAAGATTTCCAGCGACACCACGGACCTGAACGGAAACACAGACACACTCAAGGTACTGATCTGAGTTCAGTCAGAAAGATGATGATGATGATCTGTGCTTCACACACACTCACTGAAACACTCCGCAGGTCAAGAAGAAGAAGATCAAGGTGGAGAAAGAGGAGGAGGAGGAGGAGACGAACACTCTGCTGGAGAAGAAGAAGAAAATTAAGGTGGAGAAGGAGGAGGTGATGGAGGAGATAAACACTCTGCTGGAGAAGAAGAAGAAGAAGATCAAGGTGGAGCCGGTGGAGGAGAAGAAGATCAAGGTGGAGAAAGAGAAGAAGATGATGAATGGAGACTCACACACACACTCCACAGAGCCAGCAGCGTCCAGCACAGACTCCGACAGCGAACAGGAGAAAGTGTGTACATGTGTGACGCTCGTGTGTGTGTGTGTGTGTATGTGTGTTTGTTTGTGTTTTACTGATTGTGTGTGTTCATTTGTGTTCCTCTGACTTTGTTTATATATATATATATATGTGTGTGTGAGAGTGAGTGTGTGTGAGCATGTATGCACGCACATGCGTGTGTTTCTTACCGATGTGTTCATGTCCTCAGGAGACTCCAGAGCAAAGAGAAGGAGCTTTCTCCAACTTCAGGATCTCCCAGAACACCATCAAACTGCTGCAGGGTACACACACACACACACACACACACACACACACACACTTAAACACACATACAAACTTATGTATGACGATACTTGTACTCACAAATGCACACACACTCTCTCTTTCTCTCTCACTCACACACACACACACACACACACACACACACACACACACACACACACACCCACTTAAACACCCATACAAACTTATGTATGACGATACTTGTACTCACAAATGCACACACACTCTCTCTTTCTCTCTCACTCACACACACACACACACACACACACACACACACACACACACACACACACACTAACAGCCTTCAGTAACTGGGTGAATGACTCTTCACTCGTCCTCTGTGTGTCTGCAGCTCGTGGCGTCTCGTACCTGTTTGACATCCAGGTGAAGACGTTTAACGCAGTGTATGATGGGAAGGATCTGATTGGTCAGGCCAGGACCGGCACCGGGAAGACCTTCTCCTTCGCTGTTCCTCTGGTGGAGAAGCTGCAGTCTGGAGACCAGGAGCGGCGGAGAGGACGACCACCAAAGGTCTCACACACACACACACACACACACACACACACACACACACGGCTGATCAAGTCTTCAATAATAATCCAGTAATTCATATAAACAGTTAAAGTCAAAATGATTGGCCGTGTTAAAGTTCTCCTGTCCAGTTTCTCACAGTATTTCCTCTAATATTTGTTCTTCTGGAGAAAGTCTTATTTGTTTTATTTCAGCTAGAATAAAAGCAGTTTTTAATAGTTTTAAAGCCATGTTAAGGTCAATATTATTAGCCCCTTCAGCAATATTAGTGTTGGATTGTCTCCAGAACAAACCACTGTTATACAATGACTTGCCTAATTACCCTAACTTTACCCTAATTACCCTAGTGAAGCCTTTAAATGTCACTTTAAGCTGAATACTAGTGTCTTGAAGAATATCTAGTCTAATATTATTTACTGTCATCATGACAAAGAGAAAAGAAATCAGTGATTAGAGATGAGTTATTAACACTATTATGTGCAGAAATGTGCTGGAAAAAATAATCTTCAATAACACTTGGGAAATATAACTTAAATTTCCCAATATATAGATGGATAGATAGATATGTTTATGCTGAATGTGTGCAGTATGATGGATAATGCTGTATAATGCTTTATAACGCTGTATAACGCTGTATAACAGTGTTTAATGGTGTGCTGCTGTTCCTCCTCAGGTTCTGGTTCTGGCTCCGACTCGTGAGCTGGCCATACAGGTGACCAAAGACTTCAAGGACATCACCAGGAAGCTCTCTGTCACCTGCTTCTATGGAGGAAGCTCATACAACCCTCAGAGTAGGACATCATCCTCCTCATCTGTGTGTGTGTGTGTGTGTCACTGAACATCTTCAGCAATAGACAGATCATTTCTAAAACTCAATTGCACTGACTTTTGGTGCAGTATATTATAGAACAGAAGCTTGATATGGTGACAGGCGTAAGTGTGTGTTTGTTTATTAGTGTGTGTGTGTTAACTGGATGACTGTGTGTGTGTGTGTGTCCAGTCGATGCGATCCGCAGTGGCATTGATGTGCTGGTGGGGACGCCGGGCCGAATCCGAGATCATCTGCAGAACAATAAGCTGGATCTGTCTCAGCTGCAGCACGTGGTGCTGGACGAGGTGGACCAGATGCTGGACATGGGCTTCGCTGAGCAGGTGGAGGAGATCCTGTCTGCCTCCTACAAGAAAGGTGCGCTGGAGCTCATAAACACGGCTGTCTGGGGGGAAACAGGACATGTGTGGGTCCTGAATGAGCATTGATGGAGAATACAGTCAGTCTGATGTGCCAGTCAAAAACACTCCACAGCAGCCGCTCACAGAGAACAGCGCAGGAGGATTACTGCTCATCAACTTAAGGACAATATCTCATTGCTCATTTTATTTTTTGACATATATTAAGCTCAATATGGCCCCTTCTCACATTGTGGTGTTTTTCCGCAGCAGAAGTGGTCATAGTTGGTAAACTCAGAGCGCAGTGAATACAACAAATCATTTATTTGCTGATCATTTAAATCCTATTAGCTGAAGTAATGAGAGAGAAACTCCAGGATGGTGTTCTCAAGACTTTCAGAGGAGGAAAACAACAGTGTGAGACTGATAACGGCAGCCAGAGGAGAGGATCATGTCAGATTTACTGTCCTGACCCCACACACACTGCGTTACACACACCTCACACAAGCAGACATTCACTCACTGTAATTTGAAGCAAAGATGATATAATACACACAGAAATCCATATAAATGTGTGTGTGTGTGTGTTTGTTTGTGTCAGATGTGGAGCAGAAGCCGCAGACGCTGCTGTTCTCCGCCACGTGTCCCTCATGGGTTTATGACGTGGCCAAGAAGTACATGCGCTCACAGTTCATCCATGTGGACCTCATCGGGAAGAAGACACAGAAAGCTGCAACCACTGTCGAGGTAACAGCAAGTGTGTGTGTGTGTGTGTGTGTGTGTGTGTGTGTGTGTGTGTGTGTGTGTGTGTTTAAACCGTCTCAAGAAGTAGCCTAGGCATCCGCACTGATTTAATGATTTCTGTTTTGATGTTTGTTTTGCAAAAAAGTCAAATAAAAATACAATCAAGATGAAAATATTGAAATGCTTGTGGATCACTAGACTGCTCCTAGAAACAGTGCAGAAGTGTGCTGATATTTGTGAATGTTGTAGAGCTTCTGATTCAGGAGTAATAACGACAGTAAACGGTCAAACTACTCACTCCGTTCATGATCGTACATATAAAGTAGAATAATATAAGGAGGAAATATTTTGCAACGTCAAGCAGCAGAACGAGCCGTTTATAATGTCTAAATATCAGGGGATGTGAATGAGAGAAGTGTTGAGACACAATAATTCCAATAGCATCTGCAGCTCGTCCATGAAGAATACGGTCAAAACCATCCAGCACCAGATAGAGAATACACTGCTGAACTATAAACCGTGATGTTTGTGGCTCGCCGTGTCGGAGCAGAAGAAGCCCAGCGGTTTGCAGACCTCAGTGAGGGGAAATTGAAATGAAATGAGTAAATAAAACAGCCCAGGCCAGTTTTGACCCAGATCTGCAGTGTGAGGTCATCATCTCTGCTGGATGTTCTTCTCAGCTGGAGGATGATCTGCAGGTTCTCAATAGGGTTGAGGTCAGGGTGGGATAAAGGCCACACCATGAATTTCTCTGCTTTTTTTATGCGTGTAATGTTTGTGTAATGTTAATAGTGTGTGTGTGTGTGTGTGTGCAGCACTTGGCCATCGCGTGTCACTGGTCTCAGAGGGCATCAGTCATCGGTGATGTCATCCAGGTGTACAGCGGCAGCCACGGACGCACCATCGTCTTCTGTGAGACCAAGAAGGAGGCGACGGAACTGTCCCTGAACACATCCATCAAACAGGTGTGTGTGTGTGTCCCTGAACACCTCTATCAATCAGGTGTGTGTGTGTTTAACTTTGTATGTGTATATGTATATATCTCTCTCTCTCTGTGTGTGTGTGTGTATAGAGTGCTCAGTCTCTGCATGGAGATATCCCGCAGAAGCAGAGGGAGGTGACGCTGAAGGGTTTCAGGAACGGCTCTTTCGAGGTGTTGGTGGCCACTAATGTAGCTGCGCGTGGGCTGGACATCCCGGAGGTGGACCTGGTCATCCAGAGCTCACCGCCAAACGTAAGCATTAATCAGTATTTATTCAATGTACACAACACACACTGAATATACCCATCACAGAACATGTGATCACTGGAGACCATGTACAGTGGAGCTCCAGTAAGTTTCATTTTTCCGCACACACATTTCTGATTATTAAGGTCTGATTACTGGAGACTCTATGCTGTATATTAAGCTCATTTCATTATTCCTCAAATATATATTTTTTCCAGTCCCACTTTATATTAAGTGGCTTGAATACTGTGTTCATAATGTGTCAGAGCACTTCTGGTGGGATACGGGTGGGTTTCACTGCTGAAAATGCCCCATCAAATCCATTTAATCTGGATTTATATTGATACATTTATAGTTTAAATATTATACTCTGATAAAAAAACATCGCTGTAAGAAGAAGCGTGTGCAGGAAAGACTATTTCATTTTCCTGGAATGATTGTTTCCATTTTAATTTAGTTTTTTTATTGTTTTAAATAATAATTAAAACATAATTCTGCATTTTTAGTACTTGAAATAAGTTAAAAAGACTGAAATCATGAAACAAATTAAATAGATTATTAATTTATGGAAAATTCTACCAATTAAAATAGAAAACTGACTGAAATTCTCAGTTAAAGCCACTGGAGTGTTACTGTGTGTTATTACAAGACTAACACACATCTATGACTTAGTAAATCTCAATAGTTTTTTAATTGATATTGTATTTAATGTCAGTTCAAATGTTTCACATTTCTCTCCAGTAAACCCGAAACCTAAAGGTGAATCAGACTTTTATTTTGACGTGTTCTCCTGGGTGTGTGTGACTCTGATATGAGCTTCTCTCATATAAAACTGTAAAGTAACATCAAGAAAGCACAATAAGAGTGTCACATTAAAGGGACAGCTCACCCAATATTCTGGCATTATGTAGTCAGCCTGTACTCGCTCCAAACCTTTGAGTTTCTTTCTTTCTGATGACACAAAAGAAGACATTTTGAAGAATGTTGAAAAACATGTAACCATTGACTTCCATAGTAGGAAAAACAAATGGAAGTCAATGGTTACAGGTTTTCCAACATTCTTCAAAATATCTTCTTTTGTGTCATCAGAAAGAAAGAAACTCAAAGGTTTGGAGCAAGTACAGGGAGTGTAAATAGTGAGAGAGTGTTCATTTGTGAGTGAACTGACCCTTTAATTCTGCTGTGGAGTGTTTCACTTTCAGTTTCACTTTACACACGAGGCTTGAATACATGTTAATTATTAATAGTGCTCTGTTTACTTTCATGCCTTTGTCTGTCCTCAGTGCTGTGTAGTGTTAGGCATGTGTTGAGGAGGGAGAGGAACTAGAATATATCGTCATAATCAGTGCACAGTTCAGAGACATGGCCATTTCAGAGCATTGGCATTCTCATTAAGGAGTGTGTATGTGTGTGTGTGTGTGTGTGTGTGTGTGTGTGTTTCCTCTAGCTATAGCCTTGAGGTGTGTGTGTTTCCTCTAGCTATAGCCTTAAGGTGTGTGTGTGTGTGCGTGCTCCTCTATAAAGCATTGGTGTGTGTGTGTGTGTTGTAAACGCAGGATGTGGAGTCGTATATCCACCGGTCGGGCCGGACGGGCAGAGCTGGAAGAACTGGCATCTGCATCTGCTTCTACCAGCGCAAAGAGGAGAGCCAGCTGAAGTTTGTGGAGCAGAAAGCGGTGAGACAGACACACACACACACACTCCCCAAACACACCACTGTCAGGACACACACACACACCCATCCACACAAAACCACTCTCAGAACACACACACAAAGGCAGATTTACTAAACACACCACTCTCAGAACACACACGCACACACACACACACTGCTTTAACGTGGTGTGTGTTCATATATGCCATATATTAGATCTGTCAGCCCCAGTGGAGTCTCTGCTCAGTGTTTATGACTGCACTCTACACCTCACAATAACCTGATGATGATGTGGAAACATGTTTATATTGAACTCTCAGTGACATTAGTGTGTGTGTGTGTGTGTGTGTGTGTGTGTGTGTGTGTGTGTTCTCCTCTTCAGGGAATCTCCTTCAAGCGGGTGGGTGTTCCCACAGCCAATGACATCATTCAGTCCTCCAGTAAAGACGCCGTCAGGTCAGACACACACACCACCTGTCATTCACACATGTACACACACATCACCTGTCAATTACACACACACATGTACAAACACATCATCGGCCATTTATGTGTGTGATCTGACCATGTTGATTGTGTATATAATTTGACCCTGTCGTGTGTGTGTGTGTAGGTTTCTGGACTCGGTGCCAGCAGTAGCGGTGGGATATTTCCGTGAGGCGGCGGAGGAGCTGATCCAGCAGCGCGGGGCGGTGGAGGCTCTGGCAGCAGCACTCGCTCACATATCAGGAGCCACCAGCCTGGAGCAGAGATCCCTGATCAACTCTGAGCCCGTACGACACACACACACACACACACACACACACACACACACACACACCTGAGGTTTCTGAGAATGACTGAGTGTGTGACTCGGCTCTAAGTGGATGAAAACATCCAGCTGAGGGTTAAATCTGAAAGTGAGTGTGTGTGTGTGTGTGTGTGTGTTCCTCAGGGTTTCTCCAGCATGATCCTCAGCTGCTCGCAGGAGATGCACAGCATAAGTTTCGCCTGGAGAGGACTGAAGGAGCAGCTGGGAGAGCAGATAGACCAGCACATCTCACACATGGTCTTCATCAAGGGGAAGAAGGTGAACACACACACACACACACACACAAACTAATGCTGGGGGAGCAGATCGACCAGCACATCACACACATGAACATGATCAAGGGGAAGAAGGTGAAAACGCACACACACACACACACACACACACACACACAAACTAATGCTGGGGGAGCAGATCGACCAGCACATCACACACAGTCTTCATCAAGGGGAAGAAGGTGAACACACACAAATACTGGGAGAGCAGAGTCCAGCACATCACACACACAAGGGGATCAAGTGGAGGAAGGTGAACACACACTCTCTCTCTCTCTCTCTCTCTCTCTCTCTTACAGACACACGTTTGTTTTTGTGAATTGTGGGGACATTCAATATGTTATCATTGTTTTTATACAGTAAAAATGTGTGTGTGTGTGTGTGTGTGTGTGTGTGTACATCATAAAGGCTGAATGTAAATGATGTGTCTGTGAATTTGAGCTTCTGCTATTGTGAGTTTGAAGAACAGACTTCAGTGTTCTGATGGTTGTGTGTGTGTGTGTGTGTTTATTTCAGGGTGTGTGCTTCGACGTCCCAGTCAGCAAACTGAAGGAGGTCCAGGTACGTGTGTGTGTGTGTGTGTGTGTGTGTGTGTGTGTGTGAGTGAGACAGACTCTGCTGGACGTGTCTGTGCAGTCCTCCAGCTGATCCTCCAGTGTCTGCTTTCAGTAACAGCGCTTGTCAACAGACGCGTCACGCAGCGCTGCAGTGCTGATGCTGTGTGTGTGTGTGTGAGCAGAACACACGTGACTGACATATCTCTGACCCTGGAACACAAAAACACTGAAAAGGGCAAGCTTTTGGAAAGCTTTTATGTGCTTGTTTATGAAAATATTAATAAAAGTAAATGTATATTTTATTATATTACATACAAATCAAAGCTCAATATCTGAACACATTATAGTGCAGATGTGAAGCTGATCTCTCCTCAAATCAGCTTTCAGTAGTGTTTAGTTTGACTGCAGTACCAGACATGACCACCAGTTTATCATTGGTGATCATACAAGAGCGCCCCCTGTGCTTTGAGCAATATGAGCTGTATTATTTACACTTTTGACAATATTAGTAACGTAGACATCACATCCTACAGTAGTGTGTGCAGTCTGGCGGTGTCTGATTTGAGTTTAGCCTCGCACATAGAATTTAAACGCATCTAAAAATGTGGATTGCTGTAGCGAAGTAATGCTTTACGACTGAGTTTTCTTGTTGCATATTAATAAATAACTGTTGCTCAGTAATATCTATCAAAAATTGATACAGATACAGCCAACAGATGTGGAAACGAGACATTTTAGGCTTTCAAATGCTATACAGTCAGTCATGATTGCTTTATAGACTACAATATTACAGTTTATACACAACTAAACGCTCCCACAGGCAGTAAATGTTTAATAAGTATGTGACGTATTTACAGTGAGGTACTAGTGTAGAGATGATGTGTTAGAATTGTCTTCAAGTGTGTCTTCTACTGTTGTGATTGCAGGAGCAGTGGCAGGACAGCCGGCGCTGGACGCTCAGCACAGCCACACAGCTGCCGGAGCTGGAGCAGAGTCTACGGCCGAACTCAGGCTTTGGGAACAGCGGCGGCGGGTTCGGGAACCGATCAGGATTCGGGAATCGCTCAGGCAATCGCTCAGGATTCGGGAACCGTGGAGGACGAGGACGATCATCCGGCTTCAGGAGCTCAGGACGCGGTGGAGGAGGAGGACAGAAACGCAGCTTCAATCGGGCCTTCAACTACTGACCCTGCACTCTCTGATGGTCTGCAGACCGTCAACTTTTATTATTACCACAATTAATATTTGCTCGCTCAGGGCGTCAGTATCCATTACATACACTGACTGCTTTTACTGCAGTTGTGCTGTTTATATGAGGAGTCCCACTGATATTAAAGTGGCGTTAAAACTACACCTGTTTCTTCATCTTTCAGTCTTCTGAAATGCATGATATATCTGATTATTAGTATAGATGAGGCTAGTTTAACGTGTTGTGCCTTTGTGTGCTGCATACACAGAGCGTTTATCTAAATCTGACCAATCAGAGGAGGTCTTTGCTATCTTTAGCTCCGCCCCTGCAGCAGGTGCTGGATGATAAACACTTAAGCCGCAGTCACACTAGAGTTTGATAATGAGAAATTCTGTCGTTCGGTGCTGCGAAAAGCGGCGGGATTAAACAAGATGATTAGGCATTAATAAAGCGAGCGATTGCTGCATGTTTTAAGTTTCAGAGAGGTCATGTTTTGATCCTGGATTGGTCTCACGCAGTCAAGTGATGCGATTTCGCAGGTCAGAGTTCACCAAGCTTGAACTTTGCACCGCAGCAGCCTGCGAAATCTGACGCATGACCCTGCGTTTCCGGTCTGACGCATTCGCGTGCGTATGAATGGAAGTCTATGGAGGGAAAAGTCCAGTGTGACCGCAGCTTAATGCTGGAAACAACAACAGCCAATAGGAAGCAGTATTTCTGCAGAGGTTTTCAGTCATTTGTGATGTTTTTAAGTCTAATTGTTTGCACTTTTTTTATTTATTAGCTTTAAAAAAACATCTATAACCTGTTTATTTTAGTACAATCAAAACAAATACATTAGGTTACTGATACACTGCAGAAATGTCTGTTTCTAATCCAAATATCTAAAAACTCTTAAATCAAGAAGCTTTTTTTAAGTAAACAGTTTTGTTTTTAAAAAAGGGTCAAAACTAAGCCAGTTTTCCTTAAAACAAGCATAATCTGTTAATGAGTAAAGAAATATACCCTAATAACCCCCAATTCTTACCACATTTGTAGATGTTTTTTTTTTAAACTGGCTTATAATGAATCAGTTATGATTAGACACTGTAAATTCCGATTTGATGCAGACTTTAAATGAGACACTAATGACAGCAAACAGGACAAACAATCAGAAAAACATTTATTATAATATAAATATAGTGTGGCTGAAGAGTGATGTGCAGTTTCACCATCATTACACTGCAGAAGCGCTTCTCTTGCTTTGGGTTTGTCTTGTTTCTAGTCCAAATATCCTAAAATTATTAAATCAAGCATTTTCTAGACAAATTAAAAATGTTGTTTTGTGTTTAGAAATTAGTCAAAACCAGCAAAATAATCTAATGTCAAAAGGAAAAACAAGATTATTCTGCTTCCCCCGTTGTCAGATTATTTGTTTGTTTTAAGGTGAAACTCTTCATTTCTCCTCATTATTTCTGGAAACAACACAATATTATTTACTTGTCTAGAAAATGCTTCTTGATTTCAGAGTTTTTAGATATTTGGACTAGAAACAGGACACAAACTGAGTAAGAACAGCATTGTTTGCAGTGTAGATGCAGATTTATTTCAAGAAAAAAACATTTTCAAGTTAAACTCCAAATCCTCCAGGACGTCTTTCACAGTCTCTGAACTGTCCATGAACTCATGAGCTTTTCCTTCAGATGAAGTTTCAGATCTAGTCATATTGTGCTGGTGAAATATTGTGAATATTACAGTCAGTCTGGAAGGAGAATCCTGGAAAGTCCACCGTCTCTCCTGAAAACAGAGGGGTTTAGAGATTTAGGCATTATATGATGTCTGATAAACACTCTAAAGACCTGTTCTGCCCCTTTCTACAAGCTGTAAATGCGTCTCTGCTGTGTCTGTTGTGCGTGTGTGTTTGAGTTTGAGCTGAGAATAGCACACAGATAATGTTCTCCAGCTCTCTGAAACTGACCCTTTCAGGCTTTGATCCTAACTGGTGTTTTAGTGACTGTCGCTTTAAATGCAAATGAGATGGTGCTCTTTTCAGAAGAGGGCGGAGCTACAGATGCATGAGCATCGCGACAGATGTAAAACGGCAGTGTGTGTGTTGTGAGTGCTGTGCATGTGTGCTTCATGCTTCTGTCAGTCTATGTCGCTCCTGTTGCTGTTCATCTAAAAGTCCACATCTATAATCCTCTTAGTCTATGCTGACATTATCTTCAGCAGCTCAAACACTCTAATGGCTCATGGACAGACGGCTGCTTCTCACTCAGGGCTGCTGTTTATGCTAATGAGATGGAGAGATGATGGGCACTAGTGGGCGGGGCTTTTCCCCACATACAAATGGAGAATGTCAATCAAAGTGTTTCATTCATCAAGTCTGATTATAACAAACACAATTAATTCATGTTGATCATTAGAGGCTGCTGGAGATACTCACATTCATATTGTGATTAAACCTCTTATAAAAGTGAGTTTTGCATAATAAGTGCCCTTTAAAACTGATCCAGGCTTTGCTGTGCATTATACATAAATCTGAGTAAAATGTACTTTTCCTTCATTTGTAGTACGACAACACTTCGTAATATGTTGATGTGTGCAATAGTGAAGGTTAGTGACAGGTTCAGCAGTGTTGGGTGGGTTTGTTAAAGGATAAGGACCCTGTTCAGTGGTACAGCAGGTTCAAGCATCGCTTCAGGAGGTAACAGTATAATTACAGATGGAGTTTTTAGGGGTTTTACAGTTCAAGACCAAAGTAAAACATGTGTATTGGTGATTGTATAATTGCAGGTACATTATGTGTCCGAGATTAACGAATAATAACAAAAGCATATCAAGTTATCACAAGAAATACTGTTTGTGTATTTAAGGACATTTAGTCTTGAAAATATGACCTTAAAGACTCCACTATAGCTGTTTTTGACTGTCTCTGCCTCCTGAATCAGACATTCAGCCTCAATTATCTTCATCTTTTTGTGTTAACCAAGTCAAATATTTAAGTTTACACATCTATTTTCTGTATTATTTGTCATTTCAGTTATTTAAAGCTCATTTAGTGTGTATCTTTGCGCTCTGCTCAACTCTGTTCCATCAGTTATAAAAAGGCAGAACAATCAGTAAAGCATACACTGCAAAAAAGCTTTTCTTAGTTAGATTTTTTTGTCTTGTTTCTAGTCCAAATATCTAAAAATTCTTAAATCAAGAAGAATTTTCTAGACAAGCAAAACATGTTGTCTTGTTTTAAGAAATAATATGCCAAAATAAAGAGAGTTTTTCCTTAAAACAAGCAAAATAATCTGCCAATGGGGTAAGCAAAATAATCTTATGTCAAAGGGAAAAAACAAGATTATTTTGCTTACCCCATTGGCAGATTATTTAGCTTGTTTTAAGGAAAAACTCTCTTTATTTTGGCATATTATTTCTTAAAACAAGACAACATGTTTTGCTTGTCTAGAAAATTCTTCTTGAATTAAGAATTTTTAGATATTTGGACTAGAAACAAGACAAAAAAATCTAACTAAGAAAAGCTTTTTTGCAGTGTAGCCTCAGTTTACTGTAGATTATACACCTGTTTTAAGGAAAATGAATAGGAAATGCTTGAAATGGACCCCCAATTTTTCAATGAGTCTAGTACACATTGAGTGCACTGAAAGAAGCGGAGATCTCCATAGCCAGAGTTGGGATTCCCTGGTTTATTGGGACACTGTCTTATATATTTTTGTCCTCCATTGGTTATATTGCTTGAATAAGATGTTTTGTTACCCAGGCACCCCGTCCACGTGGAGTTGGGTCTCCAGCCTCGCTCACTGTCATATGAGGAAGCCCAGTGATCCAGAGTCTTCAGATGATCCACAATCTGCAGGACAAATGCACATTAACTTCAGTCATCCATTCTATCACTTATCTGAACAAGAACTGTTCAAAATAAAAACACTGGCTATTAACCAGACACTGGCTTCAGTTTAATGTAGATATTTCTTTTAACCCACACTGCAGAAAATGCTGCTATAACTCAGGGTTTGGTCCTGTTTCAAATATCCACAAACTCTGAAATCAAGAAGCATTTTCTAGACAAGTAAACAATATAGTGTTGTTTCCAGAAATAATGAGTCAAAATAAAGTGAGTTTTACATTAAAAAAGCAGAATAATCTTGTTTTTCTTTTGGGCGTTATTCCGTTTACCCCATTTGAGGGGTTTGAGGGGACTGAACGCTTGATCCCCTGAAGGACATCAAAACAAGATTTATAGGGGTGGTCTCACTTTAATAGTGAGAAATAATTTGCTCTGATCTGCATTTTAAATCACAATGTTAACAATTAAAGTAATCGATAGTATAAATACACATTTGACCCCCCCTATAACAGTCCATACCATTGTGAACTCATTATCGCGCCAATCAGTTTACGCAGTCAGATTAATCAGCAGCCTGAAGCTGCAGGTTCAGAGCTCCGATAGACACCGTAAGTGTTCACAAGACTGTTTTCTTGTAAAAATAGGTGTTTGTACCTACATTTAGCCTAAAAGTAGACAAATTAGATGTATAGTTTGACCTACTAACGTCAGAAATAACTTAATCAGAGGACACTGTAGGTCAGAAACACTCATAACACTTAAAACTTAAATAATAAATTCGATGTAATTTAAATAAATGCTTATATATAATTAACTGAAGCATGTATTACACTTACAAACAACTACCGAAAACGTTTACACTACAATCGTCAGTCATGGATGCTGCTATGGTTTGGGATCTGACCACTAAACAGCTATGGAGCCCATTTGTTGGATCTTCTGAGTTTGAGACTTTACTCATCATCAACTTGAGTCCTGTAGGACGATGAAGACTACAACTCCCATGATTCCACGCTGTAGTGTTTTGCTTTTGTTTGGTTTGGTTATTTTGAGTCTGTCCAAATGGCTGTAACTGGGCTAATAGAAGTAAGAAAAGGCCTGTAGGGGTGGACTAGAGTGTGTTTGTCCTTTATTTTGTTAGTTTTGTTGTGTTATTCCCTCACCACATCACGAGGACACTGTATGTTATGTTTCTTCATATAGAGCTGAGCTAATATAATATGATTTACCATTAGTGTTTTGCCTAATGAATTCACTGATTTTGTGTGTGTGTGTGTGTGTGTGTGTGTGTGTGTAACAGTCACTCAATTTACTCTGTTTCACCAGGATTATAAGTGATGAAGACTTTACTCATCATCAACATGAGTCCTGCTGTAGGATGATGAAGACTACATCTCCCATGATTCCACAGTGTAGTGTTTGTACCTTCAGCACTGCTTCTGTCTGCTCGTGTTCGTCTGTTCTGTTGATCTGCAGTCCTGCACAGGTCAGTAATCAGTGTGTTTACACCTGTACTAATGTTTACCGTCAGTAAAACACACACTAGTGTACTGTGTAATACCCTGCGCTCGCTCCTCCTCCTCCTCCTTCATCAGTGCAGCAGACGCTCCTCGGTCATCTGGAAACTTCCAGAAGGCCTCTGTGGAGCACACACGGACGACCATTACACTTTCAACCATTCATTAATTTTCTTTTCTGTTTCATTTTCTGTTTTACGCAGCGTATACCCTTCCAGCTGCAACCCAGTACTGTAAAACACCCATACACACTCATTCACATTCACACACACACACTACGGCCAGTTTAGTTGATCAATTCCCCTATAGTGCATGTGTTTGGACTGTGGGGGAAACCGGAGCACCCGGAGGAAACCCACACCAACACGGGGAGAACATGCAAACTCCACACAGAAACACACACTGACCCAGCCGAGACTCAAACCAGAGACCTTCTTGCTGTGAGGTGATCATGCTAGCCACCGTGACACCACACTTTCAACCAATCTTAACAAAAAAAATTTAGCTGTGTGTGTGTGTGTGTGTGCGGCTCGTACCTGTGAATCTCTCCAGGGAGTTTCTCTGTGTTGGAGCTGCAGGGGAAGCTGGTTTACTGTCAGTGTCTGAATATCGTAATGCTGCAGAATAACACATGAGACTGGACTCAAACACTTCTACCAGCTTCTACTGTTCTGTTGTAAGCTGCTTTAGATCTGTAGACATCTACTGAATGCATAATATAGTACAGCAGGGGGTCTCACACTTTGGCACGGTGCCGTACCTTTGCGTCTCCGGATGGTTTTGCAGTGCGGCAGCAGAGCGTACACCCTGAAGGCGTTGTGGCCTTTCTTGATGCTTCTGTCCTGCAGCTCTTTGACGTCGGTCAGGGAATTGAGAGCGCATCTGAAGTTCGCCTTCCACGTTTTAGGATCCGGTTTGTCTATTCCAGGCTTATATCTGCCTGAAAAACACAAGAGGAGAAGACCTCAGATCTCAGCATTATTAGGATTATTACACATTATTTACAAGTGTTGGCTTGTTTTAATGAAAAACTCTCTTCATTTCTCCTCATTATTTTTGAAAGTTACACTATATTTTGTGCTTGTCTAGAAATGCTTCTTGATTTAAGAGTTTTTAGATATTTGGACTAGAAACAAGACAAAAACTCTTAGTAAGAAAGAGATCAACATCCCATAATGCAACTCACAACCAGAAAAAACCCAAAACACACAAAATACAGAAACTGTTCATTTGCAGGTATTTTTAGTGTGTGTGTGTGTGTGTGTGTGTGTGTGTTGACCTGTGTGAATGGCCCAGTTCCTGAACAGTGTTGCGTCCTTCTCGATGTTCCAGCCGTGTCTCGCCGCATGTTTCCACGGGATCTGGAAAACTCTGGCAGACTACAGTTAGGAATAATAATAATAATAACTGAAAATGAACACAGAAATATTGATAACAGTTCAGAGTAAAGGACATATGACAGATGTGACTTGGGTCAAATATAGATGCTATCAGCATTTGTGTCTTTGTTCTTGCTTTCTGAAAGATGACTGTGAGAAGCTGAAATAAGTGATGATTATGCAAAACAAATGTCAATAGAGTCAGAAAAATATGATGGATTCACTTTAAATGAGCCCTATATTAGACATAGAGCCTAATATGCTGTGTTCATTGACATTGATTAAAGTCAGAAAAGTCTTGTCATAAAGCCCAATAACACCCCGGCGGCGTTTTTCATTGTTCACTCTCAGAAATAAAGGTACAGGAGCTGTCACTGGGGCAGTACCTTTTCAAAAGGTACATATTTGTACCCAAATAGTCCACAATGATACCTAAAAGGTGCATATTAGTACCCAAATGTACCTAAAAAGTCCCTTTGAGGTACCATTATGGACCCTGCAGGTACAAATATGTACCTTTTGAAAAGGTACTGCCCCAGTGACCGCTCCTGTACCTTTATTTCTGAGAGTGTACAATGAGTTTTCAAGCAATAATGATATTTTAACTTTAGTTTTAAGATCCATATACAGCTGAAGTCTGAATTATTCGCCCTCCTGTATATTTTCTCCAGTTTCTGTTTAACTGAGAGCAGATTTCCTCAACACATTTCTGCACATAATAGTGTTAATAACTCATGTCTAATCACTGATGTCTTTGCTCTTCTCCATGATGACAGCACATAATATTAGACTAGATATTCTTCAAGACACTAGTATTCAGCTTAAAGTGACATTTAAAGGCTTCACTAGGGTAATTAGGGTAAAGTTAGGGTAATTAGGCAAGTCATTGTATAACAGTGGTTTGTTCTGGAGACAATCCAACACTAATATTGCTGAAGGGGCTAATAATATTGACCTTAACATGGTTTAAAAACTGCTTTTATTCTAGCCGAAATAAAACAAGTAAGACTTTCTCCAGAAGAACAAATATTAGAGGAAATACTGTGAAAAATTCCTGAATCTGTTCAACATCATTTGGGAAATATTTGAAAAAGAAATCAAAATCACAGGAGGGAGAATGATTCTGACTTCAGCTGTATATAGTTTATCAGTTATATAAATATACGCTGTACTGTACCTGGTCCAGCCACTGGACTCCCGGGTATCTGCCGGACTGGATCTGTTCCTCCAGCCATGGCCGTAAGCGCAGACGCCCCTGATGCATCTCTCAGACCGCCTCTGAACACTCCAGAAATAAAACACACACTAAACACTCCAGAAACACACACTGAGCGCTCAGGAGTAAAGCGTAGAGCGAGCGCTCAGTCCTGCACTGCACAGACAGGTTTGGAGGCTGTATTTCTGCGGTGGCGAGGGGCCGCTCAGAGTCACGCCTCCACACGCTTCACTGTCAGCAGGAAACACACACACATTTACTGTGTACTTGATTACTCTTTATTTACTGTTTCAGTCCACGGCTCACTCAATACACTAACTCATACTCACTACACTGCAGAAATGGGTTCTTACTTAGTTTTTGTCTTGTTTCTAGTCCAAATGTCTAAATATTCTTACATCAAGAAGCATTTTCTACATAAGAATAAAAAGTTTTCAGAAATAATGAGTCAAATGAGGTGAGTTTCTCATTAAAACAAGCAAAATAACCTGAGAAAAGGGGAAGAGAAATAATCCTAATGAAAAACTCACTTCATTTTGCCTCATTATTTCTGAAATCAAGACAAATCAGTTTAAGGGTCTGGAAAATGCTTCTTTTTAGCTATTTGGACTAGAAACAGGACACAAACTCTAAGTCTGAAAGCATGTTTTGCTGATATCATGGGCTTTAGAGTCGCTGCTGAGATTGAGATCAGCTCTAATGTTTCTTTCTAAACTCGTGAGTCACTTTGAGCTTCGCCTTTTTTCCTGAGAATCTCAGAGAGCCTGATGCATCTCAGGTATTTTCCAATGAAACAAGTATCGGTCTTGCTCTTCATCACCAAATATCTCTAATTAAAGGGTTAGTTTAGCCAGAAATAACAAAACGTGTAATAACTAAAATAATAGTGTATATACAGGGGCTGTAGAATGAAACTGAAGCTCTGGTCAGTGTAGTGTTGTAGGTGTGATGTCTGAATGTGCTCAATCTTCACTGATCTTCACTCCAGCAGTAGAGCAGAGTGTGAAGGCTTCATCAGCAGAGGAACAGCACAGTTCTGCTCCAATACTGCACACAACATTATGGGGACACAGCAGAGTTCAGAAGAGGACAGAGTGTTGCTGCGCATCTCGCTGTGCATCTGTGAGCAAGACAGCGAGTGTGTGTGATGATCAAGAGCCGCGGTGTCCAGAGTAATGTCAGCAAACCACCAAGAAGAAGAAGCACATCCAGCAGGAGGAGCTGTGGAGGCCAGAGGAAGCTGTCTGAAAAGGACGTCCGGCTGATTTATCCAGAACACATCAGAGCACAGTGGCTCGACTCACTGCAGAATCAGATGTGCAGCTCCACTCTCCTGTTTCCAGCAGAACTGTTGGTCTGGAGCTCCACAGGGTCAATATACATGACCCAAACCTCTGCTCACTCCTGCCAATGCCAAACGCCGGTCTCAGTGGAGCAGCAGTGGAGATCTGGAGCTGTGGACAATGTGGAGCATGTACTGTTCTCTGATGAGGCCACCTTTACTGTCTGTCCCACATCCGGGAGAGTTACGGTGTGGAGAAGCCCCAAAGAAGCGGCCCACCCAGACTGCTGATGCCCAGAGTCAAGCATGGGGGGATCAGTGATGGTTTGGCCTCAATATCATGGCATTCCCTAGACCCAATACTGATGCTAGATGGGTGCTGGGTCACTGCCGAGGACTACCAAACCATTCAGGAGCACCATGTGACCCCATGGGTCAAACACTGTATCCTGAAGGCGGTGGTGTGTATCAGGATGATAATGCAGCAACACACACAGCAGGACTGGAGACAGAGTGGTCTGATGAACATGACAGTGAAGTTAAACATCTCCCATGGCCTGCACAGTACCCAGATCTAAACATTATTGAGCACTTTGGGGTGTTTTGGAGGAGCGAGTCAGGAAAGGTTTTCCTCCAGCAGCATCAGTAGTGACCTGAACACTATTCTGAAGAAGAACAGCTCAGAATCCCTCTGCAGGACTCCTGCCTGTCATTCCCAACAGCAGCTGATGCTGGATTTAGAATATTTGATACAGACAGAAACCTAATTATTATAGCACTGAAGACACTCTGAATGTTTATCAATATTTTTAGTGCTTTGAGCATCTCAGGACCCTTGCTGTCTATGGAGGGTAAGAGAGCTCCAGGATTTCATCTAAAATATCTAGATTTGTGTCTCTAAAATAAACAAGATGTCTCAGGATTGAAACCACGTGAGGGAGGAGAATTATAACAGAATCTTCATTTGTGGGTGAAATGACCCTTTAAGACCTCTGGCAAACAAAGAAAATGAATATAAAAGCATTGAGAATCAGCACTAGCTCTTCTCCATCATATTCTGTCCCAATATAATCAGCAGTGGAGTAAATGAGGAGCATTTCTTTATGTTAATTATGCTTGTGTAATTTCCCCCTTCAGGGTGTTGATTTTAGAGCTGATGCTGGTGCAGTATTGTGTTTCTCCAAAAGAGAAGTGTATCAGTGATTAACACACTCTCCATGCTGGAGAACACACACACACACACACACACACACACACACAGCAGATCTGTTGTTGTAGAACTGGATCCAGCAAACATGACCGCGCGTGCTGTAAAGAAAACAATCAGAGCTGTGACTGAAACCTCCACAAGCCTCGCTCACATCTGCACGTTCAGGAGTTCCTCCTCTGTGCTTTACCGTGTTTTAGTATTTTAAATGTTGTGACTGGTTACACACTGCAAAAACGCCTCTTCTTTCTTATTGTCTTGTTGTCAGAAATAATGAGACATTTTATTCCTTAAAAAAAGCAAAATGATTAGTAAAATCTTGTTTTTTTTCCTTTTGACATACGATTATTTCCCTGGCTCCATTGTCAGATTACTCTGCTTGTTTTAAGGATAAACTCTCTTCATTATTTCTGAGACTATATTTTCTACTCGTCTAGAAAATGCTTCTTGATTGAAGATATTTGGAATAGAAACAAGACAAAAACTCTAAGACTTTTTGTCTGTAACTTTTAAGTATAAAGCCCTTTGAGAATTAAGATTTAAAGGTGCTATATAAAAATATTACCATGGTTATACTATTTAAAGTCACAGTAAAGACTAAATACTTACATCAACAAATAAGTACTCAAATATTGTGTTGCTATTGTATAGCAGAAGACTTGCGGTGCTTTTAAATTGGCATACGAGTCGGGTTTGGTGCTATGGGTAGGTTTGAGGATGGTTAAGGCGTAAGAGACGGCCAACAGAGTATTAAAAATGTGATTACAGAAATTACATGCAAATAACTATACAAACTATATAAAAAATATATATGTGTGTATATATATATATATATATATATATATATATATATATATATATATATATATATATATATATATATATATATATATTTTTTTTTTTTTTTTTTTTATATAAGTACAATGTACACTACTGGTCAAAAGTTTGGGGTCAGTTTCTTTTTTTTTTCCCCATGTTTTTTGTATTATTATTCTGTTCATCAAGGCGGCATTTATTAAATGTACAGTTGCAATCAGAATTATTCAACCCCCTGATTTATTAGCCCACCTGTTTATTTTTTCCCCCAATTTCTGTTTAATGGAGAGAATTTTTCTTCAACACATTTCTGCACATAATAGTGTTAATAACTCATCTCTAATAACTGATTTATTTTCTCTTTGTCATGATGACAGTAAATAATATTAGACTAGATATTCTTCAAGACACTAGTATTCAGCTTAAAGTGACATTTAAAGGCTTCACTAGGTTAATTACGTTAATTAGGCAGGTTAGGGGAATTAGGCAAGTTATTGTATAATGATGGTTTGTTCTGGAGACTATCAGAAAAATATATAGCTTAAAGAGGCTAATAATATTGACCTTAAAATGGGTTTTAAAAAATTAAAAACTGCTTTTATTCTAGCCGAAATAAAACAAATAAGACTTTCTCCAGAAGAAAAAATATTATCAGACATACTGTGAACATTTCCTTGCTCTGTTAAACATCATTTGGGAAATATTTAAAAAAGAAAAAAAAACAAAGGGGGTTCAATAATTCTGATCGCAACTGTAAATAAATTCTTCAATTGTTAAATGTTTATTAAAATTGTAAATAACTGCTTATTGTATGTAGTTTCAAATAAAGTTATTACTCCAGTCATTATTGCTTTAATTACTATTAACATTAATAATAATAATAATTAATATTAGAGTGATTTCTGAAGGATCATGTGACTTTGCCGCCTGGAGTAATGAAGCTGAAAATTCACCTTTGAAATCACTGAAATAAATTATCAAATTAATTTTTAAACCACTTTTGAACAGTTATTTTATAGTGCAGTAATATTTTACAATTTGTGCTGTATTTGTGATGAAATAAACACAGCCATGGTGAGCAGGAGAAGCTTATTTTAAAACATTTAAAGATCCCCAAACTCTTAACCGTAGTGTATATGCATAGCACCAAATGATTAATTTAAATCTACATGCATAGTAGTTAATGTAACGTAAAATAAACTATACCCATTGTTATTATTAGTGTTAGAATTATTATAAATGAGTATACTCGTACACTATAGAAATGCATCCTTTTACTTTCAGTTTTAGAGTTCAGACAAACACAACTGAAAACTAAAGAGCCTGAAGGAAAATGTACAGAGGACACAGTGCTCATCAGTTAACCCTGCAATGAGGAACAAGGAAAATATGAGCCCTAACAAGCTGGAGCAGATGAGCAGAGCAGAGCAGAGCTGGGTTTCCCTATACACATATTTTATGCACATTTCAGAATATCATATTAAAAAAATGCTTGATGGAAACACCGTGATGTGCATAACATGTGGATAAATAATGAATGCACACAACTGAGAAAGATAAATGCTTTATCTGATAAGAGCAAATGGTCCTAAACTGTGTGTGAGGGTCAACATTAATGTTGGTCTGCAGCTCTCCACTGTTGCAGATCTGAAATGTTGTGCTGATTGTAAAAGGCCTCAGTCCTCCGTCAGTCGGTCATCACAGTGCTTCAGTATTCTTCTATTATTATTCCCTCCAGAACTGTCTTGAGCATCTGTCTGCTCTCCCGTCTCGCTCCTCCAGAAGCCTCCACATTCACCGTGTTCACCATGTTTAATCTCCACCATTGTCAGACCGTTTGGTCTTGGTCTTCTGAGGCGCAGCTCATTTATTAGAGCAGAACAAACATCACAGTGGAGAATCCCACCAGTGCAGCAGACTCCACTCCTCTCAGTGATATCTGAGCTGAGGAGCTGATGCTCTACTGTGTCAGACACTAGAGAGCATTCGATTGGTCAGAAGATTTGATGAGAAACTGAAGTATGAGACGACGACAACACGTTAATCCATTTATGCATTTATAGCACACTATAGATATCCTTAAGACTAACACACTGATACTAACATCTAAAACACTTCTTATTTTAATTTCACGAGCCTTTAAGAAGAATTTCTATCACTTTAGTACATCATCACTCAGCCTTTGGTTGGTTATTTAGATATCTGTAAATGTGAATGCCCTTTACCATGAGGGATCATCAGCAGTGAGGGAGATATGAAGATGTAATGCTGTATGTACACAAAACAACAAGAAGAACCTGCTGAGACGATCAATCACTCACTGATAAGGAACTTAAGAAATCACAGCGCATAAACGAAGAGAGATAAGGAGGAAGGAAACCTGACACTGAGACTCTCTCTCACACACACACACACCGGTAACCACAGAAACCAGCAGGACACACACAAACACACACACAGAGGCTCCATTACAGATATACAGCACTCATCTGTTTATTATAATGGACAAAGATATCATGCACAAGCTGGAGAATATGAGTCAAAATGAAGTGAGTTTTAGGGCATCACGGTGGCGCAGTGGGTAACACGATTCCCTCACAGCAAGAAGGTCGCTGGTTTGAGTCCTGGCTGGGTCAGTTGGTGTTTCTGTGTGGAGTTTGCATGTTCTCCCTGAGTTGACGTGGGTTTTGGCAAGGGCAAAACCTTGATTATTGTTTTATTATTATTATTATTATCATCATCATTATTGTTAGTCAGTGCTGCAGTTCTGCTTGTCCCCGCCAGAGGGCCTCAGCGCGCTGAATTCTGTTGTTCACCTGTGATTCTCTGTGGCGTTTTTCCTCTGTGTGATCAATATTGTGTCATTCTGTCTGTCTGTTTGCTGTCTTCATCATGGGGTGGATGTTTGTGTGTTCAGTTGTTGTTGTTGCTCAAGTTGATCCCTGACTGGACTCTGCAGGATCTGTGGAGTTTCAGCGGGTCAAAGAGCAGCTGATTATTGAATGTAAATGCAGACTCTCTCAGGACTGAGGAGCAGAACTGAATAAATCAAGGTGTGTTTGCTCTGAATCTCAGGCTGTTCGGCCTGTTTAACCAGTCTGTGCTCAGCGGAGGAGCAGGCCATAAACATTCATTAAGTCATGGTGTAGCCCCGCTGGTCCTACACCACCCAACCCGCTCTGAGCTGAGATCGAACCGGCGACCTTCCGCATGGGAGTCAGTTACTCTAACAAGCAGGCTAAAGACCATGGCCTCTAGTGTCTGTCGCTAGAGCACCTGTAGAGGTCAGAGGAGTGAGGTTTACCTGTACAGCACTTCACTAGCTGGCCTTCACTACAATGGCAACATAAATTTAAGTTTGCATGTTCTCCCCGTGTTGGTGTGGGTTTCCTCCGGGTACTCCGGTTTCCCCCACAGTCCAAACACATGCGCTATAGGGGAATTGATCAACTACATTGGTCGTAGTGTATGAGTGTGTGTGTGTGTGTGTGTGTGTGTGTGTGTGTGTGTGAATGAGTGTGTATGGGTGTTTCCCAGTACTGGGTTGCAGCTGGAAGGGCATCTGCTGTGTAAACCATGCTGGATAAGTTGACGGTTCATTCCACTGTGGCGACCCCTGACGAATAAGGGACTAAGCTGAAGGAAAATGAGGATTGATCATTACTGTGATGCACAAAGAGAGAGACACAACTTGTAACAAGGAAAGAAGTACTGAACAGTAATTTACTCTGTAACTGAAATGTGCATTCCTCATCATTGCAGTAATGATCTAACAGATCTAAACAGGCAGGTGTTTGTGCATCATGTGACATCTTTATCTGTTCCCAGTTTCATTTACTGTGTAATAAAGTATCGCGCGTCACTTTTCTTCCTCATATGCTTATATTAGTAATAAACCCTCCGATCATCTTCACCCTTGAGTTCAGTATATTACAGAAAACCCGAGAGCGGAGCGGTGTGTGTTATTAATCAGGAATCTTCAACATGTATTCATTCATTATATTCTGTTCCAGTTCACCTAATATTAATCCAAAACTGAAGATTCTGTCATCTATTCACAGTTGTGTTATGAGTTATGATGAGTTTCTTTCTTCTGTTAAACCAGGAGTGTCAAACTCAGTTCCTGGAGGGCCGCAGCCCTGCACCGTTTAGTTCCAACCCTGCTTCAACACACTTACCTGCAGGTTTCAAACAAGCCTGAAGCACTCAATTAGTTTGATCAGGTGTGTTTAATTAGGGTTGGAACTAAACTGTGCAGAGCTCCGGCCCTTCAGGAACTGAGTTTGACACCTGTGTGTTAAACACTAAAGGAGATATTTTGAAGAATGCTGAAAATTGGTAATCATTGATGTCCACTTGTTTTTTCTACTATGGAAGTCAATGGTTACCGATTTTCAGCATTCTTCAAAATATCTTCTTTTGTGTTCAACAGAAGAGAGAAACCCATAAATGTAATGAAACCACTTAAGAGAGAGTAAATAGCGAGTCATTTCATTTTTTGATGGACTATCCCTTTAATATTAAGTCATGTTTGTGTGCAGATCGGCTTTTGATAGAATTATTAAAATAAATGCATTTATCCTCTGTGTAAATGTGTTTGTGATTCTGTTACACTGAAAAAAAATGCCTTTCTTAGTAGTTTTGATTCTAGTCCAAAATATCTAAAAACTCGTAAATCAAGAAGCATTTTCTAGACGAGCAAAAATTATTGAAGTCAACGCCACAGCCTACCTGAGTATTGCTGACCATGTCCATCCCTTTATGAGCACAGTGTCTCCATCTTCTGATGGCTACTTCCAGCAGGATAACGCACCATGTCATAAAGCGCCAATCATCTCAGACTGGTTTCTTGAACATGACGATGAGTGCACTGTACTCAAATGGCCTCCACAGTCACCAGAGCTCAATCCAATAGAGCACCTTTGGGATGTGGTGGAACGGGAGATTGGCATCATGGATGTGCAGCCGACAAATCTGCAGCAACTGTGTGATGCTATCATGACAATATGGAGCAAAATCTCTGAGGAATATTTCCAGTAGCTTGTTGAATCTACAACATGAAGGATTAAAGCAGATCTGAAGGCAAAAGGGGGAACAACCTGGTACTAGTGAGGTGTACCTAATAAAGTGGCCGGTGAGTGTATATCTTTAGGGAAAAATTAAATCTGTTAGTTTTAAATTTAAAAACTGTAGACAAGTGTCATTTATTAGGCGCGTAACAAATTAAGCAGCACATTCAGCTTTCCTCAGTCAGAATTGAGCCATTTGAATATTAATAATTAATTAATAATACTTATAATGTAGCTTGACAATTTTTCTAGCCTCTCTTGTAAAAAAGTACATTTAAAAATGAACTGAATTAATTTTAATATTACACTGTACAAGCATGCTTCTCTTAGATATTTGGACTAGAAACAAGACAAAAAAAATCTTAAATAAAGAAGCATTTTCTAGAAAATAATCAGCAATAAAGGGTCAAAATTAAATGAGTTTTTCCTTAAAACAAGCAAAATAATCTTGTTTTTGACATTATCCTGCTTCCCTCATTGTCAGATTATTCTGCTTGTTTTAATGAGAAACTCTCTTCATTTCTCCTCATTATTTCTGAAAGCAACACTAGATTTATTACTTGTCTAGAAGATGCTTCTTGATTCAAGAGTTTTAATCTTTAGACTAGAAACGAGGCAGAAACTCTGAGTAAGAGCATCTATTTTGCAGTGTAACGTGACATAATGTGTGTTTAAAAGCAAACGTGAGGCCTGCGCGGGGCTTAACGCTGATATATTCTGAATGTTATGATGGGGTGAACTTTGGTTAAAGTCATAAATGCAGTTTTCCGATCAGGGATGTAATAAGGATGTGGAGATGAAGCTGCAGATCTTTGAACTCTTTTATGGCGGAGTGTGTGAGTTGAGATTTAAGTGCAGTGTGTGAGTGTGTGTGAGCTCATACCGCAGTGAATGGAGGAGAGATGGAGGAGCTGAAGCAGCGGGGGCAGAAGAGGGAAGGCCGACACAGGTAAAACACACACAAACTCATTCTAGACTTACTCAGTTTGTCTTGTTTCTAGTCCAAATATCTACAAACTCTTAAATCAAGAAGCATTTTCTAGACAAGTAATAAATATAGTGTTGCTTTCAGCAATAATGAGTCAAAATGAAGAGAGTTTCTCATTAAAACAAGCAAAATAATCTGACAATGGGGGAAGAAGAATAATCTTACGTTTAATCTCCCCCATTGTCAGATTATTTTGCTTCTTTTAGGGAGAAACTCTCTTCATTTTGACTCATTACTTCTGAAAACAGCACTATAATATTGTGCTTGCTTCTTGATTTGAGTAATTTTTTATATGTGATGATAACTACAGTATAACCTAATCTAAAACACCTAATCTGTTATTACAAGAAGCAGATTAGCTAAATAAAATGTATTATATTTTGATTCTCTGCTCGATGTGGATGCATTTCTTATCAAATATTATGATGGGACATTATAATTTAAGATGTGTGTTTGCTGTTCTATTTTAACCCTTAATATATTTCTGTCATTAAAAGCTGATTTTGATGTTATTATTTTAGTAACGAGTCTATTGAATCTCAAACTATTGAATTATTGATAGAAGTTTTAATAATTTGGTGATTTTCTTTGAATTTATTTCAGTTTTAGTTGCAGTTTTAAGTTCAGAAATATTCTCACAGCAGATATCTGAATCCAATAAATTCATTACTTTACTTCAAGTAACAAACAAATGTGTATATTTGTGTGTTTTTAGTATAATAACCTTGCTTCAGTCTCCTTTACAGACCTGACTAATGTGCTTATTTGATCATCAAGAAACATTTTAATTATTATCGCTGTTGAAAACAGATAGATTTACCATTTAGGAGATGCTTTTATTCTAAGTGAGTATAATATGAAGAAGTTGTGCTATGTCCTGATGGTTGAAACACTTTATATATATATATATATATATATATATATATATATATATATATATATATATATATATATATATATACAAATGGTCATACAAATTGTGTTATTAATATAATAGTTTATCTGAGAATAACATACCTTGAAATATCATTAATGACCAATCAAAATTAGACGTTACAGAGAGCTTTTTATTGTCAGTTCACTTGAGGGTGACACGGTGGCTCAGCTGTTAGCACTATAGCAAGAAGGTCACTGGTTTGAGTCTCGGCTGGGTCAGTTGGTGTTTCTGTGTGGAGTTTGCATGTTCTCCCCGTGTTGGCGTGGGTTTCCTCCGGGTGCTCCGGTTTCCCCCACAGTCCAAACACATGCGCTATAGGGGAATTGATGAACTAAATTGGTCGTAGTGTATGAGTGTGTGTGAATGAGTGTGTATGGGTGTTTCCCAGTACTGGGTTGCAGCTGGAAGGGCATCCGCTGTGTAAAACATATGCTGGAATAGTTGGCGGTTCATCGACCCCTGATAGATAGCTTAGTAGCTGAAGGAAGATGAATGATTTCCTCTTGAGCCGTGACTAAAGCTCCATGTCAGTCATTAGTGTTAGTTAATGGTGGTGTTATGTAAGCTGTGCTGCAGATATCAGCTCACACCCATCAACATGACTGAAGACAGGCCACACACTGTTGTGTAAGCATGAGGGGGGAACTGAAGGATTGTGTGAGGTTTCTGATTGTGATGGTGTGTACAGGGACACATGGGACCCGTTCCAGCTGAACCCCATCGGGGCGGAGAAGGAGAAGAAGCAAGTGTGTTTCCGGATCCTGCAGAATCTGGTGGCGGCGCTGGTGGGTCTGGCGGTGCTGGTCAGCGGCGTCGTCAGCAAGGTCAGACAGACAGGAACACTGCCGGACCATAAACGCTTATCAAGCATTATAACAGCACCGCACCCTCATTACTCACAGTCTGATTCATGCACAGCAGCACGAACATTTCTCTAATCATATTTATGCACAATCCAAATAACTGCTGTTCTTACTCAAGAGTGTGTCGTGTTTCTAGTCCACATATCTGAAAACTCTTAAATCAAGAAGCATTTTCTAGACAAGCACAATAATATAGTGTTGCTTTCAGAAATAATGAGTCAAATCACATTAAACAAGCAGAATAATCTGACAATGGGGGAAGAGAAATGATGTAATCTTGGCTTTGGAGTAATGCTCACACTTATAAGGTTTCATAAGCGAATATATTTACTAACATGAACCAATAATGAACAATATATGTACAGCATTTATTAATCATAGTGAAATGTTTACTAATGCATTATTCACATCTACATTCATGATTGATAACATTAGTTAATGCACAGTTAGTTAACATGAATTTACAATAAACAACTGTGTTTTCATTAACTAACATAAGTAAATACTGTAATAATGTGTTGTTTATTGTTTGTTCATGTTAGTAAATGCATTAAATAACATTAACTGATACCACCTTATTGTAAAGTGTTTTCGCAGAATATTACATTGCTTCCATCATTAGCAGATTGTATTACTTGTTTATTGTAAAAACTTGCTTATTTTTTTACATATTATGTCTGAAAACAAGACAAAGTTTAGAAAATGCTTCTTGATTTAAGAATTGTTAGATATTTGGACTAGAAACAAGACTAAAAATAAGTAATAAAAGCATATTTTGCAGTGTGCTTGAAATGTGGCCCCCAAATCACAGCTTGCTATCAAATATCACCCACAAATCTTTGACTAAAATAAAGTGTGACCAAACAAACAAATGAAAACAAACTGATGAAGGCTTGGAACCACGTGAGAGTAAATCTTTGGGTGAGCTGTCCCTTTAAGAGTGAATGTCGACATGGGTATAATGATGTAAACTCCATATATTGTATCTGTCCTGCAGGGCTCTCTGCTGGTTCTGACCACTCTGGCCGGTCCGACGTCTCTGAGAAAAGAAAAGGACCAGCAGTTCTACGGGCTGCTGCTAATGTGTGTTCTGGTGACGCCAAACCTCCTGATGTTCCTCAAGGCCTTGTGGAAGTGTGTCTTCAAGAGCTACGTGGCTCCAAACCCAAGGACACTGGGAATCGTGAGTTGACACTCTCCTGTAATGCACATTACGTAGTTGTGGTGGTCAGTAACCAGTCGATCTTAAGAGGGAGTGGTAAGATGATGCAGACTCAGGGTAAAGTTAAGCAGACACTCTTTAGATCTTGAGTTAAAGGCGTCTAGAGCGCATCGCGGTGGAGCTGTGATAA
This sequence comes from Danio kyathit, assembly GCA_903798195.1. Taxonomy (NCBI): domain Eukaryota; kingdom Metazoa; phylum Chordata; class Actinopteri; order Cypriniformes; family Danionidae; genus Danio; species Danio kyathit. Next base: position 14,008 of record LR812531.1, on the reverse strand, counting down.
CAGGGTTTTCCAACACAGGCTCATTCTGAAAGTGTAGGCCTATATGCATTTCTGGAGATGGTGAATTATGCAGCCAGAGGTGGGTATGGCTGCGTTTCGCCTTTAAAGCGAGCGCTACGGGGCGGTATGACACGTTCCTTTTTGCGCTAACAGCTGACGATTACCTTCGTACGGATGGGTTTCCCACTGTTACCAGTTTGCCCAGTGGCTCACCATGTACGGCAGCAGACTTGAGACGCAGAAATGAGTTGACCACGATGACGGGTTCGAGTCTGGTGAAGAATTGTTCCAGAAAACAGGTCAAATTAAAAAAATTAAATAAACAAGTAAATAACAGGGTGAGAATGTGGTGAAATCTGAAATCATGGTAAAAATCAGGCGAGGGCTTTCCTTCATCTGGATTACTTTAAAACTGTGGATTGTGTTAAGGGAATTGGGTGGGCAAGTCAATCTGAGCTTTTGAAAACACTATTGGTTGGGTTTAGGAAGGAGGAGGGTGGGTCAGTCGATCAGACAGTCAGTCGACAGCACACTCTAGTGGATTTACTCGAGAAGAGCAGGTGTGAATGGCACTCGCGAGAGAGATTTGAGATCTGAAAAAGCGTACACAGCGGCCCCTGGTGCATTCATGAAAAACAAAAACTGCAAAAAAACGTCGCTCCTGGGATGTATTTGGTGCTCTCCAGAAATGCATACAGGGGTACACATCAATAATGTTACGTTTTCAGATCAAAACTACTGCAATGGCCAATCGAAACAAGACCAAAATGACTGAAAACGTGTTCAGACTGAAGTGAACCCCAAACTTGAGGAATTCATTTTAAGTTAAAAAATATTTTTAATATGTGAAATAAACTTACAAGATATTCCCTAATTAAACTGTAGCTGCTGGACACACTTCTGTAGGGTGCTTCTGCATTATTAGTTAATATTTAGCAGCTATCTCTGGAGTATCCTACCAATCTGTCATCATGGAAATCAAATCACACACAACAGTTGCATCCTGAAATACACACTATACACTTATACACTCAAATGTGTAGTTTCTAAGAATAATTCATGCAATATGTCAAACCTTTAACCAGTGGAATAAAAAACAACCCTCAGCAAGTCACTGGAAACCCAGTGTCACTGGACAACTACAGACCTGGCAGCCTTTATCTTCTAATAATTACATTTGCTCTGTTATTTTCTGGGTTTCCTGACTCCATGGTTCAGCTGCTGTACTAGAGCACAATCTCCAGCCTGTGTTATTAAAAACAATCATGACTTGTTGACAGAGCAGTAAATCCTGCTGTTGTTCTAGTAGCATAGGCACATATAAATCAATAGTGTTTCTCAACCACGTTCCTGGAGGACCACCGACACTGCATGTTTTGGATGTCTCATCTGTATGTCACACCCATTACAGGTCTTTCAGTCTCTGCTGATGAGCTGATGATCTGGATCAGGTGTGTTTGGTGAAGGAGACCTGGAAAATGTGCAGAGCTGGTGCTCCTCCAGGAACGTGGTTGAGAAACACCACCTAAAATCTCCTGCTGTTCATGCTTCCTCAGGTGTGTGGCATTGAGGCTCTGGTGGCGCTCGGGACCGCAATGCTGGTGCTCATTGTGATGCCAAACCTTGACATCCTCACAAACCTGTGCATCCCGGGCGGGATCTGCATCTTTTCAGCCGTGCTCCAGATCGTCTTCCGCCTGCAGTCTCGGAGATGGATGATCCTCTACCCCATCTGCTCCCTCCTTCTAGTGGTCAGCGGATACTTTCTGCTTGGCATCGACTACTACGTGAGAGAGAAGACTTATATCAAACATTTTACTGGTAATTATGAAGAAGAGGACAATGATCTGACCTACGTGTATGTCGGCATTGCTATATTTGCGTCTCTGCTGGTTTCCCTGAACTGGTGGGAGAACCCTTTTCAGGCCAGCACCAACATCCAGGAGATGCTCAGTGAGCTGGACACATTCAGAGACACTGCTTATGTGTTCACCAGCTTCATCCGTATAGTCGTGACTCTGGCCGTGTACTTCCTGTATTTCTGCGTGTGCGCGGAAAATACAATCGTTTGGGCCAATTACACCAAAGCCAGCAAAGCCACGCAGGAGATCGCCCTCGGCCTGTTTTTCCTGCAGGCCTTCTGCTCGGCTGCGTGTCACTGGTTTGGAGTCGTGGCCTGTAAGATCCACGCGATGAAATTTGGCTTTGCTCTGCCGGTGTCATTAATCGGTCCAGCAACTCTGCTTCTGGGCATCATCCTGTTCGTGACTCAGTCTTCACAGTTTAACCCTTCACCTGAAATCGCCGACATAATCAAAGGAAACATCACCAATGACTTCTGGCCATTTTGCTATCAACTTAAATCCCTTAAAGAAGTCAACACCACGCCAGTCGTGATGCTGGAGATCTCCTATAGCATCTGCAAGACTTCGCTCAACAATCCGTATGAGATGTGGCCGTTCTCGATGCTGGCGCTGGAGGGGGTGTGCATGTGGCTGGCGCTCGTCTCCTGCACGTATTACATCTGGAAAATCAAGGTGCAGAGAATCGAACGCACATCGCTGCTGTTCGTACGCCGCCTGTACGAGTCCGCCTTCATTGACATCTCAATGCTACTCAACACCAAAATGAAGGTCATTCGCACTGCCAACCGGGAGAGGTACGTGCATTCATGCAGCACGCATATATAATAATGACATTTTCAGTAATAAATGAAGCGGTAAAGACTTGTTGATCCAACAGTAGAGCGATAACATGATGTTGGTAATGATCTAACTGTGTCCTTCTTCTTTCTTTTAAGTAATAACGACATTGAACTGGAAAACTGTGTCATTTACCTTTGTGCAACGATGTGGCATGAAACTTATGATGAGATGCTGAAAATCTTGACTTCAATGTTCAGGTATTTGGACAGTCATGGCCGAGTATTATAAAAGCATTACAAATCCCTCAATTATTGCGCTCAAATCCCTCATCCTATTGTGCTACCAACACTACTGTTGTACTGATTTAGAGTATGCAACACTGTGCAGCTTTCTCTCACCGGCTCCACATAAATGCAATTGACTGTTTCTAGCAAAGCAGATCACACTGTTCCAAAGACTGTAGATGTACGGCTCACTGGCTGGACTAAGAATGGGAGACAAGATCTCAGATCTCTAGATTCCCCTATTCATTTACATAGGGCTTTAGTCTTGGATGAGCTGCCTGAGGGCATTGCCGATCTGACCGCCGAGTGAACAGACTTGCCTTAAAAGGGAGCTTGACTCTTCTCCATGTCCACGGTTTCACTGGCGGGGATTGCATGTGTAATTTCAGGAGGCAGATCTAGAAGCCACAACAACAGAATTCACCTAGTTAACAGTTTTTCCACCACTGATATAATTGTAGAGACATTATTGTAGGTTTTATTACTGCTGGTTTAAGGTTAGGGTTAGAGTTTGGGTGACATTACAGCCTCACATCACCCCGAATTACACTGGCAGCACAGTCTGATGGGTAGCATATTTTGTTTCAGAGATTTTAAATCTACTTTTTGAAGTACCACAATCTGAGCAGGTCAGAAGTCCAGGTTCAGTCCTCATTGATTTGGCTGTCCATGTTGGTTTCAGATTGGACAGATATCGAGGGGATCCAAAGGAGGAACACAAGGATTGCTTTGACTTTGAGTGCCATATTTATGTTGACGACGCCTTCATGATAGAAAAAGACTCTGGGACAAAGTTTGTCAACACCTATGTTGAAGACCTCATACATGTTGTGATGGAGGTGTACAGGTAATCAGAACTGTCTATTATCAACAAATGACAGTCATAAGGGGATAATAATGAGCAACTGATCATAAATGACCTGTTCCTGCCCTCAAGGGTGTTCACGAATAAGGAGCCCGATGAGGTGTCTATCATTGAGACGCCGTATGGAGGCCGACTTGTGTTCGTCATGCCGGAGGGAAACATGCTTTACGTCCACCTGAAAGACAAACAGCTGATTCGAAACAAGAAGAGATGGTCACAGGTGAACCTCACAGTCTCAATCCTTTATTTACAACCCCTCATGATGTTGATCTGAACCAAACTGAACACCTGTGCATCTGCAGATCATGTACCTGTATTACCTGCTCGGCTGGAAAGGATACAACGTCAAAAACCCTCAGAAAATAACAGTAAGTGATCGTTCAGTCTTACAAGCGTTTATATTCACTCCTTCAGTATATACTTTTCTCCAGAGCGGCTCACTGTGAGGATAAAGGTAGAAGTTAAAATCACTAGAGAGCAATATTTAAAGGCTGTGATAAGTATAAGTTTGTTTAGGGTTTTGTTTTTGCACAGTGTTTCCCAGAAACATGAAGCTTTAATAAGAAAGTGTCTGGTGCACATGGAGAGGAGATGGTGTGCCCTGTTTCTTTACTTAAACACATTTTTAAGAAGGTTTGATTTTACAAGAAAGAGAGAACTGAATGAGTGAGCTCCAGAGAGTCCAGGGCCTCGAGTGCAGACTATTTTAATTCTTTGCAATAATATTGCGATACTATAAAATTATTAAAACGCAAGAGCTGGTCACATGATGCCTGAAGCAATCTGTACAGGAATAAATTATGTTGTTGTTGTTGTTGTCAATATTATCAGACATCTTTGGAATGCTCCAACGTATATGTAATATATTTGTATTATTACATGGCTCTCTGGACTACTTGATTCTTATTGGTCAGTCACGACATCCCAATTGTGTTACTCGATAATATCAACCAGTTAAACTAATGCTATCATCTTGACTATTATATATAAAAATATCCTATCTGTCTCTTCATTTTGTTGTCTGTTTGGCTTGTGACTTAATAATAATAATAATAATAATAATAATAATAACAGGTCAGATCAATATTTTGAGTCCATGTAATAATCAGGATAATGTGCATCCAGCCGGTGGTTATATCAGAATAACCCCTTCAATCTTATACAACGTTTCCTTATGCACTCACAGTATTCTTCAGTTTCCACACACTCAGATTACGGCTGATATTATTCATTGCTGATGTAAAGCAGTGAAGTTCTGCATTTGTAAATCATCTTTAGCGTCACACGTATAGCATAAGTGTTTTAATGCGGTGTGTTCTTACAGAGACAAAACAATCCCTGCCGTGCCAGTCTTGTTTCACTGGATAGTGAGACGTATTTACTGCCCGGTCTGGATAATGACAGTAAGAGGAGGCATATATCTGATGACAACACCTACATCATGGCTCTGGACGGAGACACAGACTTCCACCCGAAGGCTCTGATTCTGCTGGTCGACAGGTTGAGGATGTACGACAACGTGGGCGCAGCTTGCGGACGCATTCACCCCACGGGAATGGGTAAGACCATGCGTTTACTGTCATCTCTTGAAAAAATGCTGTTCTTGCTTAGAGTTTTTGTCTTGTTTCTAGTCCAAATATCTAAACATTTTTAAATCAAGAAACGTTTTCTAGACAAGTATTAAATATAGTGTTATTTTCAGAAGTAATGAGTCAAGATGAAGAGAGTTTTTCATTAAAATAAGCAGAATAATCTGACAATGGGGGAAGAGAAATAATCTTACGTCAAAATGAAAAACTAGATTATTTCTCTTCCCCCATTGGCTGATTATTTTGCTTGTTTTAATGTAAAACTCTCTTCATTTTGACTTATTTAACAAGACAGTACTGTTTGCTTGTCTAGAAAATGCTTCTTGATTTAAGAGTGTTGATGTTTGTACTAGAAACAAGACACAAACTCTGAGTAAGAACATCATCTTTCACATTCATGTTTCTGTTATGGGTAGCACTTAGGCATGGGACGATATCCGTTTTCAAGGTATACCGCGGTTTGGAAAAGTCAAGGTTATCGTACTGCCAAAATTTTCTCTAATACCGTTCCTAAGGTATGTGTAAGATTTTTTTATTTCCATTTTTTTTTTAACAACAGCATCTCCAGCAGAAAAGATATCCAAAGATGCCATTTTAAATTGTAAATAAATCTGTGTTTTTGAAACTAATGAAGACAGCTGAAGTCAATGATTCATTTTCATTATTTAGCCTGGCACGTTTACTGCTCCAAAATATTATAAATGTTTCTCAAAATTAAATATATTGTGTTCAAAGGGGAAAAAACATTTAGTTTTTTACCCAGACATTTAAAAAGAATATATTTTAGAGCAGTAATCACAATACCGTGATACAGTGAAACCGTGATATTTTTATCCAAGGTTATCATACCGTCAGAATCTTATACCGGCCCATGCCTAGTAGCACTTCACTTGAAGAGGTGTTCTTAAGACCGTCCTGACACCTTTATAATCCTGATTTATAGTCATGAATGTGAATGAGATTTTATGTATGCTCATGACAACTGTTATTAAGTGTCATAAGCTATGTCATGTCATTTTAAATGCAAAGATGACATTGTCAGTAATGTCTTTAGCATGGCAACTTGACATTTTCAAGACAACATAACTTGTCATAAACCTGTCATAAACATGATTGTCATGAGGTCGTTATAATTGTGTGAATAATAGTTTTATCAGTTTTATTTTGGCATTAAAGTTTCTCATGAAGTGCGTCAGTACTTTATAGTTTTACTTTCTCATTAATATTTAAAGAGTTTAGATGCAAAAATCTCTAAATGCCGTTTAATATTTTCTTCTAAAATTAGACTCCTGTGTGTAGGCTCAGAATTGTAACTTTTATAGTGACGAATACATTCTTTTCATTGCCTTTATTGTGAAATACATAAACAAAAAAACGCTCATTTTAAGAAAACATTTCAGAGGCATTTAGAGGTTTTTGCATCTGAACTCTTCATTTAATGACAAACTCAACTTGTGCCACTGTAGTTGAGGTCAAGAGAAATATGAATCATGTTTATGACTGATTTATGACCGGTTATGTTGTCTTGATAATGTCAAGTTGTCATAACACAGACATCTCAAACAATGTCATCTTTGCATTTAAATGACATAACTGAGCTAATGACACTTCATAACAGTTGTCATAAGCATGCAGTTATATTCATATTATTGTCATTATTATTATAAAGGTTTCATAACAGTCTTCTGAAAAACATCAAGTGAAGTTGTGTAGCAGTATTTCACAGTAATGACTGAAAGGAAGAAATAAAAAGAGACTGAATTACACAGCAGATAATGATGCACATGTTTATAGACCTGCTGTGCAAACCCTGATCACAAAACAAAGTCCAGTGGCATAAAACCACACCACACCACCCATACTGGGGAGATCCATCCACAAGATAGCTAATCTCAACAAAACATTTTACAGTGTGATAATAACTGGGCTCAGCTATCAGGAAGATTTAGCTGGAAATAAACCACCTAAAAGAGATTTGTTATATTATATGAGGTTGACATGAGCAGTTTGATTATAATATAACGTATAAGAAACAATATATAAAGAATACTGGACCACACTTGCACTAATTATTGCGAGTTTAAAGCTTATAATATTATATAATATTATTAAAGCTTATAATATTGTGACTGTTTAATTTCTTACATGTACAATCATTTCACTGTGAGACCTCAGTGTGTCATCAGAAGCCACGGCTCTTGATTTAGACTCGCTTGTATGTTTATTTTTAATCTTGTCACTATTCACAATATGGTTTTGTGAATTTGATCAGATGTGATGTTATGAATGTGATGTAGATGTGATCAGATGTGATGCGAGTGTGATCAGATGTGATGTTGTAAATTAATCAGATGTGATGTTGTGAATGTGATCAGATGTTGTGAATGTGATCAGATTTGATGTTGTGTGATGTAGTAAATGTGATGTTGTAAATGTGATGTTGTGTCGTGTGAGTATTATCAGATGTGATGTTGTGCATGTGATCAGATGTTGTGAGTGTGATCAGATGTGATGTTGTAAATTAATCAGATATGGTGTTGTGAATGTGATCAGATGTGATGTTGTGAATGTGATGTTGTGGATGTGATCAGATGTTGTGAGTGTGATCAGATTTGATGTTGTGTGATGTAGTAAATGTGATCACGTGATGTTGTAAATGTGATGTTGTGTCGTGTGAGTATTATCAGATGTGATGTTGTGCATGTGATCAGATATTGTGAGTGTGATCAGATGTAATGTTGTGTTTGTGATGTTTCAGGACCGATGGTGTGGTATCAGAAGTTTGAGTATGCGGTGGGTCACTGGCTCCAGAAAACAGCAGAGCACGTGTTCGGTTCGGTTCTCTGCAGTCCAGGATGCTTCAGTCTGTTCAGAGGATCTGCACTGATGGACGACAACGTACTGAAGAGATACACAACTAAAGCCACGCGAGCATCTGAGTATGTGCAGTACGATCAAGGTAAACAAACCACAGGCTCAGGGAGTAACTCAATACATTTTGTGGTGTTATGTAATCAGGATAAAAAATCCGGTACCGGTAATTCATTACAGTTACACCAGAGTAATCAGATTAGTGACATTATTTTTTAAACGGGGAATTTTAGCAAGATTACAACAGTGAATTTTGAAATTAATTAAAGTATATTGGCATTATAATAACATGTGTATTTGTGTGTGTGTGTGTGTGTGTGTGCGTGTGTGTAGGGGAGGACCGCTGGCTGTGCACTCTCCTACTGCAGCAGGGCTGGCGGGTGGAGTATAACGCCGCCTCGGACGCCTACACCAACTCTCCACAGGAGTTCAAGGAGTTTTACAACCAGAGGCGACGCTGGGGTCCGTCAACCCTGGCCAACACCCTGGACCTGCTGCACAGCGGGACGGAGACGGTCAAGAGGAACACCTCCATATCCATGCTCTACATCCTCTATCAGATCTTCACCGTGGCCTCCTCCATCCTGGGACCCGCATCAGTCACCCTCATGATCGCAGGTACATCGTCAGTCGCTGGGTCAATGCAGAGCTGTATTCAGTCATACTCGGTCCTGAAAGCAGCTAATGATGTTCTTACTTACAGTTTTTGTTATGTTTCCAGGCTAAATATACATATTTAATTTATTCATGAAGCATTTGCTAAAGATACTGTCTTGCTTTCAGAAATGATGAGTCAAAAGAAAGCAAAAGAATCTGCCAATGAGAAGTCAAATACACTTCATTCAAAGTGATTATTTTGCTTGCTTTAAGGAAAACTTACTTTGACTCACTTAAGATTATTTCTGAAAGCAAGACTATATCTTTTGCTTGTCTGGAAAATGCTTCTTGATTTAAGAGTTTTTGGATATTTGGACTAGAAACGAGACAGAAACTCTCAGTAAGAACACATTTTATTATCGGAGTTTATTATTTAATCAGGTTGAGCTGGAGAACCATTTCACATTTGATGGCTTGTTTTGCCAATGTTAAGCCCAGCTCTTGTTTTGTGATATTTTGTATAATCCTGAACAACTGTAGCAGGTCAAAATCAATAATTAAGCATGCTAGACTCCCAGTGTTGATGTTCTGAAGCGTCACAGACATGTGCTATGCTGTCCGCCAACCATTTGTGGTTCATGAGTCCCCATGACACCTACATCAAGCAGATCTTCTGAAAATCAGGAATAACTTGTGGATTTCCCCAGATAGACATCTATAAACTATACAAAGATCTAGAGATTCAATCATTGGTTAAAATTAAATCATATTAGTGTTTTAAAAATATGATCCTGAGTACTTGAAACAGAATAAAAGCAATGCTGAGTCTTTCCTCTCTTCCATCTCAGGAGCGTTCCAGTTTGTGTTTGGCGTATCCGGCACTCTCTCCATCGTAATCGCCGTCATCCCTCCAGTGTTTTACATGCTCATCTGTTTCCTGGCCAAACCCAACCTACAGATCACCATCGCCGCCATTCTCAGCGTCATTTACGCCTTCCTGATGACGGCGTCCTTCTTCGCTATCATCGGTAATCATTCTTCATTTATATTTGAGGCGTGTTGAATATGTGCTCGTAACACTGCATCTCCTCACGCTAGGTGACATGGTCATCCAGGGCACATTTATAACTCCCACCGGCCTGTTCCTGGTGTCCGGCGCTATCCTGTACATGGTGACGGCGGTGCTCCACCCGCAGGAGTGCACGCTGATCATCTACGGCCTGATGTACTTCATCTGCATCCCCAGCGGGTATCTCCTGCTCACCATATACTCGCTGGTCAACATGCACATCGTGTCCTGGGGCACGCGGGAGTCCAACAAGGGCAAGGAGCAGAAAAAGCAGGTGGGTGTGGTGTGCAACCGCGACTGCAAGATGTGCTGCTGGGATGTCAAAATACAGGTCACGCAGGAGACCGAAAACCTCCTCCTTCAGCAAATGCAGCAGGCCGTCAATCCAAATGCCACCGCCGCTGCTAAAGCGGAGCCCGAAGAGCCGGCGACTCTGAGCGCCGCTGAAGAACACAGCAGTGTGGAGATCAGCAGACACGTCCAGGAGAAAAACCTGGAGAACAAGAAGGACCAGACCAAGGAGAACCTCAACAAGGACAACAAGGAGAGAGACTCTGAGTCTGAAAGAAGGTGAGAGAGGCACAGTGCAGTCTAAAGGCCCTGGTGTGCTTCCAACACAGCCTGATTCTTTATTTAGGGGTCAAAAGTATACGGTATATAAAAGTGTTCAACTCCTAAACATCATCAATGGCAGTAATGACAGCTCAATGGTGTTTAGAAGATGAAATTAACTCCCCTAAAAGTTCACTTTGGTGAGCTGTTTCCAGCTGCAGAAAGAGCGTATATTTGGCTGGATGTTGATCCAAACTACATCATTTGACTTATCATTTGAAGTATACTGTAGTCTTAACACCATAACTACATGCGATGTGAAGCTGCGACACGTGATAAAAGATAAATCAGTTCCATTTAAATGGAGCTCTTGTCCTAAGCGTCTGCTAAAGTAGTGCACCAAATGTATATTTGACAAACAGTGTCTATTTCTGTGATGCTGCGGCTGAACAACAGCATAAACTACAGCAACACTGATCACCTCACTGCTGATTATGTGCTTTATTCTGTGGTAAATGCTCTCAGTGTGAGTTTGAACACCATTTTAACCTGACATTTATTGTCATACTGAAAGCGGAGGCAGATATGGGCTGTGTCTGAAATCCCCCATTACTCCAGTAGGCACTACAATTGAATTTACCACATGACTGTAAGAAAAGTGTGCTCTATATAGTATGAATGCATTTGGGATGTTCTACATTTGTCATGATCACATACCCTACCCACATCAGTTGCGCCGCTTCACTCCCATTCATAAATGTTCTCGTAGTGCATCATGGGATTATCATTGCGTCTGTTGGATGCACACTACAGGTTCTCGCCCAAAGTAGTCGGTCATCCAGGTAGGTCACAGGTCTCGCATACTCTTTTTACAATACTATGAATTCAGATACACTACTCGGCTTGTATACTGTTATTCACATGCTCTATAGTGGGGAAGTGTGTGATTTCGGACGCAGTGTAGTTTTGTAGTATTGCTTTTCGCTGTAATCTTGTCGTGTCACATTCTGTTACGGTTTTGAACCTTCTTTACAAACTGTTTCTCTGGATAAATCTTACAGCGGCAGCTCCAGCAGCTCTGAGAAGAAAATGGACACGTTTAATGACGACACAGACTATGAGGACACGGACTACGATGATGACGATGACGAGGATTATGATTATAATACTGTGGAGGCCAAAGAAGTAGTGCCTGAGAGCGGTAAGAGACACCGTCATATCACTATAAGAGCTTACTAATCTGTTTGACTGCCGCTCTACCAAACGGTGGATCATGCTGAATAATGGTTTACACACACCGCATTGTTGGGTTATCAAACAAACATAATCCTGTTTCACTCCTACACTTGATTTTGGGTTTATTGTAAACAAAAAACAAGAGGACATGTTAATGAGAATCTGAAATATTTGATGGCATACCTCAATAAATAAAGATGATTTAGTGTTCAGAAATGTTTTATTTTGATCACGTTTTAAAATTAATTGCTCTTACACTTCATATTTTCAGATTTTTCATAGTATATGTAATAAATCCGGTACTTTTACCATAAACTGACATATCAGCCATTTGGTAGAGGTTGATATTTTAGATATTATGGGATGTGTTGGACAAAAATGCATTGAGTGTGTTAATGGCTCATTACTACTGAGAGGTACGGTACGGTACGGGTCGGTACGGGTCATCTTTATCAGGCTTGCGTTTCCACTACCAAGGGTACACTTTTGGTGGGCGTAGTGTACGACAGAAAGTTTCAGAAGACGTCATGTTTACTCAAGGAAATGTCACAGTAACACCGTACAGGTCGCTCACATATCATATGAGCAGCACTTCACAACACAGATGCTTTATACACATCAATACTGGTGCATAAATGTTCATTACTAACCTTTGAACATGATTTGATTATAACTGCAGATCAATGATGGTCAGTGTGAAATAGCCTACTGTAATGTCTGCATTTACATAAAATAAACGAATAAATGAGCATATATGAACACACACAGCCCCTTACAGCCCCCGATATGATACCAAATACAGATAAACTACACACAGCAGACATTTAGTCCTTATTTGGGTTAAAAAACAAGAAGAAATATAGCCCAGAGTCAGAGCAGAGCTCATCTGTGTGTGTCGTCTTCAGCAGCTCCTGTAGCCTCTGTTAGAGTCATTCCCTCATTCTGATTTCATAATAGTCCAAAAGGTGATGAGAATAGTTCGACATGACAGTGTGTTGATGTTTTAGGTTGCAGAAGCCTCATTTGCTGCTGTTTTGTCAGGCTTCTCCTTTGTTTTTTCGCTCTTCACTCTCGCGTTTGTCCGCATCTGAATGGATCAGATATCAGAGCGCTTCAATGATCACAAGCACGTTAAAAATATGAGCTCAAAAAGTTTATTTCAAATACAGACGCGATCACGAGCTCTCTGGACAAAGTGAATCCGCTCGCACTTTTAGATGAGCTCTTAATACAACAACCGGACACGGCAGATTTTGTTCTTCTGGGCTTTGTGGCTGTTCATCAAGACGACGACGACAAGGTTTGTTTGAGTTCGAGTCAACCATGGCTCGTTATTATATGCATAAAGTATTACGATAATGTCTTGGCTGTGTATTTAAAAACATGGCGGTTCCATTGTTTTGATTCAGGCTAGCTCCACGAGCTCGTGACGTATCTCTGTAACCAATCAGCGTTCAGCTGCGCGTGTAGCTCCACCTTTTGGTACCCTTTCTCCTGTTTGGTACCCTTTCAAAAGGGTGCCGAAAAAGTGATATGGTTGAGTTCGGTACGCCTTTTGACAGTGGAAACGAGCCATAACTGGCGACATTAGGAGTTAAGAAATCCAAAGCTGTTTTTTCTTGGTGGGGCAGTTAAAGGGTTAAAATCTTCAAATCCATCCTAAAGTTGTCTGGTAGCCAGTGGAGAGAAGATCTCCCTGTTGTTGGTGCAGAGTTTGTGTCTTGTTTCTAGTCCAAATATCTAAAATTCTTACATCAACAAGCAAAAACATAGTGTTGTGTTCAGAATGAATAAATAATGAGGAGAGTTTTACCTTAAAACAAGCAGAATAATCTGACCATGAGGGAAGCAGAATAAAGTTCTGTCAAAAACAAAACAAGATTATTCTCTTAGCACCATTGTCAGATTATTCTGCTTGTTTTAATGTAAAACTCTCCTCATTTCTCCTCATTATTTCTGAAAACAACACTGTATTATTGTGTCTAGAAAATGCTTGGAGATGTTTAGTCTAGAAACCAGACGAAGGCTCGGAGTAACAGCACATGTTTGGCAGTGCATCTCTCCTGATGTTGGTGTAGAGCTGCTCTGAGCATTGGTTTATTATTCACTTGCATTTCTCTCCAAACACACAGAGTGGGTGATTCCCGTGAAGAGAGAGTTCCTGAAGAAACTGACCTACGCCAATCTGAAGAGGAACCTTCAGGAGCAGATCCGCTACACGCTGAGGAACAAGAACCAGGAGGACCTGTGCGAGGAGCTGGTGCTGATCCTGACCGACACGCTGAACGACGAGCTGAAGG